>WHYT01015499.1:305301-371114 GCA_009806455.1 Tetrax tetrax | reverse complement strand
CGCCTCTCCCGCAACTGGATTGGCGCCGCTCGGGCGGCGCCCCGCCCACAAGGGCGTTGACTCCTCCTCCTCCCCCCCTCCGCTCTGAGCCGCCGGACCCAGCCGATGTCCCGCCTACATGCGACCCTTTGTGATTGGCAGGCCCTTCCTGAAGTCCCGCCCATCTAGTCCTAGTCACCGCGGCACTTGGGAAAGGCACGATACTATTGCTCAGACTGGCTGTCAATCGCCGGGGCTAGGGGGTCTATATGCCGGTTGGCACCAACTCTTTAGAGTCAGGAAGGACTTTATTGAGGGTTGCTGACTTAATGCCTGACTGAGGCTGGGGAGCAGTAGCTCATGTAGCATCGCTGTGAAGCGCTACTCTGAACAGACTAAAATAGCTTTGTTCTAGATTCCCCGTGGCCTTCCGAGTTAACGGTTTCCGCTTGCAGTGCCGGGAGTTGGGAACCAGTCTACCTTCTCCCGCATCAGGCATTGTGTCGGGCACCCGCGGTGGGTGAGGTCCTTCAGCGACCTCCTGGAGACGCAGGCAGGAGTGTTGTGGCAGCAAGATGGCGGCGGCTGCCGAGCTAACGGCACTGGGCCGTTGCTGGTTCTGCTTGCTAGTGGGGCTGCAGGCGGTGAGAGGCCGTTCCGGTTTATTCGCGCTCGGGGCTGAGTGCGGCTGCGCTTTCCTGAGAAAAAGAGAGACGGTGGAGGGAGGCGGGAATGAGAGGTGTCCCGTAGCGGGAGGCGGAGGCAGTGGGCCTTGCCCATCCCCATCCCCGAGGCCTCGTCTCTTTCCTGCCTCCGTGGCCGCCTCTCTTGCGCACTCTCTCTGTCAGAGGCTGTTCTCTGCTTCTGCCCTCTTCTTTACTGCTGTCGCTGCCTCTGCTCCTCCAGACTGCGAGACCCGCATTCTGAAGCCTGAGCACCCCGCCGCCTTGTCTCTCCCCTCGGCCGCGGTTTGCCACGTTGTCTCGGAAAACGTGATCAGCGGGGGTGTTGCAGTGACTCTTGAAATAAACTTACAGGCTTCCTCGTCTATTTGTAATGGGATTTGTGTATTGTTGTAAACCTCATGAGCCGGGTTGTCTTTAGTAGTAAAATTAAGAATGGATTTGTAAAGTGAAGCTAGGTGGTTTTTGATTTCAAACTAAAGGTTGTCCTGTCAAAGGCTGTACATCGAGCTCAGCTTTCTCTGTTTTAGTGCACCTGATGCCCTTTAAAGTTGCCCACCTGAGCTTCAGAGACATGAGGTTATACAAAGGACCTGCTAAAATGTTTTACTCCAATAACTGTTAAGTACTTCTTACAGCCATTTGTATCTATGTTGCATTTGCTTTAATATGTTAAATTGTCTAACGTGAAAGCAGAACAGTTGTGTGATGCGTACTTGTAGTCAGAGCTTTAAAGGAGAGCATGCAATGAAGCACAGCACTGGCTAAGTAGCAGAAATTATCTTCTTCTGATGGGAAATTAGCTTCTGAAATGTGAGGGTTCTTTTCTATCCTGAACAGAGACATTTATTGTAATTAGTATACTTGTTATTTCAGGGTAGTATGGTACTAAAAACTGAGGAAAAATACAAGGGTGAGCCAGTTTCTTCCTTTTTTTTTTCTCTAAGATTTTATTCTCAAGCTGTTTTGAGCTTGCTGTGTAAGTAGGACTTCTTCACTGAGGAATTCTCTTGTAATGGACACTTTACTTGCCTTCATAACTGGTTTTTGGCTGGTATCCCCCCCCAAAAAAAAAAAAAGGAGAGTATTGGTCTTATATACACAGGTGGTCTGGAGCTCTGCTGGGGAAAGGTGTGAGGACTGTTGCTGGTGGAAGCAGAATGACAATACCAGGAATGCCATTCCTCACTTTTGAATCTGTTCACCTGGGAACAAAAAGCTTACACTAAAGTGTAAGAGGTGTGGATGGCAAGCAGCAAGGTGCAAGAAAACTGTTTTAGCTACTGTTGTCGTCATTAATAAGTGAACAGTAATTAAAATGTAGCTATGGCAGTGTTTGGCATCCTCCTTAGATTTTCTATACTTCTGTGGTGGTGTTACATTTCTTATTGCTAGTATACCTCAGAAAGTATAAATAATAGATGATTCCAGTAGAATAGGGCCCCATTTCTGCTTGCCTGCTGTCATATATAGAAATTACTTTAGCAGTGTCACGTAGGAAGAAGAAAAGTAGCTTTATGCTTGACAGAAAAATAATTTCTAAATAATTTTCTATATATTATACTTTTCTATTCATGCTTTAACTCTTTTAGCAGATACAGAGAAACAGAACAGTGAGGCAATTAATCTATTTTCTGCCACTTCTTAATCTGTAACAGTTCTTACCTGTCACATCAGTGATGTCTTTGGCTGTAGGTTGGCCACTGCAGGGGAGGAAGGGAGCTTTGTCTCTGCCTTACTTGGCTGTGGTGCATATGGAGTAAAAGACAGGTGAATGTGAAGAGAAGTCTGATTTGCTGAAGGACAAACTTAGTTTTTCTTCTGTATTTTTCTGTTTGGCCCAGCGTAATTCTTCTGACTCTCAGTCTGTTATCATTCAGTCCAGTTTGCTGGTATCATCTTACTCTTGTCTGAACATGGAGATGCTTGCTGATTGTTTAGTTGGTGGTTTAGATGTGGGCTTTGCCCAAGGTCTTTCATCCAGGCTAAAAAGTATCTTTAACTTCCTCTCTCACTATTTTTTTTTTTCTCCTTAGCGTACAGCTAGAAGGAAGGGTTTTAAACTAGAGTGTGAGAAATCCCTGGATAGGGAAGTGGGAATGTGAAAACAAAAAACAAATACCATTTCAGTGCTGGGATAGTTGGTAAAATTGTTTTGGCTACTCATTAAAAACAGAACTGGTGTTATACATAGAAGCTGTGCAATTGAGTTGTCTTTTTTGATATACCACTGGTAAATCAGAATTGCAGGTTTTCATCTACACTTCCACTTTTAGTATGTGTTTTTCATATAACATTAATGCAAACATGGAATTAAAATCCTACTTGAATGCCTTCTGGAGCAGTTTGGTCTGTTTCATCACTCCCTGGTTGTGCTTTTTCCAGGCTTAGCTGTTATACTTATTTTTCAAGTGTGTTTTCGTTGAGATCAAATTTGCTGAAATTGTTTTGAAAGAGCAGGCTTTAGAGAGCTGTAGCAATGTGCATTTCAGCTCATTCATTGTGTTTGTTTTTTTTTTTAATTTGGAGCTAGCAATATGAAAACAATAGAGTTGTCAGAAGGGCATATAAAAGTGAATTTTGGCAGATGTGAAATATACCCATTATGAGTGTCTAGAATTCACTATTAGTTTAAGATCATTCCTCAAAATAATATGGTGTTTTGCATTTGTGGGCAGACCATTAGCTGTTACTGTAAAATGGTCACGAGAGACGTAGTTGTTATTCCTAATCATCAAAGCATTTTAAGTCTGCCTTTTTTTAAACAACTAATTAATATGAAAGTGTAATATTTTATTGATTTTTCAGATCAGTGTATATGGAGCACAATTGTCATCAGAAGCTTGCAGAGAGCTGGGCTTCTCCAGTAATTTGCTATGCAGTTCTTGCAACCTTCTTGGACAGTTCAATCTGAATCAGTTGGATCCGTACTGCAGGCAGTGCTGCCAAGAAGAAGCTCAGTTGGAAACCAGAAAGGTGAGTTTTGGACCAAATCCTTTGTGGAATAATTTAACACACTGTTATATTTATGAAACTCTTAATTTTAGAAATATATGAGAATCTGGATTATAATCTCAAGAGGAAAATGCAACACTTCTTTGTAGTCCAGTACACACAGTCTAGATTTGTAGACTAGCCATACTGGTCTAAAATAACCTCCCTATATGAGCAGTGGAACCTTTGGTTCTGTGACAGCCCTTTTCTAGTGTGAAGTGACTGATGGGAGCTATGTCTAGCGTCTTTAAATGGAAAGATGTATGGGATTTGAGGAGGGAGGGGGGGGAAAAAGGATAAGATGACTGATGTTCTTGATCGCAGCCATTGCTTGGTCATTGACCCATAGTGTAATGGCCAGGATAGTTCAGTTCAGTCCTTAGGAAGAAAAGGGTGGTGCAGCTGTCAAGTCTGCTTCTGAAGTGCACCAACCTGACAGAAGCAGGGCTGCTCAACTCCATTCTGCAGCCGGGACAACAGTTAGGTTCTAACAGCTGGAGATACTGGTAATGGTCTTGCTCAGCGCCCATGCCGTGTTTCAATCAGTTAGGCTAAGGCAAAACCTTTCCTTTATCTATAGTAAGTATATATCTCTCTTGCTTAAGGTACGTCATCAAGAAAGAATTTTTACAGAGCTCTTGAGAAGAATATGTGCTTTCAAATATGTTGTAATTTAAGAGTATTCTAGAATACATTGAACACCAATGGATTAGCAGGAAAGCAGAGAATTTCATGGTGAAGAAGAGATGCTGTAATTATTTTTAATGGCTAGGAGATAGTTAAATAACTGACAACATGAAACTAATGAGGAAATCTAGCAGGTTTTTCCTGTCAGTTAAATTCAGCATAATATTAAAAAAGAAGTCTGCTTATAATTTTTAACAAAATCAGTGACTAAGGTGTTAGGTACAATGTATTAAGGATCAAGAAAAAAGGGTTTGAGATTTGTAAAGAATTAATGATTAGTAATTCCTTAATACTAAGAGACTATTAATGTAAGAGGTAATACTGTAAATTGTGGTGTTTCATATATTGACAAAAGTATGCTTGCAGTAATATTTCATTACAATCGTTTTCTTCAATCCATTTCATTCAATCCAAATTCTTCAAGCAAGAGAGTAGGAAAAAAAAAGCTTTTAGTACTTTCAATATCCATCCACTCTCAAGTTTTCATTAGAAATAATATTTCTATGGTAACTTAAGAAATCTAGGGAAAGGGGAAAAATACAGCAAGAGATGGCATTGAGTTCTTCTATTCTGTGTACATATCATGAAAATAATGCTTTAGCATGAAGCTACTGTAAATTAGATTGTTTTTAATTTTTTTTTAACTTATACTGAGCAACTTCCCTTCAAGACCAGCCAGTGGAAAACTACTGTTGAAAGAAATGACCATGAATATTATCTTAATGGATTGTGTTCAGAATCATCCCATTTTGGATTGACTTGTGTTTTAATATAGTACTAGTTGTAATAGGTGTTTGTAATTGAGCTTACAATTTTACTCTTACATAAAAATTAACAATCACCAAATCAAAAATATACATTTCCAAGCAGTGGTAATAGTATAAGAAAACTCCGCCTTCAGAAACAGCATTCAAGAGAATATTAGAAACAACGCTATAACTTAGCACTCAACCATATAACCATAACGTCAGAACAATGCAGTATTTCTACTCACACACAGAGCATGGAAAGCCTGCATTCAAACCTGGATATTTGAAAATGCATGAAAATAACATCATAATCACTCCTGTAATTCAAGCTGATACGTAACATGCTAGCTCCAAATCTCAAGTATCATTTATATTAAATGTCTTTTAAAATGTCACAGAAGTAAGAAAAGATAAAATAATAATAAAGATGTACATTGAATTGTGCTACAGCAGCAAATTGTTCATATTTACCACAAAGCACAGGCAGAAAATGAAACTGGGTAAACCAACACAGATTAAAAAAAAAGCTTGTAACACACAATCTCTTGGTTCCTATGAATATACAACAAATCTGTCAAACAACCTTGAGACTGTGTCCAGCCCTATGCTATTTGTTCTACTACAGTCAGCATGACTAAAATAGAAAAAAAGTTTTGAGACTAAAAATATTAACAACATAAAGCTCTGACCACGAAATAGCAATTGTTTAGTCTTACAAAAGTATGATTATCCATGTAGTGAAATCTAAGTCTGATCCAGGATAATCAGAAAAAAATATCCATTAATTTAAATTCTGTTTGATCCAACTTTTATTACTGCATTATTTACAATACAAACTAAGTTACATTCTTGAGTAAGTTACGGATAAATTGATAAAGATAGAAGTCATCAGAAGTCACATTGACAAAAATGCAGCATAACTCCTATAGTTTATTTTCCCAATAAACGACAACACAAATTATCCTGCTTCACAACTTCTTCTGCTACATTTCAAGCACACTGAGGCAAAACTAAGATTATTACCTGAATAAACAAAAGCATCTGCTCCTTGAGTGAGGACAGGAAGCGTTGCTGCTGCCACCACAACTGTCACTGGTTGTGGTACACAACCACAGCACCACTGGAGATCCTTTCCTATTTCTCCATTCCCTTGTAGTACATTTCATTAGATTTTATGCTGAAACTTTTCAGCCTGTGTGTATGTATATGTATAGATATGTATATACATATATATACATATATATACATATTGAACTGGAGCATTTTCTGGAGACAAACTTGCCTTCATAAGATTCATATCTAGTAAAGAGGAAGTCTTAGATATCAAGTCCCCTTCCAGTACCTGACCTAGCTTGTTCATTGTGTGAGCAGATATTTGTTCCCATCATGTGACACAGCATGGTGGTAGCCTTTGCTACAGACTTGCAAACTATTAGAATTCCAGGACAGACTTCAGGATTTATGTTAATTCTCCTTATAAGTATGTGGCAAGAGCTAGAAATAGAGAAAGCAAGAGTTTGTTGCATGACTTGTGCCTGAGTTTTAAAGGAGAATTTAAAATTAAAGTTAAGGAGATAGCATGTGTAACTGAGAATTATGTATCATTGCTCCTTTTCACAAATGACTTGTGAAATATGCCCAGTCCTAAAATACTTTGTGCTGCATAGCATCAGTGCAACCTTAAATGAGATGTTTCCAGATTTTAACTGTTTCATATCCTTGAAAGATGTTTATTGATTCTAGTCTTGTTATTGGTCCAGTATTCTGTGAATTGACATTGTGGAAAATAGCTGTGAGGTACTCTTGTTACTCGGTATTTTTCTTTCTCTTAACATCTGTTGACACTGTCCAATGAAATATTTTAATTACTTCATATAGTACTGTGGGTAAAATGAAAAAAAAAAATCTCGGTTATTTTCTCCTCTTCTAGAGATTTTGTATTCACTTTCAGACTAATTCAGAAGCTAGCTTAAACAGTATTGCTTTAGACAGCTGCAAGTTTTAAGCCTCAGTCTGTCAGATGCAGAATACTGCTGGTGTGTAAAACATAGAAGGATGAAATGGAGGTGAAACTAACTGTGCGTGAAATTGTAGTAGCAGGAGAGATTGTCCATATTTTGCAGTAGCTGAAAATAGCCACACTCCATCTGCAGTTTCATTTATGCTGTGTGATCATTTCAAACATAGCTATAAGCATGTTCCATTAATTGTATATTATAATCTAAGATTTATCTCAACCATATATGCATGCCAAAATCCAAATTGATTTTAAGAATCAACTCTGTGATGAAATTTGCAATACATTAAATTTTACAGTTGCACTGTGCAGGATTGCTACAACCCTTAAAAGTCATCAATATTTCTAAACAGAGCTTTGAAATACATCTGGCTTGCTAAGATGTGTTGAACTTTAGCATTTTAAATTTCTGTTGTCAAGTATTTGTCATGTTGTAGTGTTATGACATTAGGTTAATTACAAAGATTGACATCAGGTGTAAGCACAAGTTGGCCAGGAAGTTTGAAACATGAAATCGGATGGTTTGGTTTAGGTGGCAAATTGTCATAGGTAACATCACACGTGTCTATAATGCACTACTTATAAATAGTTTGATTCTGCTGTAAAACAAGGCAAATGTAATGATACAGAAGTCTATATGCATACTTCTAAAGTTACGTAGAGACCAGTAATAACTGGTCCACTGTACAAATTTAAGCAAAAAAAATCTAAAATCCAGGGATTTTTAGCACCATTCTTGTGCATGTATTCAGAGTCAAAGCATGGTTTAATAGTTTATTGGAATATCTGACCTCTGCATTGCTAAGATAATGAGAAATTTAGGATTATTTTTCACCAAATTTGTACTAGATGTAACAATCTAAATAACTAAAATAGTTCAGAAACTTGAAGTGAATTATTGTACTGTAAGAGGGGAGGTTTCCAACTTGACATTCTTTCCACACCAGTAAATATAAAAGTTTCATTTCATTTTGATATGAGAGTATCGTGAAATATTAACCTGAAATAAATTTGGGCAGCTTAAACTTTGTCTATTACTTAAAAAAAAAAAAAATCTTAAAGCCCATTTAAGTTTGCTTTACATTCAGATCTTCATTCTACATCCTGCCTGAACCTGAAATGATTCTCAGTATTTATGACTGCTGTTTGAAGGTTAATGCAGGTCTATGGACATAACCCTATTAGCTGTAGGCAAACAGAATGGATGAGATCTAGAAAATAGTGGTATTTAGTGACCTTTAAGTACTGTGTTTTCTTAACATTTTGAAAAGTGCTGAAAACAAAATGAACAGGGGAGAAAATCCTAAGAATACATACTAAAACACCCTGGAAAATGGGGAGAAAAGTCAAAAGTACAGCAGAGGAACCTGTTCTACAGTTTCATTATGGATTTCCACTGGCCAGTTGGGTGAGCATGTCTTCATTGCAATTAAATTGATCAAGACATGTGGCGGCTAGGTGTGTTGCAGACCTGTTCCCTAGTTGCTGCATTGTAACTGGTGCTGTACTTAACCAGGTACTTCGACATTCCTGCAGGAAGATCATATCATGTTTTCACTGCATCAAGCTGAGATTCTTTTCCTTGCAAGTCATAGAATCATAGAATAGTTTGGGTTGGAAGGGACCTTCAAAGGCCATCTGGTCCAACCCCCTGCAAGGAGCAGGGACATCTCCAACCAGATCAGGTTGCTCAGAGCCCCGTCCAACCTGGCCTTGAATGTTTCCAGGGATGGGGCATCCACCACCTCTCTGGGCAACCTGCTTCAGTATTCCACCACCCTCAGCATAAAAATTTTTTTCCTTGTATGGAGTCTGAATCCACCTCCTTCTATTTTTAAAACCTTTACTCCTTGTCCTATCAAACAGGCCCTGCTTAAGAGTTTGTCCTCATCTTTCTTGTAAGAGTCCTTGATCCTCGAAATTGTAGGAAGTTGTTTTAAGACGTATGAATGATTCAGACTGTTTCAACACTGCAAAACAATAGAACTTCTAGTCTGTTGAAATTGAAGCCTGGGCTCTGACCCCTTCTTCCCCATCAGCTGCCTGTTTCTGCATACTATCACAATTTGAGAGGCTCATGGGTGAAAAATACAGAGGTGAGGGATGACATACAAAAGAAGAGTGAATTATATTTATTTAGCCCATGTAATAAGTAGCTGCAAATGTTCAGCTTGGTATGTTCTGAAGAAATGATGACTTAGTTTCACTGAAAGGTTAAAAATATGCCTATACAAATTGAGTTTTCTGCAGTATGTCTTATCTGTCGCTAACAACAAAATTGTTGCTTAGGCCTTTAAACATTACAGGGTGGGAGATGAGCATGTATGCAGAAACTGTTCCGCAGAATGGGTTATTTTAATCCTAGTGAATAATAATTATATCCTCCTTATGTAGTTTGACTGTATCTTAAAATCAGTTCTTTGACTGGAGTTAGTGTTAGACCTCGGCTGGAAATGAAATAAATATTTAGTGTAATATTAGTAATAAACACGTCCACTGTAGTTATGACTGTGTACTGCTTTTAATTTAAAAAAATCAAGTGGGAAGCTGTCTTAAAAGTCCACCTTTTTACATGTCCAGACCATTTAAATGTGCTGTTATGAATTGCAAGGAGGAATAAGGTGACATTCTTGTGCAGACTTACTTTTTGAAACTCAATAGTTTACAAAGCTCAATAATTACTGAAACTAGAATAGCTTGAAATGCTTTTAATGCTTTATGCTACTCTTCTGTGACCCAATTTAGTTTCATTTTTCAGGATTTTTTTTCTTTTCATTTCATTAATTAAAGTGCTACACTAAAAAATTACTGTTGGCTGCCTGCTTGTTCTGCCACAGGCTCTTAATATCAATAGTTGCAGTGAAGCAGTCTCATCTCTTGGTTTTTAACTTGATGGGTAAAAATAGAGAACTACTTAGAATTCTTTGACATCTCAGGGGTGAAACGTAAGTGTAAGTCATATCAATACTTGTATAAGTGAATTAGAATTTTAATTTACTTGTAGTTGTTTCTCAAAAACCCCACCGTCTTTGTTTTTAGATGTGTTCTATAAAATCCTGTTTGCTTTGTAAAAGTCAAATTGTGCTTTTACATAGCTGCACTCTTCATTTCTAACATGCTACGTAAAAATGGTTCATGTTCATTGCTTTTTATCAAGTGTGACTTGTAAAAATAGCATAATTCAATGACACGCATATTAAACACTCAAGCAAATAATCACAACTCTGTAATTGAGGCTAATATGTCAAATGATCTCCCTTCAAAATTTGCTTTTAATTAACAAGTGTCCTGTGCAGTTCACAGAGGAATAATTTTATGGGGGATATCGATAGGGAAGTTGAGAAATTTGGATTGTGTTCTCTCTGAGAAAGTCTCTTATGAGAGTACTGTCGCTCCAGAATATTATACACAGCCATTCCTTGTGTGGAAAATGTGCTGAAGTGGATGTCCTTATCAAGAACTTTACCACGTACACTCTTTCCATTCCTTCTGTACATGATGTTATCAGCAATTAAAGTTGATCTTGACGAACAGTATTGCTAGATAAGGGAGGTATAGCTAGCTAGTCAATCCCTGAAATTTACCATCTTTGTTTGGATCAGATTCACCAAAGGTTCATCTCTGTCAGATAAGCTAAGATAAAATGTTATCTGCCTGTAGTAGGGCAAGCCTTACCTATGAAAGACCTCTTTCTAATCTGACCAGTGAAAAAGGGTTAGGGAAATTAGAAATCTGAGTTAAAGTTGTTGATGTGCATCTGTGCTGGTGAATGGAATAGGTGTAGCTAATTAAGTCTGACCTCCTTCATTTGGACAAAACAAAGGCATTTGACTCTACGTTTGTTGAAACAACTTCAAAAAGTACAAAGTCTCCAAATTACTTAAATGTGCAAAGTCAGATATTTGAGTGCCATTCTCAATGTTTTCTTTGCAACTCCAAGATGCTTTTTCTAATAAAAGCACAGATTCTGCAGAATAAGATGTTCAGGGATTCTACTTCTAGAGGTAAGTAGATGGTTAGATAGCAAAGTTGATCGGATAGTATATTGCAAAATTGGAACTTAAACAGTTTAACTTTCTGTCTCTACTTCTAGCTTACGTAGTTCTGTTCACTAGGTCCAAGTGAGAGCCTGTACGTAGGAGCCCTTTTTCTGCCATCCTTCTCTATTCCACTCTGCCCCTCCAGCCCCACTCAAATTGAGCATTCACACCACCTAATCCATGTTACAGCTCCAGAGGTCGGAAGATGATGGTTGCTCAGTGTCTGCATTTTCTCTCTCGCCCTCTTGCCAGATCTCTTGCTCGTGTGACCTTACAGCAAACCATTTCGGAGAGCGAAGTTAACAAAAAATAGTCTTCCAGGAGGAGAAGTTGTTTTGGACCTTCTTGGTGGTTGTTGGATTTAAAGAGTGAAATTGTTTACGTAAAACTGCAAGGAGAAGATTATTTAACACCAAAAATAAAACACTTGGATGGGTGACATACTTGCTGTATGCTGCAGATTTAATGCACAACTGTTATGTACGTGGAGAATAAAAAAGTTGAATCTCCTGCTCCAAGCAGAACTCAGAAGTTCTGAAGATCTGCAAGGATATAAATTCTACAGCCTTTCTTAGTAAATTATCTCAGTGCTTAAACACCCTCATTGTGACTTTTCTTTCACCTTTGTGTTCAATTGGAATTTCCCTTCCTGTGCACATATGAGAGCTTAGATTCTGCTTCGCCTTTGTTTGGAGGAATTTGCCTGTAATACATAGCACTAATTCAGATGACTTTTTGACTTTCTGTTTCCAAACTCTTAGAGTTGGGCATCTCCCTTCACAGGATAATGAGTCGTGAATGGGAGCAGTTTCTTTGTTGCTAAATTTACTGATGACATAAGTTCTGAATGATATGTGTGTGTAGCAATGACTTCATTGGCTTTCTCCATTATAGAACGGTAATTCATAATGTTCCTGGCAATGAGGCCTTCTGACTGCTCTCTGTTAACCCACAGATTCTTCTTCTTTTTTTGTCTCCAGGGAAGGGGAATACTAGAGTGATTTTGAAAACTTCTGTCCCTACAAATACTCTGCATTCTTTTCTCCATAGAAGGAAAATACTTTGTATCTCTGTATATTCCCGTATTTTAACAAATGTAATTTTGTGGTAAAAGTAACAAATGAATTGGTAGTTATAAGACTTTTGGAAAGAACAGAAGAAACTTACACCAAAATCTCTTCCGTGTGACTTCATTTCTCAAAAAACAAATATCAATTACTAACGTGTTGTTTTGCTTCCTGGATTGGGGGAGTGGGACACACTTTTAAGAAAGAGGTCATACACCCTGTTTTAAAACAATACCAGTTTACACATACCAAATAAGTTTGGCCAATAAGAATAATAATATACATATTTTTCCTGACTTTTTGAAGTAAAACAATAGTATGAGTTGACAGGGGATGTGGAGATTTCTTTGGCAGACCTGCTTGTATAGCAGTATGAAATAAAATTACAATGAGTTTCGTAGAAACAAATTGTTTGCATTGGAGAGTGATTAGTTGTTGGTAAATATTTAGTGTAAGTTTGTCTTGTACCTGAAGCATGTGAAAATTCCAGAGTTTTAGCAGTAGTCATAAGTTGTGTTTTACTGCTTGTTCTCAGAACTTCACTTTATTTGACCTGTTTGATATTAGGAGAGGAAAATACATGGGTATCGGAGGGAATCCAGATACCATAAGACAGCTATTTACTATTGTGTGACTTTATCTTAACAGCCTGTTTCATTGCCTGTTTTAAGACATGATGGTACCATAAATCTTTCCAGCTGATTGTAAACAGCTGTAGAAATCCAGTTGGAGTGATACTTTGTAAGCTGTGCAGAGCCAGGCTTAGTCAGTAGTCAGAAGAAACCAGTTTCTTCTGCAGAGTATGGGTGCTGTAGAAGTAAAATTAGGGATCATTTGTTGTATTTCACAAAACCTTTTTTTGTCACCTTGACTCTAACATCATTTTATTATAATCAAGGAGCAATCTGTGTTAAGTGCCACTTTTTCAATTTGGTTTCATCTGAATTTGGGTGTAAACACTAATAGTTATATAGCAGCTTCATAGTAGGAATGTAATTTTTCTTCTGGAGCTTTCACCATGATCAATTGTGATAACAATACCTTATCTATTTATAAATGAAGCACTGCTGCAATTTTGCCTTGCAGAAATTGCTTCCATTCCTTCCCTAGCAGGTGAAGTGTTTTATTTAACCTAAGTTAAGTTTCCTTGATTTTAATTGCTGGAACAATTATTTTTACAATACATATTTTTATCTAACACTATTCTTATGTAAATGGTGGTTTATTCTGTTATAATTGCTACTTCCCTTCACGATTAAAGCAGATATGACTGAGAGTGTGGTTTTCCTCCTCTCAGTGGTGAAGAGCCACCTTCATTACATCAGTGTGATCTACTGCAGGACATTTGGGTACTTACAAAAACCTTTTGAGTGAAATTGTAAGTTGATGCTTTGTAAAAGACGAGGGAAAAGTTCAGATTTTGTCACAATAGCCTTAGAAAGCATACTATTAGAATGTTTTTTAAAGTTATTTTTATAGATGCAGACGTGAATCAGTCTGAAAATGATAACAGCACTTCTTTTGGATGTTAAAATGGACACTAGTAATAGTTTAGAGAGTCTTTATTTCATTGCTTGTGGTAGTGAACTCACTTTAATGAGCACTGAAACAAGTGAGGCATTATTTTAAAATGAACCAACTTATGAGTTAACCATTGTGTACTGAACTGACTCGTCATGTTTGTATGCCTCACGCCGAGTGATACATGTCGTTCTCAGTAATACTTGAGCACAGTGAACGCCTTTACAAGGAGGTTTGGAGGACATCTGCTCTGGACATGATGAGATACTAGCAGCAGTAGATATTAACAAGTATGCTTTTGTCGTGGGCTAAGTCATGCAAATAAACCTGTTTCTTGCAAAAGACACCTTTGTTGAGAGTTATAAATGAAGCCAATTGACTTTTCTTTTCTTCTTGTCTAGCCATCTAGAAAGCAGCTGTTTGTCCCAGCATGAATCTGAACTTTTTTGTACCAGCACAGTTGGGCTTCAATTACAGCACGGTTAAAAGCTCAAAAAATAGACATGGACGATTGAGCTGTTTTCTTTGTTAAACTTCACTGCTATCAGATATTGGCTAGGAGTTACAAAGAGGGAGTAGTTTGTAATTACAAGATGTCTTATGTATTTTAGATTCCTACAGCAATCTTGTTCCATAGAAATGCCTATTTGAAAGGAAAACATAAAGTGTGAGAATTATTTGCAGTAATGAGAATTGAAAAGGGCTATTTATTCCTTTGTGTACTTCTTTTATACTAACTTCTTAATAGAAAAATACAGATAACTGCCAGTATCATAGAAGCAGTATAAATGTTCAGTGCATTAGCAAGTGTGCAAACGAATATCTAAACCTAGGATTGCTGATATAATTGTTGTTGAATGTTTTTGGGTTTTTTTTTTAAAGAATAATGAATAGAGACAAGGTAAGTGAAGCTTATAATCTCACTATTCCATGTTTCCTCCATCTTTCATGGTTTTAGTCCAGAGGAATGTTAATTATGCAAGCTAGTATCTGAGCTGTTTATCAGTACATTTTTTAAATTAACATCTTTATTTTGGCAGTGAAAACCCTGGTATTTTTGATCTCTCAAGTATTGTTTCATAGAAGTTCTGGGTTTTACCAGAATATTAGTTTTTATCTTAAAACTGATGTCTAGTTGAAAATGTAAATGTAGTTAAGCAAATTTCTGAGATGCTGTTCTGAACAGACAGTGCAATATAACATTTTTAGTTCTGTTTCCTGTGGAAGTAATGATTACTGATTAGTTCACATCAGGAAAGAGGTTGTTATTTCCCTGCAAATGATTAGAGTATGTGTTCTAATTCATAGTATTTGAGCAACTATTGAGTTGGACCTGAATTCAGAAGATTCATATTCTGAAATGAAAATGTATTCCTGGCTGTCCATAATGCCTACATAGATAGGTGACGAAGTGTTAATAAAATTATCTTTGAGATTTGTCTTACCATGCGTGGTCTGCTTTTATGGCTTGTCACTCCTTTTTCAGAGATTAAATTTCATAGTGAAAGCGTATTTTTGATTGCATGTATTCACAGTTCGTATTTTAATGAAATGAGGTAAATTCAGATTTCACTTAAGGTGCACATTTGTTATGAAAACACTGTCTAAAAGAAAATTAAAGCAGTCGTCTTAATTGCTTATAGAAGGTAATGAATTGAATTAAAAGCTTATTCTGTCAGCTTCTCTATAAACAGTGGAGTTTCAGAGTTACAAGGATGTGATTTTGTGTATGGGATTGACAGCTCTTTGTAAGATTAAAATGCCTGACTTTACAGTATGAAGTTTTATTTTAGTAGCCGGAAAAATCTCTTGTAAATTTATATTTAAGATTCAGCAAACTACAGAATCAATTGCATGTTGCCAAAAAAAAAAAAGTGACGGTCTACAAGATCAATGGGATTTTTTAATTAGATACTACATGAAATTGAAGTGAACTTACACTTTCCTTTAAGAACATTAAATCTGAATATCTTGCGTAGCTAGCAGAAGTGGTTGACATCTGAGTGCAAGTATCAAAGTTAGCCCAGCCTCTCTATATTACTTCAGTTAAGACCTATTCATGTGATCTGTCCTTTTTCTGCAGTCACGGTTAACTACAATAGACGACTAATAGTTAGCCCAAAAGTTAGTCAAAAGTCACTGCCTTATCTTTATTATAAGCGGTATTTCACTGTCCAAGTTAGGTTTAAAATGGAAACTAAAATTTCACTTAATGAGACTTTTTTATCATCTTTAGGGAGGAAGAATTAAAGTTTTCCTATTACTAGTCCATAATTTCCATTGTAACGTGTGCAATTGTATTTTTTCAAATGAAGCATTGCTTCCAGCCACAGTATATCTCAAATGATCTTCTTTTTCCTATTTTTATACTTCTAATATAATGAATGGAAATTATCCTATATCTGAAGCGAACAGTCAGTTGCATAAATTTGAGACAGGTCTGGAATTGTGATTTATTTATCTATTTATTTATTTATTTATTAGAATCTTGTTTGTCTGTAGTTACATCAACACAATAATATATTGTCTCCTCAAAGAAAAATAGTTCAGCAGATAACACACCATAAGTAAACTAGCAATTAGGATTTTTTTTGTCATTAACAGCTTCTGTTTATTGTTACAGCTTTATGCAGGAGCTGTCCTAGAGGTATGTGGATGAAAATTGGGAAGGTTCCCTCAAGTCCAGGGTAAGTAAAGCCACTGTTACGCTTTCAAATATGAAATACTGTCACAGCTGAATGACAAAATATGCTTTTAAGTACTACTACAAGTAGTCATAAACTTTGTGTATTGTAGCAGGGAAGTTGGATTGACCTGACACTTATGGAACTGGTCTCCAATAATTGGTAGATTAAATTACATTGTACGCTTTTGGAACTTTCTTTCCATAGATCCTGCAGTATAATTGTTTTGTCAGTGGATAATGACAGTCAACCCTAATGAACAGAATACAGAAGTATAAAAGGAAAATCAGTACCATCAGTGTGTCATGGGAGGAAGCTGCAGGAAAAACATCTGTGAGAAATTTCAAACTGGAATTTTCTTACAAATGGGGGAAGAGCTTTGATATTTTTTTTTTCCCCTGTACTTAAGATCCTAATACTGGACTTTAGACATAGTTGGATGTAGAGAAGAAAGATTAATCTAGCCTTAGAGTTAAAATTGCACAGACAGCACATCTCCATCTACCATGGCCAGCACTAATACCTCCCTGTTTGAAGGCTGACTGACAAACAAGTGAAACACAGGATTTTAAAACAGGTTACAAGTAAGATAAGGTATGCTGTTTTAGACTCTCTCCTGCCACCTCTCTGCACTGATCACATAATGGGCTCTTGTGGGGTCATACTGAGGGACAGGAGGGATAATCACCTTCATCAAAGTATGCTGCTGCTTTTCAGTGCACAACCAGCACTTTTAGTGAGACTTATCTGAAATATGAAGCTGTGTATCTATCTATATACAGCATCAAGAGTTTAGAAGAAGCTAAAGGGTTCTGTTTACTGGAAAAATAGCATAATCTGAGAAGGGTATGTGCAGTTTAAGAAGTTGGATGAGTCCCCATGGGCATATGTAGTCTTCATAAGTGTTGTCATAGTAAGTAATGGTGTAAAGCTAAAGTAAAAGAACACCTTTTTAAATAACAGAAGGATCAGAAGTTTGAACAAGTGAACTTTTCCATTACTGGCAGATGCTTTAATCACATTAGTTTCTTGCTAGAAGACATGCTGTGGCTTACCAGGAGGAAAAATTGTACAGTAAAAATTCATTGCTGACCTTGTGCTGAAGATTTGACTAGTTCTGACTTGTGCTTTTCTGCCATTAAAATCTGAAACTGATATAATAGAGACTGTAAGGTTTTTAATCTCCTCCAAGCCTGTTCAATTTGAGGCCATTATAATCCTTCTGATGTGTGTAGAGACAGACAAGGTTAAACATGCTTGTCTGTGTGCATAGTGGTTTTAAAACTAGTGTGAGATTTTAGTGCCATTGTGTATTGGCTCTCATTCGAGTATTAAGAGAATAGTTTAATTTTTTTCTAGATGTCATTTTGTATTTTTTCAGTTACGGATCAAGTAGATCTGTGCTCCCTTCTAAAGCAGGAATCTAAATAATGTGAATATTCCTGAATGTAGGTATCCTTGGTAGTCTGGATCATGCCCTTAATATATAAGAGTAGGTAATCAACTGTATACACAGAAGTTATGCCTAGTGTATAGATCTGCAGCTCTGCATGGAGAGATGTGGCATCACGCCCGTTTTGGGGCAGCTTTCTTACGGTAAATCCTGCTGTACCTCAGGGAACGGCACAGGTGTCTGCACGCATATACATAAATTTGCTGTTTGGGCCTGAATGATTCTTGGGTGCCCCAGTAATCTCCACATAGGACTCTAGGCTTTAATTCCAGCAGACTATTTTCAGACTTTCTCAAAGCAAAGAGGTGTTATATCAAAACAAAGTGATATTATAATAATAGTAGTGAATTTCTGTTCAGCTGTGGTAGGCTGCTCTTAGGTCTTTAAAAGCACTGCTCCATATTACCTCTCTTTGCAAAACAGTTAGGTGCTGGGCAGGCTTTAAAATGCCCATCCACATCTGATCCTTTTCTCTGCCCTTTTCATTGTAGTTGATTACATGGCAATCGAGTCTGCTCTGCAGGCTCACCTCAGGGTTGTCTTCCAACAGAAAGCATATGCTTTGGTATTGCACCTGTTTTATAAGAGCATAAGGTGAAGTTATTCTCTTAAAGTTATGTGAAAGGACAGTTCCAAAACTGGCAGTAGAACAGCTCTGACTTCTAGTCTGATGTTTAATTCACTGGAACATAGTGTCATGGCACTAACCTCAGATTTCATCTTATGAATGTCAAAGTGGAAAATGCCTTCCCTGCTCACCCATGGTTGGATTATATAAATGCTTGTTTCTCTGCAGTATGTAATTTTTAACGCTGCTACAGGGAGAGGAAAACGGGGAGACAGCTAGGATTTTAGTATTCAGCATCAAACTCTTATAGTGGTGTAAAGATGTGCAAGTAGCCTTCAGACGTAGGATCATAGGAAGCAACAGTGTTGATGTCAGGATATGGAGGGGAGGCTGTTGGGGTAGTGCTGAAGGTGGAGCATGTGTATCACATCATGTGATAAGCAAGCAGCCGCGTGTCCCAAAATGTGTGCTGTAGCTGCATCTGACTCCCTAACCCCATCAATCCCATTCAAAGGCCATTTATTCAACTTAGGGCGTGATTCTGTGGAAAGGAAAAAAAAAAAAAAGTGGTGGGATAATCTGTACTTTTAATGAATGTCAGTGTATTAGTTTCTCACTTTAGCTTCCAAAATTGAGAATATACAAAGTAAGTTATTTGTACAGTGAGTGTTTGTTGCATTGCAAATTCAAGTGACTAATGCAGAAAGTGGCTATGATCAGCATTAGAAATAAATATGCCATTAACAGAAACCAATTTTGTTCCAGCTGTCTAAAATTTCAGGAAAAAATGTTCTGTAGTGCTTCAGCTTTCAGAAGATTTAGACATTTGACATTGATACAAGTGTGTAATAGCTACTTTGAAAGTGACAAAATGTAATACTGCCTGTTCTCCCACCTAATTCTGTTCCCATTTTATGCACGCTTGTTCAGTCCAACACTGCAGCCAGAGAATAGCCACTCATGTCCAAATGAGCTTTTATCTGTCACTCAAGTAACAAATCCTCACACCTGTTACAAGCTTAAAGTGCTGTAGCCTGAGTTAACCCCCAAAGGCTATTCTTTAACATAATGGAGTTCAGATTTGCTTCTGAAACTTTATCCATTTTACTATGCTTTTACAGTTTTTAAGTTTTCCAATTAAAGTTACCCACTGTACTGACTGCTTCTTACAACCTCCTTTTCATATAAAGCCCTAGAGACTGATTTCAGCTTTAGATTTAAATTGGAAAACATGTGGAAAAATTCCCCATGGAATAGTTCAATGTGCTGTGGACTTAACAAAGAATAAAAAAATATCTTTGCCACTTTTCTGCACATTACTGTTGATGACAGCCAAGACAACTAACAGGTCACAAGGACATGGGAAACACTGAAGTTGAAAATTATGTCTTGGAGTTTAAATCGGAATTGAACTGCAGTATGTAAGCAAGTACTGGTTATTTAGTGCTATTTGGAATTGTTATGCAAGTATAGCTTACAATATGACATTAGTGTATAGTTCTACAGAAGGAATGAAAACAAGCCTTATTTTCTTCTTCAAGGGTCTAGTATAACTGGCAGCTCATTAGGTCACTGGTATTTTCAACTTGCTTATACTGTGTAGTGGTTGGTGCAGCAGGCAGTGCATGGTTTTGATCTGTACTAGGAGCACAGTGGAAGAGGGAAGAAAATAAATGCCACTCTGTATGTACATACTGAGAAAGTGTTACGGTAACTGTCTACAGTAATACTAAGATGGGTATAAAGGTGCCGGGGACATCTTTACGGTTACTGAGGAAAGCACTACGCTTTGTGAGGCAGTATGAAACGTTAGTCCTGAGCTTGCACTCATCTCCATGCACCAGCTGGATGCACTGTAACTTGTGAGATTCACTGTTGTCTAACCTTAAAAAAGCAGCTTTAACACAAAGCTAGTACCTTTGTAAGAATCTATGTATGCTGACAGGGTTCATCCTTGGGGAGACGCTACTGAGGTACTACAAGAGTGTCCTGAATTGCTTAATGGCAGTACAGATACTATATTCAGCCTTTAGCATAACCTGAATATAAGAAGGAGGAATGAAGACTATTTTCTAAATAAATTTTAAATACTTCTGCGACTCAGACATTCAGTAGACTAAAGTGCTTGGAAGTAGGAGATTATGCTTACACTTTGTCCTAAAATAATTCATATCGTCTTTTCTTTTTAAAGTTAGTGTTAACACAAGGCCTGGGTTGTGCCGTAGGGATACAGGGACTACGCTGTTGTCAAGGCTTGCTGTTTGCTGACGAGCGCTTCAAGCAAAGAATTGTTCAGCAGCAGCTCACCTCAGACCTGAACTCCTCTCCACGTAGCTACGTGACAGGCCGTAGAGCCCACCTTAAAGCTGATTGCCTTTAGGAGTGTCAAGAGAAGAGGAGATAACAGCTTCTCTTGCTTTCTGCTCTTGTTTTCTTGCTGGTTTTTGACATGTAATCTGAGATATCTCTGCAAGACAAGATTGTCGGTCTCGTTTGCAAGAATACACTTCTACCTGCAGTTTCTTCCCTGCCCTTTCACCTGTGCTGCTGCAGCTTGTGTGGAGTGTGTGGATGGGATGTGTGTTGTATTTAGCCTCCTTCACAAAGCGTGTCTCCAGACAGATTTTGATCGCTCTAACGCTTTTCCTTACATTTGCATATCACAGCAGCACATGGGCCAGTCTACTGATGACTGTCAGCTGTACATGCAGATAAACTGATTTAGGCAGTTGCAGTAGCGTTTGAGGAGAATCCAAACAGATATGAAGCTTGTTTGGAATACCAGCAAAAATAGGATGTTCCTTAGGCATAACAGGTTTAGTATTATTAATTTTGTGAGGATATTAAGAATTTTATCACGAAAATACCTTCTAAAGCATCCTTCCAAAAGAGGTAATTCAGGGAATACTAGCTTGAATTAAAATCTACTTTATGCAAGTGGAGAAGAGTGTGATTATCTATCTTTCTTTTCTCCAAACCATAGCTTTTGTCAGGAGCGATAAGCCAAAGCTCTTCAGGGGACTGCAGATCAAGGTGAGTAGTAACCTATTTTTTTATTTGGGAAGTTAAAAAGAATTAAGCTTGGTGGAGACAATCCTTCTGTGGATTGTTTGTATTTGCTGATCAAGTAATCCTTTCGCAGAGGGCATATATTTGCATTGCCAGTATAAATCTTTGCAAGTTCCTGCTGCTGATATTAATTGGGTTATAGCTCAGTAACTGTTTGGTACCAATTCTTTGTTGTGGTTGTTGGGGGGTATTATTGTTTGGTTTTAATCCAAGAAAAAATATACTGGAACTGGTAAGTAATAGCAGATGGCAAAAGAATGTGAGAAGTGCTTGCGTTCTGTCCTTACTCTGTGGATATCTTTAATTTACTCATGCTTATTCTGCCATAATTTCCTTTTCTTCTATTCTGTTCTCCCCTCATTTTCTGATGGAGCTGCTATTTCCAAACATTCACTGATTCTTAAATTTTTCTCCTCTCTCCCAGAATTTCCTTCATCCAGCTTTATAGAAATGCGTATCCTGAACGGTATTTCTTTTGACTTGCATAGATGCAAAGCTGCATGAGCTGCATTGCCTTAAGCTCAAAACAGCTCTTTGGTTTCAAGATCTACTGTAAGACTTCACCTTCCTCTTAAAATCCTGTGTGAATTTCCAGCGCATTTCACAGATATACATCTTGATTCTCACATCTTGTGCTCCCATCTCTATTCACCAAATGGCACCATCTGGAATCACTTCATAGCTATGCATGGCTGCAGTAAGTGATTTGTCTTCTCAGCAGCAGATTCCATCTAAAACAGATTTCCTCTGTCTCATGCATTCATGTCTGTGTCCTCCAGTTTCTTTCAAAAGCTCTCTCTCCTGCGTCTCTGACTGTTTCTTTTTTATTTTAAACTTTGTAGCTGTATTGAACATCAAAGCAGTCTAGACTACAATTGGTACAGAGCACTACCAGAAAAAATTTAGTGCAAATGGATCTGGTACTTATTTAACAAGATGTTTGGAAAATGGATTAGAGATGCCACTAGCTTCATTAAGTAAAACCAACTAGGTTAGCTCAGTAGGGTAAAGTAAAATACTCCTGGGGAAATCCTTCTGTAAACTTAAATGGTTAAAGCCTTCTAATACTGTTAAAAACTTTTATTTGCATTACATATTTTTTGACTTAGTGAGTCTTCAGAAGCATTAAAGTATTATGTTACCAGCAAAGCCTAGTAGGCACAGATACAACACAGCAGGAAAGAATGTGATTACATTAGTAATTGATGGTAGAACTTCAAGCTGTTAAAGTGACTGGAGATTTTTTAAATGGTAAAAAGGCTATTGATTATATGCGAAAAATCATTCAGCTGCTTGATGGAAAAATTGATTAAGAAATCCAACTTTGGTGACTTAAAACAGTTGAAGTAGAATACCAGCTTTCAAAGCTAGGCTTATGGCACTGCTGCCCTGCATATGCATTAGCTTGTGTAGTGGGCCAAGGAGAACACACACACACACCCCCCCCAACACCCACCCACCCTCCCTCTCTTGATTTGACTTGTTCCTCCACTTGCTTCTCTTTGACATTAATTGCAAGTCAGAAGTCTGAACTGAAGCTGTTTCCTACCTGTTTTACTTAAGGCAAGTAACTCTGTTGTGAATCTCAATAAAAATATTTACTGCTCTTGAACTACTGTGTTTCAGAAATGAGGCCTCTTTGTCCATTATGCTTCCTTCTCTTCTCCTACCCTGATTCCTTAGACTAGGCAAGAAATCATCTAATCCAGAGCTGCAAACACTGGCCAGCTGCTGCTGGTGGAGTGTGTGACCTACAGCATCTTTCTGTCTTTAAAGCTTCAGTAGGGTGTCTCCCCTCTCGCTGGTTCTTCCTTTGCACACAAACTGTCTTTGAACACCTACCTTTCCTTTGAATCTGGGCAGCAGGTGAAACAGTATTGCAGGAGAGGAGGTGGCACATCGGAAAGAACAAGCTGAAAGGCTGATCTAATAAGCCTAATTTTATTTTTTTTATAATCGGTGTATTCTACTTTACTTGAAGAAAACAGTTGTTAAACACTCTAGTAATGAAATTCATAAAATCAGAACAAAATACATGGCATTGGAATATTTATAGCATTGAGCATTGTCAGGAACAACCAAGCTTGTCTGTTTGGTTTTTTTAAGAATTCTAAGCTTTAAAGAGCCAAAGCTTAGGTTGATTTCTTAGCACAAATTGTATTGCCAAAGTTTGCCCAAAATACTCTTGATTTAATTTAGTACTCGTTCTTAAGTAGTCATATTTCATGGATTTCTTTGGATTTTCTACTGTTCTTGCTTTGACATCTTTTTTACTGATCTAAATCAATTGAGGGGGCAGGAGGAGTGTTAATATGGAGAACATATTTCCCAGCCCAAGGCAACTTGTCTTTTTTGTTTCTCTGCAGTATGTGCGTGGTTCTGACCCTGTACTAAAGCTGCTGGACGACAGTGGGAACATTGCAGAAGAACTGAGCATCCTCAAGTGGAATACAGATAGCGTGGAAGAATTTCTAAGTGAAAAATTAGAACGTCTATAAATCATTGCTTTTAGTCCTCTTTCCTTTTCATGTTTTGTCATGGTAATATTCTCAGATCTAGTGTGCTACAATTGAAAAAACATTCCAGCTTCTGTATTAATTTTTAAATAATCTGTTGTGCTGTATTAAACATCTTGTAATTGGAAGGGGAAGCTTCAGCACACATATGTGACAAGTTGACAAACTGAATAGCTTGTCTTAATATATTTCAGCTCTTACTACATTTATCACTAACAAAATGCTTTGTTTCAAAGTTAATTATGCAAATATCAGGGTTTTTTTATAATTGGACCTGTTTTTACAAATGCTCTTACAACTGAAGAGCTTCAATTCAAATTATTACCTTGCCTTTTGTCTGCAGCGGTTTGTAAGAAAGAACCCAATGCAGTGTACTATCTCCCAAAGAAACTCAACTGCTAATGCCCTCTTCTTTTTGCGTATTTGAACTGTCTTTTTTAAAGAAGCACTGTTTGTAGTGAGTATCTAGTTCACAGGTTTTGAAACTGATGGAGAAACTCATGCTCTGGTACTGTGAAACACTTAGCAAGTACACTTTAGTGACGACTACATAGAAAACCTCTGAGGTGTATGGAAGTCAGATGTCAGGTGTGCTTTACGTTAAGTGTTTTGCTTCAGAAAACATGAGATATAAGTATTGAAAAACTTTTCCTTCTAACTTTCATAAGTTCATTGGAAGTCTGTTTATCAAATGAATTTATAAACTGCTCTTAAAATGTATTTTTTTTTTTTTCCTCAGTTGAAACTTATGTGAACAGGGAATATAGAGAGAATGTATGGTAATGAGTCAAATCCATTATGACTTGTCAAATTTTTTTCCACTGAGAGTGAATAAAGCAAAAATGATGTGGGTTTTTTTCTGAAGTCTAATTAGTAAGTAAGTATTTCCTTTAATTACCTCATGCTCACCCGTTTTTGGTTGCATGGTTGCTATGCTATGGCCTGTATTTGGTATTCAGTTTTTCTCCTGATATGTAATTATATATCTCAAGAAATTTCTCTACATCTTAAAGATTTTATTCCCAACTTTTGAGAAAAAAATAATCAACTTCATAGCAGAATAAACTTGGGACTGAGACTGCACTAAATTATCAGAATACACTAAGGTGATTATTTTGGCGTAGCCTTCTGAGTATTCTTGGAAATATTCTTAGATAGTGCATACAGCTAGGTCACGTGATGTGATCCTCCTTGTTCTCTCACTCTTATTACATGCATTTCACTCCTGTCCTTGTACAACAGTAACTCAGTGTGGGACAGCTACAATAGTGGTCTTAGAGAAGTATGAACTCTACACAAAGAGCACCTCTCTTTGCAGCTTGTGCTAACTCATCAGGATCAAACATGGATTTGTTCTTCAGACACATGATGTGTTAGTTGGCAGATGAGCTACAACCAAAACATGTGGCATGACAACCCCATATTTTGGTAGTAAAAATATGCTGCCATCCACTGGTCTTTTAATATACTGACTCTGTCCCATACTTCTCATTCCTATAGTTTGCCAACACGAGATGTCAGTTTCTGCGTTGATGACTTATCCCGCTGTTTTAGTGGAGCCTTAGGTCCTCTTTACTACTCCATGGAGAGAGTGTTTGCTTCATTTGGTATTTCCCAAATACTTCTCTCAGCTTCCCTCTCAGTATTTCCTTCCTCCTCCTCAACATGATGGCCAGTGCGTTTCTGGCCTTCAACCTCCCTTTTCTTTGCACGTCTTCCTACTGCCAGCCCACTACTTCCTTATACAAACTTCCAACACCTTCACTCCTGCTCTTGCTTATTTTTCACTGAATTAAGGAACTCTCTCTTGTACCAGGAGATAACCATCCCATAGTGGAGGAGGATGACAGGCCAGAGAATTTCTCCAGCCCTCACTGGGTTTATGACTGCAATCCCAATACTGTTTCTGCAGCCACTGACCTTTCCCAGTACTGATTCTCCCTTATTTTCACCAAGGAGACTGGAAATTATCTGTTCTTCTAGTTTTCCTCCTAAGTTCCTGATTTAATGATACCTATTCCACATACTAATCTTGCCTAATCTGCGATACAGATATTTATGCTCTTATCTTAAAGGCATGCCCAAGGCACACTGCTGTATCTCCCCATGTATAGGAACACGTCAGGTCTTCCATGATTCTGTTACTGAGCTGCTGAGCCCCGAACCTACTGGATCTGTTAGCCTCTAGCAAAAGCTTTATTACGTGCACTTCCTGACCTGTTGACTGTTCTCCATGCTGTTTTTGAAGTGTCAAATTCCTACTGTCCTTTCTTTTTTCCTTCTCATTCTATCCTTTAGGTGATACCAAAGTTCTTGGCTCTACAGACACATGCTAGGAACGTTTAACATTCTGGCAAAAAGGAGCTGGGCTCTGTGCTAAAAGAGGCAGTTGGAGTAGGGAATACTTTCTTTTGGAAGTTCTTAAGTTTCTATTTATCAGCATGGAGGGTTTTTTTCCTCCAGTCTGCAGCTGTGAAAATTCACAGAGCTCAAAAGGTTATTTTGGCTTGTGGCAATTAACTACACAAAATACAAGGTTTAAAGCTCCCATTTAAAAAGGAAGTGATTCATTTTTACTTACAGCCATGTACTTCATGAAAGGCATTCACTCAGATTTATGTAAGAATTACTTGGCACAAGAGCATTATATAAGACCAAATCTCGAGAGAGTTAATGAAAGGAAGAATAAAAGCAGCAAGTTTGCAGGACTGAGTTGAAACATGAACCATCTACCCTCCTATCTTTTTTGAAGAAAGAAAAAGGCAACTCATCTTTCAAGAAAGAGTATAAGTGCTTTAAAATAAAATTTTAAAAAAAAGGGAAAAAAAAAAGTGTTGTACATCCCATTTTCTACATATGATATGTAGATTAATTGGAAGCATAGCGTACAAGCTATTTGGAAGGGTTTCCTAGGTACCTGCTTAGTCATAAATTCCTACAATGTGAATAGAACAAAATGATTGTAGCAGGCAAAAATCTCTTTCAGAGCTAAAGGAAACCTTCCAGCAGACATTAAAGTCATGGAAAGAAAGTAAGTATTCAAGTCAGTCTTTGTTTTATTGTTTCATCACATAGACAGAACAAGAACACATTGCCAACTTAATGAAGAGCACACATGCAAGTAGTGTATTCAGAAACCTGGGCTCCTATTGAGAATGTAACTGTTTCTGAACCTGAGCTTTCAGAAACAAAGTAAATCTTCTGAGGTTCCTGTTCTGCTAGGGAGATTAGATACCCCCCCCCTCCCCCCCCCAAAAAACCTCCAAAAAGAACTAAAAAGCCAAAAAAAGCTTTATTGTTATCCTACTTCATTAGCATGGAAACTGGATTTTTAAAGCTGCATTAAAACTTCTCTACATTCTAGCGTAAAGGCAAACAGGCTCAAATCTAACTTGAGATAGTTTCAAGAGTGCAAGGAACATCATTTGCTGGTTCTTGCATTGTGTAAGGAAGGTTAGACAAAGCACAAAATCTTCTTTGCTAGGGATGGTTTGACCACTTAAAGTAAATGGACTTTGAAATTTGTCAAGTGTGCCTGAGAAGGATCCATCAAATGCTAAAATGCAAAATACTTCTATCAAAAGCAGCTAAAGAAAACACCATCTTCTGAATTTGTGAGTTTTTCCTTAAGTTGTTAAGGCCCAACCCAATTACTTTGAAACAAATTTGCTGCCATGTCTGAGAGGAAAGAGCCCAAGGGACAAAAGAGCCAAGGAGACAAAGAATAGAGAGCTCATTGGTATGTTACTGAA
The DNA here is from genome assembly GCA_009806455.1 of Tetrax tetrax. Classification (NCBI taxonomy): domain Eukaryota; kingdom Metazoa; phylum Chordata; class Aves; order Otidiformes; family Otididae; genus Tetrax; species Tetrax tetrax. The sequence continues at coordinate 343,335 of WHYT01015499.1, read as the reverse complement.
CACCTGTGTTTCAGAACACCAGCCTCCCTCTCAAATGCACTCCTCTAAAAAGTCTAAGCAAAGGGTAGCTAGAGAATATTTTCAGTATTTTTTTTTCCTTATCACTTATCATAAAGGATGGACAGAAGGAAAGATATTAGGAAATTACTCACCTAGTGAGCTCAGGCAGGAGACAAACTACAGAATCAGAGTATTCTTGCATTTATTGATTTAAATAGGAACTGGCAAATAGGAAAAGCTACTGGAAGATGTTCTCTTAACAATCTTGAGGTTGGATTTTATTTTGTTAGCTAGGAGCCTTTCTGACTCCCTAAGATTAAAGCGACACTGTTAGGGAAAGCACATCATTTAGTATTTGCTCTTGCATGCTTGGGGCCAAGCTGTGATTAGGAGGGCAATTCACATTTTGTTATAGTCTAATTCTTTTTAACCCAGTATTATCTTCATATAGTTATTTCAGTGGAGCATTGTCTCAAACCATAGACTAAAGCATTCATCATCTTAAATATAGGCAGAGAAAAATTTCCACTTTTCTCTGTTGTAGGATGTGTGTAATTTTAAGGCAGGATGTCTATCAAACCCATCTCTGGCTACAGTTCCTGACTAGGAAATTCTATGGGCAAACACAGATTTTTGGTGCAGGAGGATAGGCAGAGAACAGGACAGTTAAGAGAACTTTTGACTCCGCCATTTCCCCCTGCAATCAATGACTCGGTTTCTCAGTGTTACTCTCCATTATAGGCTATCCAACCCACTTTTTAGAAAGCACTGATGTTTGGTAAGGAGAGGTTCTGAGAACACAGCCTGCATTTAACTAGCAGGTTTAGGTGGCTCATGGTGAAACACCTCAGAGCCTTTGCACTTACTCAGTGCAGCCAGGCTCAAACCTGTGGAGTTTCCAGTCAGACTGTATGACTCTTAAGGCTGCCAGCTTGTTTTTTCCCCTCCTGGGTCTGACAGAGCAGAGCTGTAATAAAATGACAAACTGCAGCTTCCCTCCACTCCCAGCAGTGAGAAAACACCCGCATTCAGACGGCCACGTACGCCCCAAACTAAGCAGCAGTGCCCCTACAGGGGAGCCTCGCTAACGCTTTTATTAGATTATCTGTACCGGTCACAGTACCTGGTGTTATGACTTTTCTGAACTCTGCTGCCCCCCACGACACACACGCCCCCAGGAGCCCAGCCAGGCTTCCCTCGCATGGGGCGCTCGGCCTCCGCGCAAAGGGCCACCGCATGCAGCAGGTTCCTGGGGGGAACGGCCAAGTGCCACCTTCAACCTTGCAGAAAGGTCGCTGAAGGGACTGTGACAAAGAAGATCCATAATATGATTTTCCCTGTTGCGTGGAACAAGCAGAGGTCTGTCATCAGCTGTGGAACAGCATCCCCGTGACCTCCTGACTCGGCCTGGACCTCTGTCTGCGCTGGCACCCTGTTCCTGTCACACCAGGGGCCACGGCCCATCAGAACAGCAAATTCAGAGAAACTAAATCAAAGCAGAGCTTTTACTTCTTAATCCTGGCTGCAAAGATTCAGGATTTCACAAAGAAAAGCATGGCAGCTGTCACTGGCCCTCAAACAGATTTGCCAGGCCAAGAAATAAGCCTCACAGATCATTTTTGCATCGGTGGGACAAAAAGCCGATCCCGCCATCAGGCAAAGCACATATTGCCATGAAATAAATATTAGAGGACATTTGACACCCACACGAAGATGGGCGTGCGCATACAAAGGGAGAAAGAGACTTCTATCTGCACTCTTCAGCAGGCAGCACACCCCGCTGCAGGCCGCCCGGCGCCATCTTGGCTGCCCTCCCTCCCTCGCTCCCTGCCGCTGGCAGCGCTGGCCACCCGAGGGGACTGGTCTCCACAGCAACCGAGGGCAGCGGTTAACTCAGGCTGGCAGGAACGCCTTTCCCTAAGGTGATCTGGGAGACAGAACCGTGCAAGGAAGCAGGTGTAAGGGAAGGCTTTTCTTCCTTTCTTTTCAATAAAAGAGGTAAGTGCAAAGGGACATTCAGTTCGCTTGTCCTTAGCTTCAGAGCTGTTGCACGGCTTCAGCCCTAGTCAGCTGCAGCCTCCCCGGCTCACTCCTTTCCTAGTTTACTGACAGATTCTTCACCGTGAAACCCATTTTATTCACCGTCATTTATCATTGTAACTGCTAGGGACTGCCATAAATTATTCAGTGAAAGTGAAACTCACCCCTTAGCCTAACATGAGCATTGCTGCTGTTCACCAGTCATGCATGTACAAGCACTGGAAAGCCACAAAATTTAATAGTACTAGAAGCATTTGTTCCCCCATTTCTCACCTTTTCTGGGACTAGGCTGCAGCCAGGAGGGGAGTGTGGTGACAAGGATTGAGCCTGCTCTCAGCAAAACAATGGCTGTCACCCGCTGCTTGGTACGCTCAGGGGGTGCCGTGGCTCCGCTAGTGCTCTGGCCCTGACAGGTTTCCTGACCCCGAGTTTGTTTGGTTTTCAGTTAAGATACATACAGTCATATCCCTCCTCCTTTTCAGCGGATAATTATTCCTCTAAAATATACTCACAGGGAACATCACTTACACACTGTGAATCTGTATGCAGTGAGAAATTTTACTCCAGTTTAATTTTGCATCTTTGGTTACAAAATCAGAGGGACAGCATTTAAATAATCATCAATTCACTTTGAGGTGAGCATTAACTGTAAACTGGGGATGTAGAAACGGGCCATTTGGACCATGAAGATCACATGTCCGTGACAGATATGTCTGAACTGGAGCAGCATGGGTTACTTATCATAACGTGTTAGTGTATAAACTCTGTATTGAAAAAGGCTACTGAAACAACCTCTGAAAAACTCTCTGGATGAATTTCTGTGGCAGAGCCAATGGTTTTAATGTGATATAAAGTTCATCATTCAGGTACAAATTGCTGCCATTAGCAGATAAATTCTATACATAGAAAGATGCACATGTGAATGGCCCTGCAGTGAAGTGCCTGAGTGACAAGTTGCCTCTTACCAACCTCCTCTTGTTCAGGCACCGAGCGATAGCCAGAAACCTCACCCCCGTGGCCAAAGAGCCTTCCACGGGGCAGAGCCCGTCAGCATACCTCCAACAGGTCTTCTGTTGACGTAGCAGCACGGTATGAAGACACTGGCATTTTAAGTGGTTTTTAAAGTGTCTTAGTTACAGTAATTGCCTCCGAGGAGAATGGAGGCTGTTTATGTGTTGAATGCCAGTGCTTGTGAGACAAGCAAAAGTTGTGATCTTGCTTAAAGCAGTATCATTTCAAGAATGATTAAAAACTCAGGTAAAGACCTTCATCCAAGCTCAGAAAGCTGTGAGACTTTCTAAAGAGAGTTTTCACTGCTGTCTGGTGTCACTCACTACCTCTGTCTACATTAGCATGGGAGAGAGGGAGAGGACAGAGGATTACAGAGCAAAATTGCTGGTGCTGAGAATCCAACATCACATGACCGCACGTTCCAGGTGCGTGCCTAGGAAACATCTCCCACTTCCATTTCACATTAAAGGAATCCAGACCACATACTCTAAGACCACAATGACATGAACCAAAGCACACTAAGCAAGAACAACTTTGAGGTTCACATCAAAAGCACACTCCCGTTATGAACCAAAACGGACAATCAAACTGCGCCCCTTCCCAACTCCACAGTCCAAGTCTCCCTTCCACAGCCATTTGACAAAGAACAGTCTGCCCAGCCCCCACGGATATACAGTTAAGGATGAACCCCCTTGTTACCATTGTTCATGATTCTACTGTGTGGTTTAAAAATTTATATTTAGCACATTTGTTACACTGATATTTGCTGCAGAATTGATAGGATGACAACTACAATAATCACCATTGAGACGGAATTGGCAATGGCAGCAATGCCATAGAGTGGGCTAAAACAACACACTGTTCTCCACTTTTATTTCCAAATGGTTACCACTGCAAAGCAGCTAGCATTTAATTCCATCCAGCAAAGACCTTACAAAGAATCTGAACGTACAAACCATCTCACTCATATAGGCACATGTAAAAGGTTTGCTGGGCTCGGACTCATAAGTATGCTACACCTTGCAAATGCAAAGAACAGAGTCATCAGCATTTTTTTAAACTACAGTAAAAAAAGGTTAGATTCAAAATATGCAGGATTTTGCATAAGCTAAGAGCAGTTTAGTGAAGCACAGAAACGAATGCCGCTGGCTCTGGTCAGACAAGCAGTAGCCTACAGCGGCTGTTGGGACAGAAAGTCCCTGGAAATGTCCAGTCTAGGAAGAGCCACCATCTGTGCAAGTCTCACATACGTAGTCACTGAAGTCTCCAGGAGAACGAAATGAAACTACCTGCACATCCGCTAAATATTCCTCTGCCACCAAAACTTAAATACCTCTCCAGTAAAACTCTACAATGCTTTGAAGCCATTGAGCTATCAGTCCAGCCCATCGCACCACATCCATGAATTCACATTAAACCAGACTCCCCTCATCTCTAATCTTTACCAGTTTCCTTATCTGTTCCATCAGCCATTTCATGTTAAATTTAGCTGAACACTATTTATCCCTAGGCATGACTTCAACTTTTTTTTTTTAAAAAAGGTGCATGATCTACAGACTTTTTTACATTATTAACACAGTTATCAAAAAGCTTTATGTTCCTCCCTGGTTACCACAGATTTCTCCAAGCCTCTCAGCATATTAGCAAACACATGCTACCTAACGACCTCGACTGGGATTGCCCCTGGAACCACAGGGTTTCCACTGCTCACTGACAGGTGGAGTTTGGATTTTGGTTTTCTAATCATTCATTTCTCACCATCTGTAACCCTACAACCTCTTACCTTCTTGCTCACCACTAATTGCAGGGTTCGAGCCTGTCTGGGAAGCCGGAGGGAGGAAGAATCTGCACTTCCAAGAATCCATCTCCTGCAGTACAAATGGTGCAGAGAAACTTCAGACTGTTGCGGTATAGCAACAGGTCTGGTGGAGGCAGGACTCGCCTTTTGGTTCCTATCGTTCACAGCTGCAAACTCAAGTGCTACCAGCTGTGTGACCTCAGTCAAGTTCCACTTGGAAAGGCCTTAGGGTAGCCATGGTAACTTGTAGATCTTCACCTGATGCACTAGAGTCACTGTATACTGCTTTTGAGAGAAAAACTCTTGTCTCTAGTAGTATCTGAATATTAAAATCTACAGATCTAAAAAAGCTAGCAAGCTTTGAATTGACAGGAAAAAAAAAAAAATCCTTATTAAGTTGACACTAGAAGTTATCCTATTAGCAGAGGGCAAATACGTCTGCTCCGATCCAGGTCGGACCCTGTCTACTTCTGTGTTCCCTGAGTGTCTGCCAGACCTTCTCACAACTGGTGCTGAATAGTTTTTTTAAACAGGATGAACAGTTTTTTAAACAGGTTGTCCAAGAACCAAAGCAACAGAGCAAAATAAAAATCTGGGAAAAGTAAAAAGTAATGTCAAGATCTCCTTTCAGGACAAGTGAGAAAGAATTCTATCTAAAGTATTTTTTTGCTCTTGCTATTAATACAAAATGTGAGCACAGCCCTTGAGAGGTCATCTCTGAGCTGGCCTTTACAGGAGGATGTGACTAAGGCACAAGCCATCAGGAAGCAGCAGGCTCAATCACCATACTACCAAGACAACATGGATGAATCATCCCCCATTTCTGTCCTGCAGTTTCTCCCAGGTAAACAGAGACAATGACACTCACCTTTGTAAAGGAAGCTTAAGATCAGCAATAGGAAGGCGTTACACTGAAAATAATGAATAGTTTCTCTGCAAGGGGAACAGGATTAGAAACCTAGGAACTCTCCCAGATGCTTAATATTCTCAACAGAGAAACACCAATGCTATTTCCACCGGATGGCGTGTTAAGGTTGATGGGGGAAATGTGAAATTAAGCCTCAGTGGCATTAGTCTTTCCCTTTTCCAAAGATGCATAAAACATAATTCCCTAAAATATCCAAAAAGGGGATTTCAGCATTTCAAAAACTTCTAACATACAAAAAAACTCCTATTTGTGAGACTCCTGATGTATATCAACATCACTGTTGAGTATCTAGAATTAAAAGCGATTTAACTCAGAGAAATTGGAAGATTATTTCTGGTTTCAAATGTTTCTCTTTTCAAAAAAGCAATTTGCTAGCTCATTATTCCAATTCCAGTACTTTTGCTTCTGCTGATAACTGTGTAAAGACATTTTAAGCTTTAATTCATTTTGCAATTCTAAATAGCTTCCCTTAATCGCTCATGTCAAACACCTATTTCACATTTTTTAAAAATTTATAAAACAATTCTGTGCTGTCAGGAGGAAAAAATTTCTTAGCATTCAGATTATTAACTGCATGCAAGCTCCCCATGCTAATGTGTTTCCTATCATTCACTTCTGGCAGGAAACTATTTATAAAAGGCATAACAGTCATACAGTAATTTGGTGTTTGTATTCATGCTACATTTTCTTGCTGTTCCCTCAGCTAAGGTACAGAACTCATCAAGCCACCCAGTTTGTTTGGAGGGGTTTCGCACTGCCAGAGGCCATGCTAAATGCTCCATGTCACTGCACAATGGTAAGGGCAGGAGCACAGAAGACGACTGAGGTTCTGACTGTCAGCTTGACTGATGTCTCTGCATTTTCACCAAACACAAATTCACGTGGCTAAGTGAAGCTAACAAGCCTGTAATGTACTGCCTTGTACTTCCATTAACAGCTGTGTGATTAATTGGTTGCAGCCCATTATATTAGAACATACCCAGACAGGAATTCTGCTTAAAGGAACTGGAGCAGGATTGGGCTGCAAGCCAAGTTTAGCAAGAATTTTCAGCAATTCATAAATTCTCAAGGTGAATGAAATGGAGCGAAAAACTGAAACAGCTTCAAGTAGGTCTGAGATATGGGGATTCAACTCCAGTCTCATAGGACTCAGTAGACCTTGATCCTAAATAAATATACACATTTGGCAGTCCATGGAAATAAGACAGCTTAATTCTGAAGTCCTTGTTTAGACAGCACTTGTAACCATCGTGTCAGGAAGGCAAGGACTAACTTTCCATCACCTCATATAGGGACAAATATAGTCTACTAACTCTCATGGGAGTTTTTGTTGAACAAGATTCCAGGACTTAGTTTATTTATGGCTGATGGGACTTTCACAACCCTACTTCCCTTCCCAGAAGTATTTATTTCAGATCTGATGATTACCTGACTCTCTCAAAGACTAGCTTTGAATGGATACAGGAAGCCACAAACATCATCAACTACTGATTAGATATTTAAACATTAAATCCCTTTTCTCTAAGTTTAATATGGAATTGCATGGCTAGGTGCAGATATTCCACAAATTCTGAAAGATGGATTAAAAGGTACCAAGTTGCACTGGAAAATTTCACAGGGCTTCACTACCTGCCACTGACAATTTAAATTTCCAGTTTTTTGGAATTGAAACTCTGTTTCCCTTTATGCTCAAGTATTTTGTGCTGAATACAAACAGGAATACTTTTGCCTGTTCCTTCCAGGTGGAAGCACAAAAATTACTAATGGGACTCCTGAACTTGAGTCAGAGAATTAATTTGATGTCTTTCAAATGGAGAACACTTGTTTCTCAAGCCTTTGTATTTATGGGTTGTCATGAGTGTCTTTCTGTGTACAACATTGAGATGGCAAATTCTTGGGGCTTTTAAAATGAAAACAAAGGAAACAGCAGTCTGTTGCTATTCCCATACACTTCCACAATACTGCAGTACCTGGCTTAAACCCCAGACCAATGATCTATTTCACAAAGTCAGTTTTTAAGCCCTCCCAGCTTTCAAGGTAAGATAAAGTTCAGCTACTCCATTCAATTCTGATGGTATTTCGTGGACACTGGTACTAAAATTCTTTACAGTGAACAATACTTTTGACTCTGAAATCCCAGACAAGCTATTTGCACAGTACAGACACAGCCAGCGCAAGTCCTCACAAGTTTTCTATTTGTTCTTATGTTTTCCGAATTGCAGTAGATCCTTAGTACATTCTATCATTCAGAAAACCCACGCCAGCTCCTTGTAAAATCTGGAGTACTCACATCTTTAGTGTACAAAATACAGATGAGGTCAAGCCTGCCTAATTTGCTTTCCTAAGTCATCATACATAAATTCCTGGCTATGATGCTACACGCATGAGTAAAGATCAGGCCTACCACAGTTAGACTATCAGTAAGCTACCAGGCAAGTCCAGCCATCACCAAAGCTGACAGGGTCTTTTAAGTAAGTCCTAAATGTAGTTTTCCTCTAGGTTCGACCTATAGATCTGTAGGGATAGAGGAGATTATATCCTGCACTGGAGGAACTTATCGTACTGTGCACTGCAAGGAAGAAATGTATCATTCACGTCTCTTGCTGATTGGTGCACATATCTCTGTTCCTCACTGCTCTGTAAAAAATCCACAAAAGACTGTATTCAGGCTTTCTTCCAATACTGCAGTCTTTAGGAATTAGCAATTCCTGCCTTCTTGAGCTGCTTATTTTCTTCTAAATGCTTGAGTTTGTTTTGGGGAGGAGTTTTCTGAAAGCCTTGATGGCCAGTTTCATAGCAAGAGTCAGACCTGGGAGTAAGCTAAGAAAGGAAGACGAACAAAGCAAAATATAAATTCGAGGCATCTCTACACTCAGTACTCCCAGGCATACAGAAAAACAGGAGAATTATTCTAAGACAGATGAGACAGTCTGGCCAGACAGATTCCTAGAAACCCAGACCTTGGGCATCACTAACCTAGAAATACACCACTAATTTGGTTCTGTTCAATATATTAAGTCTCAGATGTATGTCCCAGTGATTACTGGCATTATGCTAACAAGTTCTATATAAAGGAGACTTCTTGTCATAGTAAATGTTAAATTTTAGCATGAACATCTTAATATTTAAAGGTATAATGACTTCTGAAGAAAGAGCAAAACCATTACGAGGCAACCCATATTCCCAGTGGATTCTGTGAGGGTACCTTGCGTAGTACTTCATATTTAATAGCACTGTGTAATTACCGGTACTTGTTGGAGTCAGCAGATATTCTCAAATGCTTGTGCTCAAAAGCGAACACCATTATAATGTCTGTGTTGTTGCCAAGTCTAAAAGCAAGATGGGCAGGCTGCTGAGGCAGAAACTCGTTGCTGGAACCAAGCAATCATGACCATAATCTTCTGGCAAAACCAGCTACGTACACTGTACTTCTGATACTTATTTTGTGGCATGACTGATTGAGACAATAATAAAAAGCATTGTTATGGGATATTAAAATGTCAACTAGTGTTAAAAGTGGCTCTACGGATGCATCAGTGCAGTCATTTAGGATGGACAGAAGACATTCATCAAACTCGCAGAATTAACTTTAATGAAGCTGCTTGGTGGAAAGCATTCTTTTAAGAGGAGATTGGAAAGGCCAGATGTAATATATGAAAAGCCACATTCTACACAGATGCATTGAAGTTGCACATAGTCCATCAAGTTTTTGTATTGTTAATTATTTTGAGGCACTATAGATGCAAATTAATTAATTTTCCATATATCATCACATCTAGGCTCCTAGAATACACCTCAGGTCACTCTTGCAAAAAGAACTGAGTTGAGATCTGAGAAGCCATTATTCAGTGCTGATAATGAAACACTCAGGAATTAACTGATTTCTATGTAATCTCATTTAATCTATTGATGTCCTATAATTAATTCCCAGATTAAACTCTAAATGTATTATTGATAGCAAAACCAATTAATACTACCTCTTCCCTGGGACAGATTTAAAAGTAGAACTGTCATGTATGTTTCTTCTACTGAGAAGCAAATTGCTTCTACTACACAGCAAATTGCAATTATGAAGCGATGGGTTTCAATTGTACAGCGACCTGCATCAAAAAAATTCAGTTACAAGTACCATATGTAAGCACGTAATCTGAATCACCGTCACAATCTATTCTGCCAACGTTTTGTTCCAGAATACACCTCTGCTTTTTCAATGGTCACTTACTGCAAGCCATGTCGTAGGCATATGCATAAATTCCAATTACTTGAATGGTTTTGCCAAAATATCTTTACGTTTCACATTTGGGCATTTCCCATCTTGCTTCTCTTCCCCCAGAACATGACAATCATCTTTTGGAAGATTCTGTTGGAGACAGACTTGCTGGTCATTGCCTAAGCAGCTTGTAAGTAATTCTCTCAAGTTCTGTTTTAGCAGAGCACCTACAGTTATTATTCACACAGCGTATGTGAGATCCAGAGATGCTAGCTCTAATCCCAGAGGCAGTAGAGCTGTAACAACAGAGTGTTGTTTGTGGGCTAATTATGCTTGCATTTCAGAAAATTAATTAGTTTGGGCAGAGCCCCATGCTAAGTTGGGTATCTTTGCACAGTCAGGTATTTCATGGATACGTTTCTTTCCTTCCTCCACACTCCCACACACATCTGCCTGAATTAAGACACTATATACTGATGGCTTTATGTGTAGCCAAAACTTCCATATGATACAGAATTCTGCTCCAAGATACAACACTACTCTAGAAAGAAACAGAAGCAATATAACAATTATTAAAATCTCATGGTTTGAAAAAGTCCAAAACAGGATTTCCGTGAAGAATCAATAGGAGTTACTTTCCAAGCTTGGCTTGAGTAAGGAAGAATTAAAAACAGCAGTTATGGTAAAAATTGTTTAAAGCTAGTATTCAGTTTCCTAAAAGCATTAATTTACTCAAACCAATGATGTTGTATTATTATCCCATCTGCCACAAAAGCTGATAATCTTTGATGAGAACTCACTCGGGTTTGTTACAGAGTGTACATGGGATGGCTATTCTGGTTGAAATTGTCCAGAATTGTCATTGCAAACAAAGTTGCTGACCAGAAGCAGTTAGCTAAGCACATGGCAGCGGTGTTCCCTGAGAGCCAGCGTGGACTTCCACCCAGGTTACATCTTCTGCAAGGAGAACTATTTCCTTCTCAATGGAACAAGTCCAATTCATTTAATTAAATATATTGGAATTTAAAAAATCCCTTTAATCTATCCTTTTAATCTTTTTACAGCTTTAAAAATCTGCTATTTATGAAACATTAAAGGATGCAATGTTTAGGAAAAAGTTATGTTACTTGCAAATAATACTACCTTTGTTAAAGCCATTTTTAGGTTCAAAATATATTTTTTTTCCTTCTCACATATTTAAAGGAGGTCCTCTTGCAAAATAAAAAAGGTGTAATGCTAACTGAATCCAATTCTAACATGACAATAAACTGTTGCATAAGAATTGTGGATTTAGATTTTCATTAAAATCTATGATCTGAACAAATGTATGCTCATCTGTAGAACTACTTAAATGTAGAGAGACAGTGGTTAGCAAAATGCCGTGCTTAATTTCACATAAAGGCTGATTTGCAGTTCAAAGAATCTTAATCTTAATAATTACTAACCAAACTGAATCAGCCTCTTTTCTGGAAAGCAATTAAAGGGAAAAAATACAAGGTAAGATTAATGACATATGTTCTTGTTTGTTTTTATCTTGTGTCAATTCACCTAGGTGCAGTTTAAAATCTCAACATACTAGCAATTTGCCTTAAATTTTCAAGAGAGAGAAAACAACCGTTTTCATTTTCAAGCGCAAGTTACTCAGCAGATAGCCATACAGCCTCAGAACACCAGAACTCCACAAGCGTCCAGAACAGACCCATATGGACTTCTTCAAGGTTTATGTTTCACATTTGGGTTTTGGTTATTCAAATAACATGCCTTACACCTGTATCAGTTCACAATAAGTTTATTTTATGTGAAGAAAAGCTTTGCCATTAATGAAAAATTTCAGTAGAAAACAGTACCTCCTGCTTTCAATCTAGATTACTCAAAAGTAGAAGCTTGCATTAGTGAAAATTTCAGTAGAAACAAATCCGTAGGAAACATGTTCTTGGCACATGAAGTAAAAGCTTTAAACACATTAAGTTTGAATAGAGTATTTACCATGCAACCATGCTGGCAGAAAAGCCAGTTTGTAATGGCTGGTATTGTCCCTCAAGACAGTAACATGGAAGACACTTAAACCTGCTTACATAACGTTAATTATATATAAATATGGTGTTGTCATAATTGACAGTCTTTATTCAGGCCAATCATCTAGTTTAGCAATTCTAAATAAGTAATAGGCACTTTGCCTTTCTGATTCCCCCTTTCACCCATCAGCCAGTCTGAATCCATGCCAGGGATACTGTACACTGTTATCACCTAGAAAAAAAAAAGCATATTATTATAATCTTCCCTTGCCTGGAAAAAAGTTACAGTCTACCTTCATGTTATTTCCAAGGTCTTAGAATTGAGATTAAGCAAGTTAAATAGAGCATTTAATATGAGCATCCATGGAACATAACCGAGTGCTCATAAAAATTATTTCACTGGTCCATGGAAAAGAAATACATATAGTAGCATATTCTGAAGCCTGTTTTTTATTATTAAATTCTACTCATTACTGGTTTTTTTTTCTATTGTTTTTTATCTAGAAATCTTGTATATTGCCATCAGCTTTAACAGGCAATCTAAAAGAAAGTTCATTGGATACTCAAGTGCATGACTGAAAGACATGGTGTTGATGTGCTACATCTTAACAGAAAATCTTAGGCCACAGCTTCTAAGTCACTGCCTAGATAAGAAAAGTCAAATATAAATATTTAAGCAACACATATTTAGAAAAACAAGAAGTCTGAAAACTTTCTTGTAGATGCTCTTCTTCAGGGTTAAGCTACAGTCACATTACTAGGTGGAACTCTGTTCCAGCATCCTGCTTCATTGTGTAGCTCCTCCTGCTTTGTCCAGACTCTCTTGACTTAAGAGTGCAATAGAATTGGAACAGGAATGAACACAGCACAAGCACCACCATCAAAACAAGAAGTTATTTTATATTCATATTCTTCCCAAATGGGAATATTTAATGTTTGAAAGACTAATTGTATTGATAACAGTGCTCAAGGTGTGGTAAAAAGAAGAGAGCAGACTTGCATCTTGATTGTCTAGCAAATGTTCTTGCAAGCCTAGCTGGTGGAATGTTAACTCTCATTATAGAATATTAGGGTATATAGGTACAGGACAATGCTCGAAGAGTGCTACTGAAGTTTACTCAACTACACAGATATCTTGATGTAGCACATCTTAACTGTCTAGCCCCAGGCATCCCGATTTTACTTTTAAATGATCAAGGTACACAGAAAACTCTTACCTCATCTGCAAGTAGTGATAATTCACTGCTGTTTGCAGCATCGTAATCATAGAGAACTCTAGCTTTCCTGCTGCCACTTGATGACTTCAGTTCACTGATGCCTGAAGTAACTATTGAATTGCTTACTGAAGGCAACGAAGCTGAGGCTGAGGCCAAAACTGAAGGAGCAGAAACACTCTGCACAGGAGTTGAGGAAGACTGATTATTGTTAGAGAGGAAAGTTGATGGAAAGCTGTGGGAGAAAACAAAATGAAAAGACTTCTCAGTGAATCAGTTCCACATGGGGAGTTACACCTGCCTCCATACCTAAATTAGCATTCTTGCTTTTATCAGCTACAGAATAAACACCAGTAGACAGCAGTAATAGAACAGCACTGATATTTGTATAAACCTAAATAAATATACTTCTTCCTAACCTGTAGTATAAATCAAACCCATACACTTTATAAGAAATACTGCCACCTTAAAAAAATAGAATTGATAACTGCCTCTTAAAATAAAAAAAAAAAAAAACCAAAATCACAAAAGCACTGTTGGTCAGACTTAATTCAGCCTGTACTTTAATAAACATTTCTTTTGACAGGTCTGCCAATAAAAGTAGCCTTCACCTCCTCCTGCTCATTCCTCAATTATATAGCTACACAAAAGATTGTGCTGGTGAACCAGATCAGGGAGATATAATGCAGGTTAAAAACACAGCCTCCTTCTGAAAGAAGAAGAAAACTCACAACTATTTTTGTAATCTAAAATCTAAATCAGTTCACTGATTCAGCTAACTGCATGCTGTAAAACAAAAATATTTGTTACACTAAAGATGAACTTATATCAACTTAAGCCCCTCCTTTCTAGGTCAGGCTGCTGCTTGTTCTGTGCCAGCTGTAGTGCTTGCCAGACCCTTCCATGAAGCCAGTTCAACTCATTAACCTGCCTGGAAAAAAAAAAAAAAGGTAAAAAAAAAGTGTATAATCTACTAAACTAATGAGCTGAATCACAAAAAACAGTGATGAAAGCCAGAGCAGATACAAGGGAAAGGACAGAACAGTATGGCTGGAAAGGGAAGGAGCAGGGGGGACGGCAAAGCAGCAAGAGATGTCAGGGCAGCAGGGCAGGGGGAATGGGACAGCACGGGGGGCAACGATGAGCTGTGAGATTGTTTCATGTCACTCTGCCCTACATCCTGGAATGAAGTTCCATGGCAAACTAAACTTATTTATTTAACAGTTGATGTAGTCATTCCCTTTGCTGCCTTACTTTGTTCCAACACTCATCTGATTCTACCTCAAAAGCAGGTCCATGAAGGTTTCGGAAAGCGGCAGGGCCGATGCAGTGAAAAAGGGCCAGCAAGCAGGAGTTAGACTTAATCCGGATGATGTGGAACTGCAGCAACATTTCCTTCCGTTCTTTTGACCAGTCTACACATCAACTGGTCAGTCAATTCCCACACGTAATCTTCATGATCAGTCCTTCTACATAGCTGCTTTTCCTTTAACATCTGGACGTGGACATATTACTCTCCTGCCCCATTTTTTTTGCCTACTCTTTTGATACAATGAAAATCTATTCATACTGTGTGTTTGAACCTATCAGAAAACAGTGTCATCTCATCCCCTCCGACTTACGCTCCTCAGTTAAGTTCTTCTTGAAGATGCATTCAGTGGCTACTTTAACCATACAAATCAAGATCAGTGTACTCCCACACTCACGTCGGCAGCATCATTGGTGCTCTTATAATCATACGGGGAGCTGATGCAGGTGAAACTAAATCTGCCAATACAGTGGCTAATTTTTTGATTGTATGGCCACGAATATAGGTGGAATTAAGGCTACTCAAAGCTGTATCAGCTGCAGCAGGACTGTGTACAAGTTTACAGTTTCACACTACACTTAATCTGGTAACTTTACACTGCCACCAAACAGGGTGAACCCACTCCTCCGGCCCTTTATTGCACAAATGTTCATTCTCTGCCATTTGAGTCAGATTAGTAATGGGTTGCTTTCAAGCTGATTCAACAATCTGATCTAACAAAAATCAGATGATTGCTAACCTCCCATCAGAACAGCTTGTTAAACATCTTCACCCTGCAGTCATGCAATTGTTATAACTGACTGAAGGAAAACAGCAAGAGTATGCTGTGAAGAACAGAACTAGCCTCTTTACAGTTAGATGGAATTGCAAATAAAAAATGGGATAGACTTTCAGGAGACTGTTGTGAGTTTAGTTAGCAGTTAACTACCATCAAAAGGAGGAAGTCCCACTCCCCCCCTCGTCTGGCTTATCTTGACCTCATTTATCATAAAGAGCTCGCTCAATTCACCAAGAAGAGACAGCAACTTGTGCTGGTCACAGCTGGGATAGAGTTAATTTTCTTCACAGTAGCTAGTATGGGGCTATGTTTGGGATTTGTGCTGAAAACAGCATTGATAATACAGAAGTGTTTTTGTCATTGCTGGGCAGTGTTTACACACAGTCAAGGCCTTTTCTGCTTCTCACCTCACCCCACCAGCAAGTAGGCTGGCGATGCACAAAAATTTTGGAGGGGACACAGCTAGGACAGATGACCCCCACTGTCCACAGGGATATTCCATACCATATGGCATCATGCTCAGCAATAAAAGCTGGGGGAAGAAATAGGGGGGAGGCAGGCGGGTGTTGTTTGGAGTTACGGCATTTTGTCTTCCTAAGGTAACTGTTACGTGTGATGGAGCTCTGCTTTCCTAGAGATGGCTGAACACCTGCCTGCCGGTGGGAAGCAGTGAATTAATTCCTTGTTTTGCTTTGTTTGTGCGTGTGGCTTTTGCTTTACCTACTAAAATCCCTTTATCTCAACCCACGAGTTTTCTCACTTTCACCCTTCAGATTCTTCCCCCCATCCCATGGGGGAGGAGTGAGCAAATGGCTGTGCAGTGATTAGTTGCCAGCTGGGGTTAAACCACAACAGTCCTCTTTGGTGCCCAACGTGGAGCTCAAAGGGTTCAAGAACACAACAGATTTGATTGGAATGTGCTAGATCAAATCTATAGTTATTATTGCTGTTCGGCTATTAATCGGCAAGCTCCTGTGCTTGCCACAGGGCCTGCTTGCCTTACTGTATATCAGAGTCTAGTGCTCATCAGCGGCTGCTTTCTGCTTTTGCTGCTTGCTGTACTGCTTATCATCTTACTCTGCTGTGCCTGGGATCTTTCTGATAACAATGGGCTGCCAGATGGTCAGAGCGTCGCTGCTGTACTGGACAGGCTGGAATGCCAGTGTGAACTCGAATCAAAGGGACTGTGACCTGTGGATGAGGACATGCGGGAGTAGGACACCCCTGAAGCACCCGTGGCCATGGATGAGTCCACACCAGACCAGGTACACCTTGAAGCATCTGTGGTTATGGTTATGTCTGTGCCACAGCAGGTATACCTCCGAAGAGATTGTGGCCCAAGGATATGCCCACGTGGCCACAGATAAGGCTCCACTTGGAGCAGGTACAGCCCTAAAGGGCTGCAGTCAGTGGATAAGTCCAAGCCAGAGGAGGTGCAAGGGGAGAAGTTCATTACAGCGTTAAGCCCTATTATCTGGTCCAAAGCAGCCAGAGGTGGAGATTACAATGGAAATACCTTTAAATTGTTGTAAGCCATTATTTGAGTTGCATGTTATAGGGATTACTATAGCAAGAACCACCTGAAACAATGGAGGACAAGCCTTACAAGGAGCAGATCAAGTACAGCAGTGACCTAACCTGAGCTGGCTTTGGTGCCCAGTAACTCCAGGCAACACACCACCCCTCCTGTCCTGAGTAACCACCACAACAGATGGAGCTCGAAGTCATGGACTAAATTAACTCGGTGGATGTTTTGTGGGCATTTTACAGGGGTGGTCCATAGACTGGGGGAATGACATCTGTGTATTATATAAAAGGATGGGAAGGGGAGTGGTGGTTAATGAGGACGTACTGGATAGCGTGGGACCTGAGCATGATGTAAAAGGCATGGAATAAGGGGTGAAGAATGTGCTAGCTATGGCTGGGATAGAGTTAATTTAGTTTATAATGGAGTAGCTAGTATGGGGCTATGTTTGGGATTTGTGGTGAAAACAGGGTTGATAATACAAGGATGTTTTTGTCATTGCTGAGCAGCGCTTACAGAGTCGAAGCCTTTTCTGCCTCTCACCCCACCCCACCAGCAAGTAGGCTGGGGGTGCACAAGAAGTTGGGAGTCGGGGACAACTGACCCGAACTGACCGAAAGGATATTCCATACCATATGGCATCATGCTCAGCAATAAAAGCTGGGGGAGGAAGAAGGGGTGGGACTTTCAGAATTATGGCCTTTTGTCTTCCCAAGTAACCATTATGCATGATGGAGCCCTGCTTTCCTGGAGATAGCTGAGCACCTGCCTGCTGATGGGAAGTAGTGAATGAATTCCTTGTTTCGCTTTGCTTGTGCGTGAGGCTTTAGCTTTACCTATTAAAATGTCTTTATCTCAACCCACAAGTTCCCAGTTTTACTCTTCTGATTCTCTACTCCTACTCCATCCTACCAGGAGGAGTGAGTGAGCAGCTGTGTGGTGCTTAGCTGCTGTCTGAGGTTAAATCACAACAAATTCCACAAAAAAAAAAAAAAAAAATAAATTTCATTTGTCAGAGTAGTTTTTTAAACCAGTTCACCATGTTCCCTGAGCAAATCAAATGAGCAGAACAAAGCGAGGAAAAGCTAGACCCCACATTTTTGTAGGCATAACTCAGCTGTGCCTCATGATGTGTTTATGACTTGATTAGTTGGCATTCAAACAGAGGGATTTAATTTTAAATGACAAACAGCTGTTTCTCAATATTGCTGAATTACTGTTTAGTATACTGCTAAACCTGTTCTCTGTTAACAGAGTAATTACTTGTAAATCATTCTGCTCAGTTCAAAGGGTCACTGGTTTGCACTGTCAGTGGAAAAGAAAGCCAAAGCTTTATAACCACTCTGTCAATCAGTAAAGAATTAAGTCTCACTCTTTTTGCAAAGCCATCTGTAGCCATGTTACTGGAAAGCTTCAGCTATACAGAGGTTGTCTGGGATTTTTTTTTTTTTTTTAAATACTTGAGTAGGATGAGTTTCACAGCTTCTAGAATAGGGGACTAGTAATGGGTAATTTGAAAAAAATATAGTGATGCCAAAGCTTAGGCTTGGCTGTCAGGGAAGCTGATAAAATTCAGAGCAAAAGCATTTATCAGCAAGAAAGAAAAGCAGCCAGAGTACTAGGATATTTGAAATAGATTTGTTTAGTTCATTCTGAGGAACTAAAAAAAAATAAATAAAAAAAAAAAGAAATTGCTTTTAACTTGGGAAAATTGATTCTTTAAGCAGGCCCACAGGAGGGGCAGGAAGTAGAGGGATAAGCAGCTGATGCTGTCTAGAAGAGAGACATCCATAAAACCATGTCTATTTATGTAGAGAGAACTGAGCACGAGTTTTTGCCCCACCGTCTCTACAGCTGACTCTGGAGAATACATCAGGAAAATCAGCGACCAGCTTTGGAACTTGAAGAGTCTCAGTGTGAAATGGATTAGGGTTTATGCCCTAGATTCTGACCCAGGTAAAACATATAATACGCTTCTACTCTAAGAACCAGGTTTCTGTTTCAAGCAACAAACTATGCCACTTAAGAGACTGAGCACCTTTAGTTCACCAATGATCTCAAAACAAAAATAAGTCCCTCACAGCTCTTGGTTTTCATATAAGAATTCGGCACAGCGTCATTCTTAGATGTGTGACTACAGCATGTGTAACTCAGCACTATATCACCCTTGTTCGCCAACAGAGCGCTGGCAAACACAACCAAATCTAGCTGAGCTGCCTAAGCTATTCACTCAGTACTACATCTCCCTGCGCATAACATCAGAAGAGCACACACGTATCCTGCTCGTCTGTCTATTTAATGCAAGTGCTATGCGCCATGTGCCTGTAAACGGAGGAACTCTTCCAAGCAAGAAGCACAACTTGAGACCCTGTTCCAGTGCTCTCTGTTACAGTTCAGTGGGACCTCCTTGCACAAGGAAGAAAAGACACACAAGATTTAATACTATCACTGTTTTAATCTACATAGGCAGAGAAACTTCATTTGGCTGTGTCCTCATTTTGGCTAGGATAGAGTTAATTTTCACAGGAAGCTGGGAGGGGACACAGCTTGGATAGCTTACCAATTAGCCAACAGTTGGGATAGCTTACCCAAATTAGCCTACTACAGAACAATTTCACACCATGTGGTGTCATGCTTAGTAGGTGAAGTGGCACCGAGGGCATTTTAGTGTTTTTTGATCCACTGTGAGCTATTATCCTGTGAATAACGTGCTTAGTACATCCTGTTACTGGTTCCCACCCTGCACCCCCCACCCCCTCTTCTCTTCCCTTGCTGTTCTGTTAAACTGTTTTTATCCCAACCCTCGAGTTTTGTCTTTCTTTTTCTCCTGACTCTCCTCCTCATCCAATTGGGAGTGGGACAGGGGGAGTGAGCAAGTGGCTGCATGGTATTTTAGCTGCTGAATGGGGCTAAACCACAACAGGCTGTTTGAGGCATTTAGGATTCTGCAAAGCTTTGATGCTTTTAGTCTTCTAGCAGTCATAATAATTTTATCAAAAATACTAATCAGATCATAGCCACATAAAGATAAATACTTCTGTTTTCCTAAAAGCAGTATTTTCCTCAAATATACTTCTTTTATACTTGCTAGCATTTACACAGAGTTTAAACAAAGACAGCTGTTCTGGACATGCTACATATTCTAAAGCAAGAACATATTTTAAAGAGAAGAATGTTCTTCCTTAGGTTAAAGGTATTATGCTTAAAGCTTTCCGTTTAGTAAATATACCAGGATAAGAGATTCTAAAAACAACCTCTCAAAGTAGCCACGTAAATATACTTCACTTAATTTCTAATCTAAGAGGCACTTGTCTTTAATCCAGTAAGTGTTTATATAGACTTTTGTTTTTACTTCCTTGTAATGAAAACTAAACAGAGATACTTTAGAGAGACTGTTATTTAGAACAAACATTACAGTAAACTTCTAAGTACAGACAATCTTTCAATGCGTATGTTCATTTAAATAACATGGTCTGGTATAACCCTAAGAAAAGCTGATATGTGAAGTATTAGAATACTGAAACTTTATGAAAAGTAAGCACGTAGATCTCTCTACATCACAACCAATCACAAAAATGATGATGAGCACAAACTAACATCAGACAGTTTCTTCTCTTACTTTAAAAATGCTAAACCCACAAAACAGTAAAACTAGAGGATCTTCCTCGTTCTACTGTGAGTACTTTGGATTAGTGATTATAGATATTAGGAAGAACATTTCTCCCTAGATACAATGTCTATGCTGGCAATCCACTTAATGGGGAAGAACGCAGTTTCATGGAAAATCAGGTAGCGTCCTGTAGCAAATTAAGAGGTAATAGGAATTTATGAGCAGTACAAAAACTTTTCCCACATTGCATAGCAGTTTTGTAGCATGAAGCACAAGACAACTGAATGATTACAAGTAAATGTCCAGAAATTCTGTTTTGTGCCATTAAATGAGGTTACCACGGGCTCACCTTCCTCAGTTACAAAATACACCAAATCTCAGTAAATCAGCCCTGAGAAGGCATTAGTGCTGTGTGTAGGCTTAGGGACATAGTTGTACTGGGGTAATTACATATTAATTACCTGAGAACAGACATATTTCCTTTCAGTCCAGCATGCCTGTGTATTCACCACTGTTATATTGCTGTAAGTTTTCCTACTATTTATAAGCACTTAGAAAAAATATTGGGTTTTTTTCCTGAAGCTTTTACAGTGTTCCTACCTTCCAAGTTGTTTCTGGAGATCCAACATATATTGGTAACATTGTGCATAATAGGTCATCTGAGCTTCAACAAAATCATTCAGACAGCGAAGATGATGTGCCTATAACACAGGAAAGAACTGGAGGTTTTAGACTGTAGAAGTACTACACTGCATTAAAAAAACTGGTCTCCTCATAAGGTGCTGATGCTGATATGGCCACATATGGATTTATGCCACATAAGCACACTGCCTGGATTTACCAGGTACCTGGGATAAAAATGTCACAAAAATGAACACTTGAGAACAAAAAATAAGTGCTGTACAAGCATCATGCCATTTTAGCACTTTTTTGTGGTTTCAATATTCAGTTGATCTGATGAATGTGAAGCTGAGTTTAAAGAACAAAAATGAAAGCTCCTGCATCCTCAGGGTTAATGGGAGACTAAAGTTAAATTCAGTGGATACTGAACTAGAATTAAAAAAATTAAAAAAAACCCACAGTTTCATATTTCAATGCACTGGAGTGAAACCTCATAGCCCTAAGTTCCCAAGTAGCTTACTGTAGCTAGTTTTAGAAAGTGCCCAGATTTTGACTTTCCCCCTCCACCCCCTTCGGTACTCACATGTGTGCTGCTGATTCCTTCCAGCAGAAGTCTGGTAATCTCTGCTTGACGGTCAAATTCACTCTGAGTGATTCGCACTTCCTGTTCAGACTAAAAGTAAAGATGCATATTAGGTATCGGTACAATGCACTCTGACTGCAACAGTTCCTTTTTACTCAGAGATTTCTCATGAAAATGCATTAATCACATTTGAAACGTGCTTTTTCTTTGCAGGTCTTTACTAGGCCAAAACAGGAATTGCATTTTGAGTTCAGTGATGTTGAGGCCCTGTATTCTCAACAAGCAGCTTTATTATCAGACACCTACCGCACAGAGACAATGCAAACAAAATGAAGGCATTTTTCTGCCAGCAGTATTACTCCACCTTTTCCCATAACAAACTAAGCTTTCATTGGCACAATAGCGTCTGCACCAGGGGTTCTGCCAGCATAGCAGTGGTAGCCAAGGACAATGTAATTTTTTTCCATGCTTCAAGTTAAACAGGGCTCTTGCCAATTTAGGGTAAACCTCACATTATTTTTTGTCAGGTAACTGCATAGCAATCATCCACACATAAGTCTTTGACAGTAAATTTTAACAGGATATTTCATAAGTTAATGTCTCATAATGGCCACCAAGCTACTAAAACTATTTCTGGAGCTTGGAATTGATGTGTCTTTAAAATAAATAAATCCAAATTATAGCAAATGTTTTAACTTCGATTTGAGTAAATTTGTATTAAAATGATTGAGTGTGAGTTTCATACTTAAATTAATTCTGATTAAATTTATCCCTTGTTATATATTGTTATTAACAACTTTTAAATAAGTTAACAATGTCACAGCAGTTTTAAAGGATTTCATCTCATACAAGCCAAAACTACTTGAGAGTACTTTGGTGATCAAAAACACACAAAGACATACAAATATGTGTTGTAATATCTAAGATTTACTGACATGTCTGAGATCTAAGATTTACAGTTCCAAGACAGACTGTTCGCAGCCTGGAATCTGGATTACCTTGCCTTGATGCTTATACGCATTTAGTAGCTTGTTTCTAAAAACAAACCCAGAGGCAAAAATCTACATTAAGTCAAAGATGCAGCAGTTGCTGTTCTCAAGAAACCAGAGTAGAGAAATACATTTTCAGGAAACTTAATGAGGCGATACTGACAAAACACTGGTTTCAAAAGGATTTGGTGTGTTTGCAAACATTATACTCTTGCATTCCACTAACATTAATCAATATGCAAAGTGGCATGGAAGGATCTTAATCTCAGAAGTGAGCACAGAAGAAAGATGCAGTTACCCAAGAAATGTTTTTCATCTGAAGTCACTGCAGCTAGGAAGGCTTACCCATTAATTAAACACAGTGAGGAAGCAGCTATAGAGTACTGTGTGTTTCTTACTTGAAACTGAGATAGCAGTATATGTATCAAGTTACAAACTAATTAGATATTCATAGTTTGTTGAGGCAAGAATCTTTGCTTGGAATTTTCCTGTTAATCTTTGTATTAATATCAGTGAAATCCATCTGGCAGTCCCTGAGAGAAACATGAGAACAAACAGGGGAAAAAACCCAAATCTGATAGACAAGAGGGGAAGAAAAGCATTCAATTCTGTGTTAGTAACATCTTCACTTCCTTTAAAAAAATCCAACAAAATCACAGGTAAACCATTTATCTGGAGATAAATGGTCTAGTCTCTTGCTTCTCTGAAGTCAGGAGTTGCTAATGTGTTTCCTTCTTCCTGACAGGTAAGTAAACACAGGAAAACAGGAACTTACAAGAAGTGGAAATATCCATCAGCATTTGTTTCAACAACCTTTTAGCAAATCAACTACTTTCTGTAAGAAAAGCCAAAGCAAGTAATGTGGTAATATGTATTAAACTAGCCAGTAAGAGTGACTTCAAATACACCGCTTCTTAAAAGCCCGATGTTCTCATTTTGTAGAGATTTACACGAACTGTTTAATCTGTTTGCCCATCCCTATTTTCAGTACTAGTAGGTGAACACTACCAGAACGCTGTATGTATTCTACACCTCATGGTAAAAGTAACCGGATCACCTGTGTTTCTGAACAGAACGAAGAGCTCAAAATATAAGCCTAAATTTTCCAGTGACCCCCACTTGCAGTCATATTTTTAGAACAATTAGAAGGCCTCACTGGGTATCGGTGATGAAGATCCCTCAAAATGGTACCTGTTCCTGGCTTCATATTCTGAACTTGAGTTTCTGAATATGAAAACTTAGAAGCTTAGAATCTTTCCAAATTTCACATAGGAATATATGACCTCTCAGAAAAACCGTGCAATCCTGTAGCTAAGAGATAACACACAGTCATAAGAACATAGGAAATTAAATCACCTTCCTAACGTTGTTTTATTAGAGGTGCTATTAGTAAAACAGTTGATAATGGACATGAACTCATGCTACTCAATATATAGCTAGGCCTCCTTGCCTCCTTTTCAGTGAAAGAAAGATAGGAGCTCCTCTTGATGCTCAAAACCAGCCTAACTTCAATGTGCTGAACACACGCTATAGCCTCCGGTCTTTCCATCTGACTACACCAGACACCTCAGAAGACTTCTAACAGAATTCCTACGTTTATAAAGTGCGTAACAGGGGTACCTACCCCATGTGTTTTACAGGACAGTACTTAATATCCTCTAATTCCACACTTTGGAAAGAAAGTTAAACTGAAAGAAAGTTTGTTATTGATGCCATGCAGATCTTTTGTTCCAACTCAAAAAAACCCTGTGATTGATCTAGAGATTACTGGACAGTCCAAAATTCTTGTTGGGAAGCTTCTCAGATTTAAATTGAAGACATCTATGAATCTCTTCCTTCAACTTTCAAACACGGAAGGACAGATTGCCTTTAGAAATCTAAATTTCTGTTCCTTCAGAACAACTGTGTGTTGCAGTTTTTTCTTAATAATCTCTGATTTTTATATGCTTAATACAGAAACATTGAATTACATAATTTATTGCAAGATTTAAAGCATTCAGTCTCCTTTATGCTATTGTTAAGCACTTTGTGTTATTTCTTTTTATCTTCAATACGCAATCTTTAGCTTTCACTAACCTTAAAGTTGCTTGTTATCACCACTGAAAAGCCAGTAGTTTTATGCATCATTGTCTTACAGTTTCAAGACTAGTTTTTATTCCAGCAGTACTGCTCTCCTGCCATCTTTTTCCCAAAACTGTACTAAGTACTCAGGCACACAGGTTTGCTGCTTCCGAATTGTTATTCTACTTAAAATAGTAAAATAATTCTCAAACCAGGATCGAAGTTGACCTAACCCTCCTTTTACAGCTCAGTTTCTAAACTCCTCCTTCCCTCTAAACTCTCAACCTTACATTCTACACATATACTCCTGTTTGCATCATAACTCTCAGAAATTTGGAATAGAAAAAGCATTAATTTATTTTCTCTCAAAACCCCCAAGATTTCACCCAAAGCTCTATAGCCCAGCTTGTGACAGCAACTCCTTATAGCTCCCACAGCTGCCTATCTAGTCCCCCTTTAAAAACTGTACTTCAAAGCCCTTGTCCTCCCTACTTTCTATTGCTATCCTTAATTTCTATTTCCCTTCCTTCACAGGAATCCCCTGAGAAATTTCATCTTAATCGGTAGCACAACTTCTCACAGCCTGTTCCCAGTACTGCTTTGTCTGAGTCCGAGAACAGCCCTGCTCGTGCCACTGGAGCAACTATTGCATAGCAATATGCTATGCAATATTAAAACTCCATTAGCTTCACTGAGTTTGTCCCTCTGCAAGGATGGCATGACAAGAGAAGGCAGCAGACCCCATCCCAAGGCTAATGCTGTAGTTATGTGCAGACATGCCCAAGTTTCTTGCATTCAATCCAGCTTTTTAGTTACTGTTACATATTCTGGGTAAAAGTTGAAGATCAGTGCTTTTCACGACAGTTTAGGTTACTAGACCCCAACCTTTCTGAAAATTTTCAAATAAGCTCACTCTTAAGACGTTGTTTTTAACAGGATGCCATACCAATAAATTTTGAGAGAGAAGTCCTGTAGTTCTTTTTCTATTGTATCTTGTCACATGAGAATCATATGGTACTAAGTGACAGTTAGCCAGAAGCAGCTTACTATAAAACAAGCCTCGGGCATTGTTTCGCCACTGGAGTTTGAAAAACCCTAGAGGGAACCAGTGTATTCTGATGCAATCCATCAGGCTGCCAGCATTAGACTGAAATCAACAACAAGCAATATCCTTTATTACATCAGACCAGCAAAAGTTATGGTTTCAGAATTCTGCAATTTCTAAATTGTTTACTTACTTTTGTCACTTCCTCAGCCCATATCTAGTCAGCATTAAGAGTGAGGGGAAGAAAATAAAAATATACAAACTTAGAGATTGGTTGTACTTTCATACAGGATGCAACCATACTTTGGCTTTTAACCACTTTCCTGTCCTCAGAATTTCACAGGGATTTGAGGAGTACTAGACAACGTCAGTCACTTGCCCAAAGCCCTTCATATACAATGAAACTACAACCAGTATGGGTAGCACTACATCTGTGAAGTAAGTTAGGTACTGAAGAGTGTATGACTTGTAGAACTTACATGTTAAAAGAATCTATTTAAAACAGGCTTTACAACATAAGACATAACTACTTAGAAAATGACACGAATCAGACAAACTAAGTTACATTATGGAGGAATTTAAGTTCTGTTAATGTGTTAAAATATTGAAAAACTATTCTCATTTTAACACTACATTAAGTAAAGACTGAAACAGATGAATGATTTCTCTTGCTAATTCCATTACCAGTTTCATAAGCGTTTTTATTGAAATTAAATCTAATTAAAAATGGTACAGAGGTATCTTGAGTATTAAAGAAGTAGCAAGTAGTACAGCAAAATCATAGAACTGCAAGGAATTTACTCTAGAAGTTAATTGCTTTAGCTTGCTGTTCCAATTCCCTTTTGCAATGCAGTTCTTCAACCTTCATTTTCAGCAGTTATAAGATGATGACACAATCAGGACTTTGGTAGAAAGAAATGTGCATAAAGGTTGCAGAAATAAGTTGTAAGAAACAAGTTTATCCACTCTTTTATCTGATCACAACTGAGAAAATTGAAACACTAATTGAGAGGATACCCACTACGCTGTGCAGATCCAATACCCAAACCAGGACACGCCAAACAGCAGTTTATGTTGTACATAATCAATGAACTCCTCCCTTTTCCATTTTTACAATTATGGTGCTAATATCAGCTGCACTGATGAGTCTTTGCAATAAATTTAGGATATACTGTACTCTAAGTCAAGCCATTAATTTACATGACATTATTCAGTTTCAGTTATTTGTAAAACACTGCTTTAAGGCAATAAGTAATTTCTACATATTCCTGGCTATTTCACGTAATTCACTCCTACTCATATTAAATAAAGTAGGAAAATGAAATAATTCCTTTCCCTCCAATGGCTGAAGTTAATTTCAGAAGTGATTAAAAAAAAAAAAAATCAACTCCTTTGCATCCTAAGTTTACATTCATAAACTCACAGAAATTAGAATATAATACTGTATATCAGAATATTTCTGATAAAAGCAACATCTAATGCTGTACTGACATAAGTGTATTTAGTATACTATGCCAATCCAGTCTGGAATGGAAAACATCTGAAACAGGACCAAATTAGCCGGATAGCAAGAGGAAACATTTGATAGGAAAATGAATGAACACAGGAGGCCAACAAACCTTTAGCCATTTTACATGCAGCAAGTTGAGCACGTAAGAGACATTTACCATAATGTTATTCTCTTCAGGCTGAGAGGTGTTTAGTTGCTTAAGTGTATAGATAAAGACAAAAGCAAGTTACAACACTGTGAATACAGCAGGTGAACAGATTACTCGCACAAAGCACTGCAAGTTTAAGCTAAGCAAGACTATGAACTGAATATAGATAAATAGAAAATCTTAGATAGAAATCTAAACAGTTTTATCTAAGCTACTGCAGTTGTACAGTAAGCATGGAAGAATGTAATTTCATAAAATATTTTTTAACAAGGGAAACAATAAAATATAGATGCAATTTATGACTTTGTCCTGTCAAATAAAGTAGTGAAATATTGAACTTTGCAAAATAACTTAATACACTTTGCTAACCTATTAGTTCAGCACTGTTTGTCAGATATGTTCCTTCATAAATAAATAAGCCAGCAGAAAATGAATCATTTGCATCATACCTATATCCAAGTTAGTTCTCATTTCTACAGTGCAGAGGATAAAGTAAAGATGTAGTTTTTTCACTTCTCTGGGTATTCTATTAATCCAATACTACTTAAACATGCACACTGCTGTTAAAATATAATTAAAATTGAAGTATTGGTAAGGTAGTGAAATAACAAGCATAGAGTTTCACACTCTACCAGCACTAAATTAGTTGTGAATAAAACTGAATTACTTGCTACATTAATATTTAAGACTGGTGAAGTAGTAGCAGCACCAACTGGCAATAATTTTGTCCA
Source organism: Tetrax tetrax (assembly GCA_009806455.1). Taxonomy (NCBI): domain Eukaryota; kingdom Metazoa; phylum Chordata; class Aves; order Otidiformes; family Otididae; genus Tetrax; species Tetrax tetrax. The sequence continues at coordinate 315,209 of WHYT01015499.1, read as the reverse complement.
GGCACCAACCTCTGGATGATTACAGTGATGATGGAATTAAAATTCAAGTATAGAGCCTTTCTTTTAATACTAAGCTCAAGGGAAAAAATTTCCTTGTGGTCTTTCTATTGCTTTAAAAAGGTATACTTTTTTTTTTCCCTGGAAACTTAACTCTGAACAAATCCAAGCAAAGGAAGAGTTTACTATCCATTGCTTCTCTACCCATTGCTTCCAAATTCCACTACTGGCTAAAACTCTGCTCTACACTCCATTGTCATGTTAAGAAAGCTGGACAAGTAGAGAAGTAACTTTTTTTTTTTCATAAAATTTACATAATATAAGGGGAAATGCATGCATGGACTCAAGAAATAAAGACAATTTAAATACACAGGGACAGCGTGCATGCCGTGGAGAATTGAGACACAGAAGCAGAATTGTCAGGTAGAAATAATGTTTTTTTTCAGAAAGATCACCATCCCAAAGATGCAAAGTGCTCAGCTCAGTCTCAGAGACGACACTTCTGAGATCTTTCAGGACAGCGATCCTTTCAGAAAAGCCAGCAAAATCTGGCAGTCCTGCTTCTACTTCATCATAGTAGTATATTTAAGTTGTCTGTATTTTATATTTAAATTGTCTGTATTCCTTCTGCATCTGTGTGCATGACTCCTACAGTGTTAATCCCTATGGGAAAAATTGCTTCACTATCCATTGTTAATCGCTGCACTTTTAGGAATGCAGTCAAGAAAATAGCCATGAAAATACTAGAAGCATACTCTGTTGAAATTGCATACATTCAGTTATGCGTTCATCTATTTAGAGGCATTTTAAGAATTTAAAAAGCAAAAGCTTTTTAGTTTACAGTAATTTTAATCTCCTTGAACAAGCATTTCTTGAGGGAATAAGAATGGTTAAGAAACGTGAGTTTAAGAGTTTCGTTCTGTTTGGTGGTGTTAAGTAGTAAACGATACAGAAAGAGTAAACTACAAATATTTTTGATACAGAGAAGTTAAGCCTAGATGGAAGTAATTATATATATGCTTCAACACTTGTTGTTTCAAATGCCAAAACTTGACCTCTGAATGATTTGTATTTACAGCCATCTTGGCAGACTGTAGCAAGTAATTTTTGTCAGTATAGGCTCATCTAGTATAGAACAAGGGGAGAATATTTACTTGGGTCAAGCAAGTTCAACTTGATGGAATATCTAAAAACTGAAGACTAACACCTTGATCAGCAATTCGCTTTTGTTTTCTTGTGCTCCACTGGGACATTTCTTACAAAGTATCTAAAAGAACAGTGAAGGTAAAAAGCTATGACTGGAAACATAGTCAAGCAGTTGAGTTTATAAATAAATATCAAAAAGTTGATACACTGGCACAGGTTGCCCAGAGAGGTGGTGGATGCCCCATCCCTGGAAACGTTCAAGGCCAGGCTGGATGAGGCTCTGAGCAACCTGATCCGGTTGGAGATGTCCCTGCTCCTTGCAGGGGGGTTGGACCAGATGGCCTTTAAAAGGTCCCTTCCAACCCTAACGATTCTGTGATTCTATAAATTCGAAAATTATGGACAAATTTTTTAAAAAAAAAAATTCTACTTACTGCAGCTCGAGCTTCTGCAACTTTTGCCTTCTTCAATCTGGTTTTTGCTGCATCCAAATCTAGTCTTTTGTTTTGTAATAGTTTACGTTCTTTCTGAAAATGAGTTAGGTAAGTTTGTGAGAACAGGTACACATACTCAAAAGCAAAATCCTGTCTACTTGGAATTTTTTTTAATGAAGTATCACTTACAAAAAGATTCTTCAGTTGAACAGAGTCAGAATTATATTCTAATTATTAGCACGCATTTTGTGCTCAAGATACATACTTTTACTAGAACAATAGTTACAAAAAGCAAGTTTGCAGAATTATTTGGATTTTACTTAGTCAAAAAGCAGGAAAACACATCAAAGGCAAAAATTCTACCCAATTTTTTTCTAAGTTAGATAATTGTGCATTATTGCTTTCCTCAAACTACTACTTCATTTTGAGGATTTACAGTTACAATTGTTGTAAAATGCTGAAAAATGCACAATTCAACTTACAGTAATAGTTTTGTAATCTCCTTCAATAAAGTTTCTTAGGGGAGTGAGAAAGTTAATAGCAGAAGTCTGAATTAGTTCTCTGTCTGCTGTTCCAATTCGCTTTTGTGTTTCTCCACATTTAATGAGTGCATTTCCTGCAAAGGGAGGAGGAAAAAAAAAAAAGTTAGTTTCATAGTGATTCACGTAGGTGGTTAACAAAACAAGTTTCTACAGGCAGGAAACTTTAGGCCAGCAGTTTGCAAGATAATCCAATGACATCACAAGGGCTTCCAAAAGAAACTGGAATCAGCCACCAAAAAAACCAAAAACCAAACCACCAAAACCCCAAACAAACCCCACACACCAAAAAACTCAGCCACCCAAACCAAACAAACCATTTTTATTAATATCAAACACAAGTCAAGGTAAGATTTCAATGAGAATATACACAGCATTGTAGAAGTAGCACTAACTATGGCAACTCCATTGTGAACACATATTCTAGAACTGGATATCATATCTATTTATTTTAATTCAATAACCTCCTCCCCTCATACCACATGGTAGTAAGGAAAAAAAGCTCACTTAACTACTGGAAAATAATACGCTTTTCCCCACCCCCATCAACTCCAACTTCTAAATATGGATTTGTACATTAACTGAGCAGTACTTCAAAATTTGGTTGCAAGTTAGGTATTGAAACTGAAGTTAGTGTATCAAACAGTCATGTTTCAGCTGAGTTAGAAAAGACACTAAGTTTTCAGGGAACTAAAATATTTTCTGATACCACATGAAAGCTAACAGTGTATCTATCTTTATGCTAATAGTTTATGTTACTTGCCTGCATTCTAAAAATCCTGCAAGTTAAGGGACAGGATGCCTGTAAGTACAACTCTATGCGATGTTAAAAAGTAACACTTGAGGCTGATGATCAGAAGGAAGGCCACAGAAAACAACATAAAGCCATGTGGAAGAGGAACAAAGCCTGCCATTATTGATTTGGTATCCATAAGTCTTCTGCAAAACTTTTTTTTAAGTGCACTTTCCTTCTTTTGAAAGGGAATCACACTATTTCCACATATAAAGAACTTACTCTTCCCAGAACAAAAGTTTTCCCCCACTGCAATTTTGAAGAAAGCAACTAAAGAGAGCTAACTATAAAACTCTGATTGTAGACTATATTATACAAACACCTATGCATTTCAGTTCCTTAATCTGCTAAATCTGTTATCAGCAACTTTAAGAGTTGTAGAACACATTAGAATTAGACTTGATAATTAATGCCAGTGTAAAAACATTAGATATAACGCCTCCAACTCTCCTATCACAGGTATATAAATTTGCTGGGGAAGGAAGAAAATTCAGATTATGTTCTACATGCTCCTTCTTAGTAAGATAATATATATTAAGAAAAGCAAGAATACTGTAAACTTAGAGGCTTCTTACTAAAGACGTTAATTTCAAATAACATTTTCACTCCACACCACAAACAAAATGCATAAACGTTGTCAGGTGTGCAAATGTGTTCCTTTAACGAGAAAACTAAATTCTAGAATTATTTGTTGTGCTAAGAAAATTATCCATCCAGAAAGACAGTTATCATTCCAAAAGCAGGGTCTATTTCTAGTTTTGGCTAGAAATCCCATCATTGATCTCCTAATGCTCAACATTATACAGCAAGTCATCTCAAACTGATACAAAAATCATTGAATTGTTTCATCTAGAGGAAGATCAGGAATATCATTTTACAGTGTTAAGAAAAACTAGATCTGTGCATTTTCCCCCCTTCGTTTCTGCAACACAAGACATATCTTATGCTTCTGCTTACCATAGGCTGTTCCTGGGCCAAATTCATTCCCAGCATCAATCATATACTGGCCTAATAACTCCGGATTATTCATGCGACTTGGTGCTTTGCGGTCCAGCTTCTCATAGACAAATTCTTCTATTCTTGCATCTAAAAAAATGTTTCTTTGAAATAATTACTGCCATTCAAAACAGAAGTTAGAAAAAGAAACAACAACAACAACAAAAAAAAAGTAAAAGAATTTCCAAATCCAGACATTAAACTCAATATTAAGTGAACAATGTTACACTAAGATACTGTTCTTGGAAACTGACTGTATCCCATGTTCGTCATGCTACGTTCAAGTGTTTCTTAGAGCCATTTGTCAAAGTAAAGTGGCTTACCCTCCCCTTCTGTGAGCATATTTATACATATTTTCAAAATTTTGTCCAGAAGCCTTCACTGTAGTAGAACAATAGAACACTTCTGCTTAACAAAAACAGCCTTTTTTTTTTCCCCATCCAGGAAAAAAATTGTGAAAATTGTTCACTACAATTAGCAGTGTAGGAATTAAGTTCAACAACTTAAAAATACCTAAAGGTACAACTAAAAATGGGATTGAAAGTTGTTTTTTCTCCCTCAGTCAGGGTTGCTTCATTAACAACAACCAAGAGAAGCTCTCTACAGGATGCGACAGTCCGCCCAAGCAGGCTGCCAAACAGCTGAAGTTACATTCACAGACGAAGACCACTGTTCAGTGCCGAGTATTTTTAGCCATCAGAAAACTGACTGGTCAGCATAACTGAGATACTACCATACACTGTCCTACCGAAACTTCCTCACGCAGTTCCCCCAACCTACAGCTAGTGATTCAATACTCTACACTTACAAGCTGCTGAAAAAGTCAATACATATTGCTAATACTGAATTAAATTAACAGAACAACTATTTCCTCTGTCCTAGATAAAGGTACTAATTTAAGCTGGAATATTCTGTAAATTCTGTTGCATCCTTCCCACAGGATTTGTTGTTTTGGGTTTTATGTCTGTTTCTTTAAATAGTGCTTTTATGCAACTAAAGGATGCAACAGAATTCCAAAATAATACTTCAAAGATCAGCATTATAAAGAATTTTTCTGTTTGGCACTAGAGAAGCACTATCAGTGTATGATCTACCTGTACTAATAAATCCTAACTCAGTATGTCACTACAGGAATAACATTTATGTTTTCAGTGTAGAGGTATGAGCAATATTATAATTTCATCATCTGAGAGAACCTAAAGGAGGTTCACTTTTTTTTTCTGGTAATAGCAGTTTGTCCAGCGACTAGAGGCCAGGTCTTGAAATCTATTTATACACTAAGCAAATTCCAGAAGCTGCCAATGCTAGTACAACTGCCACAAATGGCACAGATAATTTCAGGATTCGAGTCTGAACCCGATATCCTCAACATTATTACTCACATCACCAATTTCAGAAACAAAATTAACACAGCGGGAAACTAGTTTCTTCTACCTATGTTTTTTTTATGTTATTGTTACATTAAGAGACTCACCAGTAATGAAAGCATATTTTAAACTTTATTGTATCGTCTAAGTATGGTGTATAAAATGCTGGCAAATGATAAAGACTCAGCATCTGGAGAAAAATCAATCTTTGGCAAACGAATTGTTAAAGATAGACATTTCAGTTCATCTTGCCTGCTTCAAGCTGAACTGTATCATGTTGACAGTTTAAAGTAATGAAACAGTGATGAAATTTCTTGAGCCACTCCAGAGTTCCTACAGCTACCTAAGACTTCTGGAATTAGAGTGGGAAATTCAATTAAACGGGAAACAGCTCAAAACCAGTCTACCTGAGACTGACCAGAGTATGGAACCAATATCATAGTTTAAAGAGGTCTGTTTAAAGTTTCTGCCATTTGAAGGGTTAAGGAAGTACCAGCAATTGGTACAGTGTCTCTGATTCTGAGTAGCTCCTCAAAACGTGTTTTCCCCAACTCCAGCTTTCGCATTTTAAAACGGCTATATTTAGTCATAGCTTATGTGATACCTATTGCAGTAAACATTTACATTGGCAAATCTACTAATTCAAAATTTACAAACAATTCCTGAAGGGCTACTTACTTGGATTTGGCTGCAATAATACTTCTGTTTGTTTCATTATTTTTTCTGTCCACAATTTAGTGCATTCTGCTTTGCTGAGAAGGTTCTCCAGGTGAGCATCCAGTTCTGTCTTCTCTGCTTGACCAAGCTTCTCTTCCGTGAACTACGAGTTAGTCAGACAGGTTGAAAATACTCAGTTAGTTGACAGAAATAATTTCCTACGACAAGTTTAAGATAGTAATTATTCATTCATATTAATTGCAGATCATGTTTTTAAAGATATAATCATTAACTAGTCATCAATAAAAATCTAAAGATGAATTTGGAAGTTGTTAAGTTCAACAACACACCCTTACTATCAGGAAAAAAAGGGGCAGGAGGGTGTTAATCAGACCAATCTGAGGTAGGTAATTTACAACATTATGAAGAAATCCTCTGTTCTACTTGGTACTGAGAGTTCTCACTAGAAGCACTTCGTCCAATTTTGCCTAGTGTGCTTTGAAACATGAGCTAAAAGGAAAGGGAGTTCAGAGGTAACAAAGACAATTAAAAGATTACTTCAATCTTGTATATTTTTGTAATTAAGTTTGTTCCTTCTCCCACAGTAAAACCTGAAGACACAACAGATTCGCACTGTAGCTACCTTTAATGGGTTCAAAAAAATGTTGTCCTGTCCACAGCAAACATGACAAAAAGTAGTGAGTTTAAACTTCAGCATGAAGATTTAAACTGGAATTAGACATTAGAGAAAGCTTTTAATGACAAGGATTAAAGAAATTAGACTTCCGTGGGAAGTTGTGGAATATATATCTTTGGAGGTGGAGGGTGTTTTGCTTTTTAGAACAGGACAAATCAATACTTGATATAACTGTCTAGATATATCCTATTATGCCTTACAGAAACAGTAAGATGACCTCTGCTGTTCTGTTCCAAGCTGTGTTTTCAGTGACAATGAAATACAATGTAACTCCATTCAGCTAAATAAATCCATCAGACGACTCATTTTACTTGATATTAATCTTATTAATCCACAAGCAGTTTACACTTCAATCCCCGTTCTCTGGGAGAGGGGGAAGCCACGCGTTTCACATCAGGGAACGGAGCAAAACCGGAACCGAGGGTTTTGCCTGCCTCTCTTCAGAGCAGTAGTTCCTCATGACGACGATGATCTCATCACTTGACAGCCTGTTCAGCCAGGCACTTTCAGAAGAACCCGGCTTACGATTAAATCCCTAACAAGCTCACCAATTAAGAAGCTAACAGGACTGGAAGCATTTTGACTGTCAAACTTCATTCGTAACAAGTTATTTGGTGAGATATTTAAACAATGGCCATATGAAACAAGAGGACAATACAAGTAAATTGCATTTTCCAAGTTTGTTTTAATTTCCACCACATTTAAAATAAAACCAACTTTGATTGCGTGCACATCTAAAGTCTAGATAAATGCTGCAGCATTTGCAGTTCTACATGAAAGCAAACTGCCCTTGCGAGAAACTTCAGTTGCAGTACAGGGAAGAATGGAATTTATTTATGGATGTATTAGCACTGTTTAAAAGGCTCTTTAATAAGATCTTGGGTACTGTAAGTTGTTCCCAAAAACTTTGTGCAGATTCATTGTACTACAATATAAATGGGTCTGAAATTATTTTTACCAATTACAGAGAAGAGTATGTGTACATAAAATGGGCTTTCCTATTAATACTACCATAAATCATCTCAGCAGCACGAAGATTGCTCAGTGAAGATTGCAATGTTAGATTTCACGTGAACACTGAAAGAAAAACTTGATTTTAGCAATACTGAGCAGCGTAGTAAATAGTAGTTTGATAGAAGTATGGTTTCCAGCATCAATATAACACAACAATGCTGCCACTTTGATTTCCCATCTCTGTTACCCTGAAATCTGAATTTGAACTGGTCTTTCTGTTTCATGTCCTTTTTCAGACATTACTCCATCCCTTAAGGATAAGGACAAAAAAAGAAAAGTGATGCTGTGAATCAAGAGGTTTTTCTTCTGCTTAGAAAAACTGTTCCAAGATAGGCTAATACTAATGATTTTCTACTTTGATCAGAGCTCAAAGTTTTGTTTTCCTTTTTATTAAAGCTTAAAACATGTCATACAGACATACTTAACGTAAGCACTTGCTTGAACAAATCATATCAGTAAGCCATCTAATCCATCTATCCATCTTTATTAAACTCAAAATACATACACAAGTTGTCTGAATGTGACCAGCTCACACAGAAGGAAGTGGTACTGTTTTGCATACAACTGAGTTATCACAGCCCAATTGACATTTCAAGTCTACACTGCAAAATTACTGGAAGGACAGATTACATGAAAATACGCCTCTAACTTCAGGTAGGAGACATGAACATTAAAAGTGTTTCTGCTACCAGAGAGTAAGAGCCTAGCTCATTCCCGATCCCTACACAAGCAGCCTGTCAGTTACAGAGCATGGCAAGAGAGAGGACTCACATTCCTACTACTACACGCCATGGCATTACTTATTTCACCTCAATACCACTAACTATAACCATTTGCTACTTTGTTCCACAAATTGCAACTACTGCAAGCCTGACTGAGAACAACTCCTTCAAAGCATTTTCTGCCTGCCAGAAGGAAGGGTAGGCTTTGGATGAAGATGGCAAGTACATTTGATTTTTCTGTAGATTACCAACTAGAATATGGCAGTATGAACACAGAGTACTCTCGTCCACAGAAGGAACAGGATTTCTTGAACATGCATGTCAGGTAGTTGTGGGTAGAACAGCTCCAAGCCCCTTGCAACAGAAAAGTAGGATAAGCCTGTGGAACACTAACAAGACATTCACCATCCTGCAAGCTGAAATAGAAATTGTGTTTTCCTACACATCATTTTATGCTGCTGAACTGCTTCACAGGTTTTGGGATTTTTTTTTTGTTTGCTTGTTTCCAATATCGCAAAGCAACTAGTGTCAGATCATACCATGTAATCCAGCAATGCCTGAACATAAGAGTTTAATTCAATAGACAGAACTGTAATTTTTACTGTAGGACACAAAATCTACAACCAGATGATATTTAAAAAAAAAAAAAAATTATTACCCCTTAATATTATTTGCAGGCCCTACACAGCAACTTAAAAAAAAAAACAGGGGATGCGACAGTGGCACACAGAACATGAGTCACTCAGATTATAAGAACGTGTTAGGGCTTTGCTTGTCCCCCCCAATGGCTTCATTAAGCTTCTTGTTTTAGGAGAAAGTGTCAGCTGGTACAGTGAAATTATTATTTTCACATTCCCATTGAATTCTAGTTTAGATTAAGCAGATAACCAATGTAGCTATTCAGATGTAAACCAAAATGCAGACAGAGCATAGTGGAGTAAACCACAGTTTACATCACCTTTAAACCATGAAAGACTGCAAAACCTTATATTAGATTTAATGTATTAAGCTGATTTAAATGTAAAAAGTCAAGATAAAAGAGATGAAATCACAAGGTCCCATCACAGGATCTTATAATGACGGGTGAACCGTATCTCCTTTTTTTCCCCTTGTCCAGCAAGAAAAGGGAAAGGGGTGGAGGCTGAAAAGGAAGAGATGGTCTGGGAAACATGTAGACCTGGAAGAGGGCAGGGGTCGGGGTGCAGGGGGGTCGAAAAAGCATGGAAAGATCTCTATCACAAAGAGAAGCCACAACGACTGCTTTAAGTTCCTTTAAATTCGAGCAACAATGTTTTCCGACGAGTTTGCATTTTCAGAGCTCTGCTGTGCTGTTGGTCATTGGTTCTGCTTGAATATTGAGATTTAGGTCAATACATCACAGCGATCAGACCAGAAAACAACTTTAGTCACCTTCCAAACCTGACCGTGACCCAGCGAGAACTCATGAGAAACCGAAGTGGATTACCATGCACTGCTCGGATGTCCACCTCCCGACAGGAAATCTGTTCGGGTTTGATTATATAAAGAAAGGGGATTACAGCTCAAG
>WHYT01015499.1:223022-294359 GCA_009806455.1 Tetrax tetrax | reverse complement strand
CCCTACACAGCAACTTAAAAAAAAAAAAAACAGGGGATGCAACAGTGGCACACAGAACATGAGTCACTCAGATTATAAGAACATGTTAGGGCTTTGCTTGTCCCCCCCAATGGCTTCATTAAGCTTCTTGTTTTAGGAGAAAGTGTCAGCTGGTACAGTGAAATTATTATTTTCACATTCCCATTGAATTCTAGTTTAGATTAAGCAGATAACCAATGTAAACCAAAATGCAGACAGAGCATAGTGGAGTAAACCACAGTTTACATCACCTTTAAACCATGAAAGACTGCAAAACCTTATATTAGATTTAATGTATTAAGCTGATTTAAATGTAAAAAGTCAAGATAAAAGAGATGAAATCACAAGGTCCCATCACAGGATCTTATAATGACGGGTGAACCGTATCTCCTTTTTTTCCCTTGTCCAGCAAGAAAAGGGAAAGGGGTGGAGGCTGAAAAGGAAGAGATGGTCTGGGAAACATGTAGACCTGGAAGAGGGCAGGGGTCGGGGTGCAGGGGGGTCGAAAAAGCATGGAAAGATCTCTATCACAAAGAGAAGCCACAACGACTGCTTTAAGTTCCTTTAAATTCGAGCAACAATGTTTTCTGACGAGTTTGCATTTTCAGAGCTCTGCTGTGCTGCTGGTCATTGGTTCTGCTTGAATATTGAGATTTAGGGCAATACATCACAGCGATCAGACCAGAAAACAACTTTAGTCACCTTCCAAACATGACCGTGACCCAGCGAGAACTCATGAGAAACCGAAGTGGATTACCATGCACTGCTCGGATGTCCACCTCCCGACAGGAAATCTGTTCGGGTTTGATTATATAAAGAAAGGGGATTACAGCTCAAGACAACAGCTAAGGAACAAAAGCCAATTCTAGTGCCCTTAGCGTGAAGAAAGGGGAAGACCGATTCAGAAACAATGGGCTATCAAAAAACCTTACAAACGATACCAAAGCTCAAAGAAAACTAGAAGGCCTACGCAGACAGATACTTTCACGTGTCACATCAGAGCTCGAATGGCAGTGACCAGGCAGCACGATACATTTTTACCAGCCATTAAACCACCAGCTTATTTCAGGCGAGACACACCTTTGCCTTTGCAGGCACTAACTCCGACCGTATCTCCTCGCAGCTGACGAGCGCTCAGCTCGTCCCCTCCAGCCCCGGCGCCCTCTCCCCTCTTTGCCTGTCCTGACCTTGGGCTGCCTCAGCCTCCCCCCGCGGCCAGCCTGGACGAAATCCCCGGGCCCCGCCGAGCCCAGGGATGGCCGGGGACCCGCGGGGGCAGGAGCCGGCTTGAGAAGGGGCCACCTCCCAGCAGCACACCGCTGCCCGTCCGGGCCGGAGCTGCGGGCCCACCCCTCGCCAGCGCGGCCGGGCCTGGCGCTCTCTCGGAGCTGGAAGCCCGCGGCGGGCCGAGCCGCCAGCCGGGCCCAGGGCGGAGCCGAGCTCCCCGGCCAACGCCCCGCGCCGGGCCCGGCGGCGGCCCCGCGGAGCCAGCCCGCGGCCTCGCCCACCTCCCTCAGCCGGGGCCGCGGCGGCGAAACGCAACCCCGGCGAGGCGTACCTGCACGGCGCGGCTCAGGAAGGTGCCCGCGTCGGCCGCCAGCTTCTTCACGTTGAAGTCCATGATGTTCATCTTCGGCGGGGGAGAGGGCGCTGACTCAGCGCGGGCACCGGCGGCGGCACCAGCCGCTCGGGCCCGGCCCTGTGGGGAGCCGCCGGGGGGTGGGGGGGAGAGGGGGCGGTACCAGACCCGGCCCGGCGCCGCAGCGGATTGGCCGCTGCCGCCGCGTCAGCCGCAGAGCCCGGATCGATCGGCAGAGCCGCGGCGGCGGCGGCGGGAACAGCCCCGCCCGGCCTCGCCCTACCTCGCGCCGCCGTAAGGGGGCGGGGTTCCCGCCGCGGGGGGGCGGCCCCGGCACGCGCCCCCGCCTCAGGGAGCCGCGGCTGCCGCCGGCGCCGTGCGGGGCCCGAACCCGAACCCGAGCTCGAACCCGCCCGCCGCGGGGGAAGGGACGCTTTCCGCAGCCGGTCGCGGCCTTTACCGTAAAGACCAGCTAGCGGGGCGGGCGGGAAAGGCAAAGTCCCCTTGTGCGGGCCGGGATGGCCCGCCCGGGCACGTTTGTCCGTGGCAGGCCCGGGCCGTGGAAACCCCGCCACCCGGGGGGTGCGGCCCGGCCTGTCCCGCCGGGGCTGGCGCCCTCGGAGCCGGCTCTGAGAGAACGAGTTCCCCTTTTCTTGAGTCCAGTGTCTTGTAAGTCGAATCTTGTTTGTCTTGATGAAAAATGCTTTTCGGGTAGACCGTGGGCATCTCAGCTGGGAAATAATTTTCAAGAAGTCGTTCAGAAAAAGGCTATTTATTAAAAGAGCTTGTTTAGATAAATGTATACTGAGATACAACTATAAAATACCACCAAAGCGTCACAAAGGGAGTATTTGAAAATACCTTAAGCATGGCAGCGTAACTTAATGCCAGGAATCAAGCAAATTGGAAGAATAATTTAGTCTTTAATTTTAATCATTTCCATTATTTTAACATCTCTCATCATGATTTTTGAATGCCCAAGAAGAAAAGAAAGGACCTTTGACATGGGCTAGCAGTCAGAAAACAGATGTACAATGTGGCATCACTGGCAGCAAACTAATATTCACAGCTTGAAAATGATCCTGGTCTTAAGTAATTTACCTCATAATCCAAATAGTAAGTAACATTTGGCTAAATTTGATAAAGTCAGAGGAAATCCTATGACAAGAAGTGAACTCCAAAGAAAGGAAATAACCATAACAATCAACGCAGTCTTGCTTACATGTCGGTCAGATTCCAGGAATTAAAATGAAAACAAAACCCAGGCTGTGTAAAGTTCCCATTGTATCTTTAGTACTGATAAGGAGAGGATCTGAAAGCTATTGTGTGTATGTGTTTGCTTTGCTTGAATACATTTTACCTTTTTCAGCTTTTGTTGTCTCACTTATACAGGGGTGTAAATGTTTATATGTAAAAACTGTATAACAAGTTTGTTTCCATTCCTTAAAATGAGTTTTACTAGCATACAAAGGTCTCATGAGTCTCTCTTTACCGCTCGGCCCTATATGGTCGTATAAGAGCCGATTACTATTTCTTGTGATACCAGTGCAGGATATGTCAAAAGACAGTAGCACCAAAGATTTAAAATTTGGACAAGCAGATGCAATTATTTAATTTCATAGCTTTCATGGGTGCTAAGTGTCAGCAGTTCCCGTTGGTGGCGTGCCACAAAAAGAGAGAGATGCCAAGTAACTCAGAGCAGTTGTGCCTGGCCTTGAGGCGGAAGCACCACGTCAGGTGAGATGTACCCCGTGAATGCCTTGGAGGAGTGGTGTGTTCTGGAACTGACAGCAATCCAATGCAATCTAGTTCTTCCCTGAACTAAATACTGCTAGTTCTCCCCTAAAACTTGCACCCTGTTACTGCCCCTGACATGCAAGCCTCACCTGCCAGAGAAGAAAGTGCTGCTTTCTGTAGTAAATTGACCGACAGCCTTGACACTCCGCTTCTTCCTTCAGAAAATGGTTAGATACCTCTCCTTCCTAGAATAACCTGGATGGAAATGGAAGACAACTCTCATCCTTTGAGCCCCCTTGGGTTAGAGTGTTCTTGTAGGATTGGAATACCTACTTGTAATTGTTCCTTTCCTAAGAAGCCCTAAACACAACAGTACCACTTCCTAGGCAGATGTCTCAAGTACACAGTAGCTCCACCTTTGGCAGATGGGCTGTTTGGCAGATGTGGGGCAGTGGATGTGTTTTTTCAGTTCTCACTTTTAACATCCTTCCTCTTTCATGAATGTTTAAGCAGCCAGAATGTGAGTGAGAGGGAGAAAATAACTCTTCAGACTAACGGTTACTACACTTGTCTAAGAGGAAGATCATTCTTGTGCATGTTTATATATTTCATATAAAACCCTGGTTTGAATAATTTTTTCCCTGTTTTATCCTACAATGTAAAAATAAATTCAGTTATTGGACCACAACGCGGAACTCCATGTTTCCCAAGTTCCACGGTATTCTACTACTCTTAAAACACTCCTGAGTTATTCCCTTTCTTGGAATTCTCTTTCTCCACACCCTGTAAGCCTATAACATAGCGTTCAGGACAAACTCTGGAAATTGTTTTTTTGCCATGCTAAACAAAACAGCCATTCAGGTGATAACAGCTGAATCTTGGAGATTCCTGTTGTCATTTAAGAAATTACCGCGCGCAGGCTGCCTGCCCTGTCTTTATTGGAAGCTTCAATACCTGTTTCTAGTAGGAAATGTGGTCCCGTGCTACAGCTGCTATTCAGAGCCAAAAACATTGTCAGGGGTTTGGGTTCAGGATAAACTGATACGTCTGGCTCAGGTAAGGAGAACCATACCTAGCATGTGGGCTTTGTTACAAACTCCATGCTGACCTAGAGAGCTCTAAAGGTACATTCAAAGAATGCACGGCGTGTAGAGATACCCTAGCTATTCTGATAAAAGCAGCTGCAAACAGCTGAGGAGGCAGCGTGTTTACTTTTGCCACATGTGCTGGAGGAACCGTTTCTTGCTTCAGAAGTGCAGAGTGGACAGCAGGGATGGTCACTTGTAAAAGTACTGAAGTATAAGCCACAAAAGAATCTACAAAATCATCTCACACTGAAAAAAGAAACTGAGGCGTGCCGCGTGCTCTCGTCTCTGACAATTAAGAAGGTCAGCGACCAATGCATCAGCAGGTATGGTGAACACTGTAATTTGCCTACTGCCTGATCTTCAGCCTTGCTTATAACATATCCAAGGAGAAGCAACAACCTTTCACAGCATTGTACTGTTGGATATAAACAGACCCTGGAACATCCCTGGCTATGATCAGAAGTAGAATTTATAGAGAGAACTTCAGTACTGCTACCTGGTAATAATTTGAGGATTTTTGATTAAGATTTCCTGAAGTGGGAGACAAATTAGGCTGATGGTCAGAATTATTGTCATTCTAGTCTTTTATATCTCTCTAGATGGTTACATTTGTCTACCTAAATCTTGACCACGTAGCTGTACAGTTTTGCAGCAAAGTATTACATTTGAATACACTGTAAAATAGGGCAAGAAGCTTGAGATCTCTAGGTTGAATAACTAGATGCTGCAGCACAATTGCTGTTACTAACTCTGTACTAACTTTGCTTCTGTGTCAGGCTTATCTATGAAGAAATTAATCTTAAGGGTTTATTTCTTGTCATTAGGCTTTTCTTGAAAAGCTTGATGAAAGTCAAAAGCACTGAATGTGTGTGGAATCTGGAGCATTTCTTGAGGTCACTGTGCAGAAACATTGTAGGTTTAGCATAGTTTAGTCTGATTCAGAATGGCTTGATAGATAACATCAATTTTTATTTTGTTTGTTGACCTTGCTATTAAGGTGTGCTTTAATTATACACACCTTATGTCCATAGTCACACATATGATTGTCCTAAAATATTTGAATTTTAAAGCAATCCTTTTAATACCAGTTACCAATATCTAGTGTATCCATTGGGAGTGCTTCCAGTATTCTTTCCTTGATGCTAACAAGTCTTGGACCATATCCTTAAAAGGCTTACATTTATCAAAAAAACACCAAACCAACCAACCAAAATTCTATTAATCTAAAGGTTTATAGTATAATTAAGAAAATAAAATCTTTTTTATATAAAAAATAATAGCTTATAACTTACATGCTTCTAAGCTGACTCCTAGTACTGCTTTCTGACTTTATGGGAAGGTAGTGTTTAAACCAAAGGCTTTGGAGTCAAATATTTAACAAAGACAACGAAAAAATGCCTCCATAATTCAGTTTATATTATCCATAATTCAGTTTATATCACTGTGGAAACACAGTAAAATGAATAAACACATTTTGGTAGCATGTGTAATCCCAATAATGTACTACCCGTGTTAATAAACATTTAATTCTAATTGCCACATACTCAATACATTGAGTTATATGGGTCACATCTTGTGGCACTGTGTGTGTATACACTATTCCCCTTCACACTCATAATTATGTAACTGCAGCATATATTTGCACGAACCATCTGTTTTATGAATATTTATATATTTATGTCATCTTTTAATGCAGTTAAACAGTGGGAAATGAAGAGTTCTGGCAATGTATTACCAGTCACAACTCTGCAGAACTCCAACTAATACTTTGAAGACTAGCAACAATCCTGGAACCAGATTTACAAAGTAGATGTGTGTGAAAATCTGAAGGTAAATTTAATTTAACATTTACTAATGTAATGAAAAGACATAAAAATAAAAGGAACAGAATGTGGCATTTAAAATAAACATTATTAAATTTTACCTCTACTTTATAGTCAAAGCTGGTTTTATTAAAATAGGTAGGGGCATTTCTTTGTGCGTGTCTATAGCTTCTCTGCCAATATTAACAACTGTGAGCTTAGCTTGATAGTAAGCAGGCAAAGATTATAAAATCAGTAGTGCCAGCTGCCTGGCCTGTGTACAATCAGGCTTTCATGAAAAATCTGGGGACTGGATTTGACAGATCCAGAAAGCAGCTGTTCTCAACAGCACGCTTCCGCTCAGAAACTCCAACTATCTGAGTGAGAATTAATGCTCCTTTTCACATTAGTGCACTCTTCCACTGATCCTTACAGCAGCTGTTGCTGCACTTCCCCTAAATGCTTAAGGTGGAGTTGTACTAGGACCGCAAGCAGCAATTGGCAAAATATTTCAGGCAAAAGTCCTGAAATTTCAGGGAACTGGACTACGTAAATACTAATTGTTTTTGTGATCTTCGTCCTTTCAGTACTTCCTGGAGCCATAGTGGGTTAGTTTGATACCCAGGCAGGATAATAATTTAGTCCCCCACACCAGCTGTCTATCTTACAAGAATCTGTCTATCTTTTACTTGGAGGAAGACTGTATGGAAAATTCTATAGTCCATAACTGGCCTCTGTGGAAATAAAGTTCTGGGGTTTCCTCAGTTTACTGTGCAATGATAGTTTAATGACTGAAGGTATATTTGGAGCTCTACCACTTCCCTGCTGATAACTGTGAGAAAGTCACTTTATCACATGATTTCTCCACATTTGGCATAGGAATAATTAAACTTATCTTCTCCATGGAACACCATGAGGTCTGTGAAGGAAGCTGGAAGCTGCAATTAAGAGCATTGGAAAGACCATATTGAGGAACAAAGCTTGCATGGTTTTGACTTTAATTATCACATCTTTTCTAGCTAGTCTGAACTAGCATGTGGCAGTCGTGTCAGCAGCTGGGGCCACAGCCCACATAGCTAGCTTTTGAGCATACATACTGTTAGTGTAAACATAATCATTGAGATCAGTCTTACCCTGTCGTTTTGCACTTGCTTGTCAGGAAGCATGAAAGAACAAATTTTGTCTGTCTTTTGCAGAAATGTTTGGAGGAGTTTAGTTTACCTGAACTGAGTTCTTTAGAGCTTTTATTGTAGACAGAGGTCAGTAAACTGGAGTTCTTAATTCAAATAAATCTTCATTGTGCTCCTACAGTAAAAGACAACATTAAGTACTAAATTCAACGTTTGGCTATTCACATTTGATTGTGCTTTCAAATATGCGTTTATATTAAGGTCAGAGCATCCCAGAGAGAGATGCTTTGATCTAAACCGATTTTTGGAACATCTGGGAAAACTGGAAGTGTTGTTGGAGCCCACTAGATGTCAGTGGCGCCATGCAGTAGAGTACTGGCTGCTCACAGCGTAGGGTTGGGTGTCTTCCAGGTAATGTGGGAGTTTGTCTTGGATCACGGAGGTTGGCTATGTAAGGTCTGTCGTATTTTTATGTAACTCTAGGAAATAGTTCCAGGAAGAGCGCTGCCACCCACTTATTCTGATTGTATGATGTAGTTCCTACCAAACAATTTGTATGCAGCAGGAATACTTTAGAGAATAAGACAACACTTCAGAAGAAAGCAAAAGGAAATATATCTGAATAAACGGACATTCATGAACGTAAAAACTATTAGAGGGAACCGATATCAGCAAATAATACTTTGATTTCTGACTCTTGTCCAGAAGAGTTTCTGTCCTCTAAAATGTGACAGCTATTCTAGCCTTGATATGAACTGGAATTACAACATTTATTACAGCTTGGGAAATTGGAATTTTAGATATGAAAACACATCCAATAGTAAAGTTCATTAAGAGATAGCATTATATAGAATTAAAGAAACCCACAAAAAATTGGAAACCTAGACAAAGAAAAAGTAGAACTTGTGGAAAGTATAGAAATAGGAAAGGCAAGGTAGACAAATTCCATTAAAATATTAAAAAAATTTGTGCTGTTAAAATGTAAACAGAAAGGTAGAACAAAGGGTAAAATTTAATGTTGCAGATATAAAGACAGAGGATAAAACAGATGATTATTCAATGTTTGCATAGATTTGTTAATATATGCAAGAAAACCATAGAATCATAGAACAGCCCAGGCTGGAAGGGACCCAAAAAGATGATTTAGTTTAACCTTTCATTGAAAAGGGAGCCTAGATGAGATTACCTAGCACTCTGTCCAGTTCCATCTTGAAAACCTCCAGTGACAGGGACTCTACTTTGTCCCTGGGGATGTTGTTTCAGTGGTTGATAGTTCTCACTGTGAAAGATTTTTTTTCTTGTGTCAAGATGAAACCTCTCCTAGAGCAACTTGCACCTGTTGCCTTTTGTCTTCTCTGTGTGGCTCCTTGTGAAAAGAGAGCCTTTGTCCTCTTTGTAGATGCACTTTAAGTATTGGAGTACTGTGATGAGGTTCCACCCCCCCCCCCCCCAGCCTCCTCTTCTCCAGGGAGAGGAGAACCAACTCCTTAAGTCTTTCCCCATAGGGCAGGTTCTCCAGCCCTTTGATCATCTTCTTGACCTTCCTTTTGGACCAGTCTTTCTGCATCTGTTTCGAATTGCTGTTGTAGTTTAGCCCCACTCAGGGCCAAGCTACCCAGTCTCTCGCTCACTCCCCACACCCTCCATGGACGGGGAGGAGAACTGGTAAAGAAAGAAGGGAAAGCTCATGGGTTGAGATAAAAAAAAAAAGTTTAAGAGAATAACAGAAGAAAAACAAAACAGACATGGAAAACAAACAAAACACAATAACATAAAATACTGAAACACATAATTTACAGTACAATAGCTCACAGCAGATCCTGATGCCCAGCTCTCTCCTTAGGACCAGGAGACTCCCCTCAGCACTGTTCCCATTTTATCCACTGACCATGATGTCACATGGGATGGAACAGCCCTTGGGCTCATTTGGGTAAATGATCCCAGCTGTTGGCTAATTAGTAACCTATCCCAGCTGTGTCCCCCAGCCAGAGGGGCCACCAGCTCCAGCTCCTCTCCCAGCTCAGGTGAAAATTAACTGTATCCTAGCTAGAACCAGGACAATTGTGGAGATCGGAACTGGACACAGTACTCCAGATGCAGTCTGACGTGTGCTGAGTAGAGTGAGATGATCACTCCTCTATTTCTGTAGTAATCCCGCGGCAGATGCAGCCCAGAAGCTGATTTGCCTTTGTTGCTGCAGTGGTGCACTGCTGACTCATGTTCAGCTTGTTGTCCACCAGGACACTCAGTTTAGTGTCATCAGCAAACTTGGGGAGAATGTGTATTATATTATATTATTTATTAAAAAATTATATTGGTTCTGAAGTGTAATTCCCATGATTAGAAATTGCATTAATAGTATCAAGCTTGTAAATGAAAGTACTCATGTTTGCTAGACATGTTATATTTATTATGAATAATAATTTCACTGTTTAATTTAACATTTTTTCATTATTATTGTACATTTTTCCCAGTTTTGGAAGGCAGAGTAAAAAGTACTTGGCTATGTAAGAAGTTTAAATAATTCTGGTTTGAGCCAGTTCTTGATTTGCAGGTCAGCAACATAAGAGTCATACTGATCACCCTTCTCCCTGTATCCCTCATGCTCCTTCTCCATTAGCAGCTTTTAAATTACCTCTTGTTATAGAAAGGTTTGTTCTAGCTCCAAATTTATAGCTTTGTTTAGTCTCCACCTAGGAACATTTTTCATGTGCTGAGGTGAATCTAAATCTTTTTGTGAATCTAAATGATCCCATATGCTAAACTTTTACACTCCCGACGTACAAATCACACAAAGAATTGTCTGTTTCCTATACGTACTTTACCATTTTCTCTGTAGCCTGGTGTATACGAGGCTTAATTTTGCTTGAGGCTAAATCTGGTGGTTGTATTTGTCCCATAGGCATTCACTTTTATGCTGTATTTTCCAGTGCCTTGTAAAGAAATAAAGTACCTTAAGTAGATTCCATCATACTTCTTCATGTCAGCACCTTCTTATAGAATTATTGATAATTAATATCTCAAACAAGATACCTGCTGGTAAACAGGGTTATTTTTGCTATTCATACATAAACATAAAATCTGAACATTACTATTCAGAAAACCTGGCAGTGTTTTTGTAATGTGGATATCTTTAAAAACAGGAGTAGTCCCACTATGACAACCTGCATTTCATATGTATTTTGTTAAAAAAAAACATTTTGCATTAATGCCTTTAACTAGGTAAATCTCTTGTTACTGTATGGAAACACCAACTTAATACTTACTGGTAATCTACTACATAAAGCACCTTTAAATTAGAAAAATGTCTTAATTTAACCTTTGATGAATCAGGGCCTTTCTGGTCCATCTCTCTCCTAAACAGCCATCCTCAGCCTAGTGCTGCCGCAGTCCCAAGAGCTGGAGCCCACTAGTGCCCCATGTGGGGCTGGCCTCTGCAAGGGCACGGCCAGGTGTGCTGACCTGGGCAAATGAGGTCAGCCCTCCCACCACGGAAAAGCTGGAGTTTTTAGTGACAGGGACTGCTGCTCCCACAGAGAGTGCCCAGGACTGGGGAACGCACAGGCTATTGGGGATTAAGCAGAGGTTTGGTAAATCTAAGAGGGTCTTCCCTCAGCAGCACCGTGAGCAACCAGCTGGGGGCGGGATCCCTGCTATTACGCAGGGAGAGTGGCTTGGCAGTAGTTGTGGTATCTGCCCAGGCTTCCGCTCATTTCCAGCTGGCCACATTAAGCACTTCCGAGGAACTTCCCATTTTCCTGTAGATATTGTTCGTGTCTCACTAACCGCAGCCTGGCTGTCCACTCCACCCATGCACAAAAGGGTCTCAGCCTCTGCTTGCAGCAAGGCAGAATTTCCAGGGCTACTTGTTAATGGGCTCTCACTGATAAGAGAGATAATTTGGCCAGTTAAAGAATCAAGCCTTCCAAAAGTCTGTCTAAAATTGAAGTTACATGTTTGAGTGTGCCCCTTTCTCTTGGAAATAAATTTCTCTAACTAAACTATATTTATACAAATAAAGCAACCTTAACCTTGAAAATACAATGTTCTCTCTGTTGTTTCTACCCTTCTGCTTGGAACTCCACTCTGTAATGTGTCCTCTTGCTCTTTTTTCCACCTTTAAGGTCTCTATCCCATTTCTCAAGTCTCGAACAGACTCCTGTGGTACCTGTCCTAGTTCTGGGACCTCACCCTGCTCTCTGCCCATTTTGCCGTACGAGGAAGGGGCTGTAGGAATTTAGGGATTGGAGGAAGACGTTTCACAGGAGATGCACATCCTAAGGAGAACAAACAGGGCCCATACTCACTCCCTGGGTTGCACTGTACACGGAGAAAGTCTAAATTGAGGAATGAATGTGAGTGGATTTAAAGACTGCTGAGTAAAAGAGAAATAAAGCTAGTTTTGCTTCCTTTGAAGATCTAAAGTGTCTCCTGCAAACAGCTGAGATGTCTGACTGAGCTGAAAATGACTCACATGGAAATGAGGAGTGGCACCACTACAGCTGGATTTATGGTGAACAATTAGCACTGGGAACTCTGGTCCAGGCAGGTCAATACATGTAGTAAGGGAAGTTCTGCATCACTGGCGCTGCTATAACCTGCATCCGGGGTAAGATGTTCCCAAATGTTCTTCGACAAGCCGAAGATGACCAACATTGACTCTGCAGTCTGCAAATGAAGGACACCCAGACCTGCTGCCACATAAAATGTCGTTCAGGAGAAAGCCCTCTCTGCTACTTCGCCGTACCTTGGCATTGCCTTATATATCTTCCTGTGCCTTCAGTGGGTGCAGAAACACCTGCTACTGCTCCTGCTAACTCATCCATACAGAGGGGAGGCTCCTGCAGCGGTGACTGTGGGGAACTCCATAGCCCTACAGCATCGTAACTGCATGGGGCAGCTCGCCCCAGTGCCCGCTGTCCCCATGCGCTGTAGAGTGAAAGACTCCCCTGTCTGCCTGCTTGAGAAGATGGCACTCCGCAACATGGACCGAGAGATGGTAAGAAACAGGCCAGGTAAGTAGCAATACTTACCTGTTTTGTAAGTGTGTGTGGGAAGAAATGTTGTCATTGTTCCGTCTCTGCCGGATATATATTTCTGTGTAAGGCACTGAGTGTCTAAGGATTGCTGGGAGAAACAAATTCTGGTTAGTACTGCAGCACGCAGTGCATTAAAAGATGGGGAAGGAACAGTGAATGAACAGGGGTGCAGCAGATCTGCTTTTGTGAGACTTTTCTGATAACAGGCTATTGCCAAACTTAAACAATGAGCAAAGAAAGACTTTGGAATCTTGAATTTCTGACACAGAAATTGTCAGAATTTGTTCAATTATACCCTTAGAGCAGAGCTGCCATGGTATCTAAGGAAGCCTCTCTCCAGCACACCTCTTTTAGTAAGGCTTGTAATTATGTCATCGTGGAACTGTGCGTCATTTTTCCTTTAATTACTTTCCTTTAATTATTATTGTACCACAGTCATTAAAATGTGGTTTTGAGAACTGAAACTTGTAATTCATTCTTTGTTTATGAGGTACAGAGCACAATGCTAATTATCATGCTAATTAGCACTCACATAGTTGTTTCTTTATTATATAAGCAACCACTACAAAAATGTATTGCTTTCTTTTAAAATTAAGTCAATCATATAGCAAGTTCTGGGAAGCTGAAATTAAGAATTCTGCCTGAGCTGAGCATGAGACACCAAAGCCAGAGCTCGTGAACCGCGGTGCGGAAGCAAAGGCCTGGCAGGGATGGTTAATTCACAGTTCAAGGCTGTGGGTCCTACAGAGAACAAAACATTGGGCCTTTTGCACATGCAAAGACATAATCTCCCTTGTAATTCAGGTACAAACAGGCACTCATTCCAGAATGGAGTATGGAGTGATTTCACCTCTACTAGAATTAAAAAGGTTGAAATTTAACCTTTGATTTTTATTTTTATTACAGTGCATATGTGGCTAGATAATATCCAAAGAGCGTATAAAGGGAATGACTGCTCTGACTTCTGAAATTCCACTGCCACCAAGAGAAGAAACTACAAACACACTGGCATGTTTACAAACAATGCCAAAGAAAGTTATATATTGATTGTATCTCCCAATGCGAGGATTTTTTTTTTCATGTAAGTTGCCAACACTGATCTTTACTTAGCATATTAAAAAGTAGTATTTCTATCAGTATGCATTTTTCTAAACAAAATTAACATGTACATTATCATTGTGCATGATAATATGTATCTGTGTATGGACATAGGTATCTGTGCATGTGATCATAGTTGGGTCACGATTGTTCTGTTTTGCCACTTCATTGTCTGAAAGGGATCTTTCCATACATCTATTGTGATGCCTTGGATATTGTATAAACGTGCCACCTCAAGTGTCATTAGTGCTTTCTCACGTGATATGATGCAAGAGTAATTGGTTTATTTTTCATCAGAACGTGTTTATTTAAAAATATGTGGCTTTTATACGATCTTTGATAATGTGTGGGCAAAAAAGCTTCACGTACAGTCAGGTTACATGAATCCTTATTGTTTAACCTCAAGAAAAAGGATATTAATGGAAACACCCAGAAAGAAAACAGAGGATCCACAGGTCCCCAGAGCTCTCCTTCTTGTCCCTCTTGCTCTGAAAACCTCCTGGGGTGCGCAGGAGCTGTACCCGCCTGCAGCAGTCACGGGGCGATAAGGGACGCGGCCGCGTCTGAAGCGGCTTTGCCTGCTGTCCGCGGGAACCTCTTCCCTGCGGGGAAGGGCCCATGCGGCTTCTCCGGGCCCGCCGAGGGCGCAGGCCCACGCCGCTCCGCACAGGCCCGCACAGCCGCCTCCCGTGCCCTCGTCTCACCGGTCCTGGCTGGGGAGCGGCGGGGTTCGACCGGGGGGCGTCTGTCCCCGCTGCGCCGCCGGCCAGGGCGGGCCCGGGCCCCTGCGACCACGCTGGCGGGGGGGGGGGGCAGGCGCCGCCGCCTCCCGCCCGCCACCGGAGGAGCGGGCCGCGGCAACGGCCGGTTGCTCCGGCAACGGCTCCCGGCCGGCGGCGGTGTGGGGACGGCGGGGAGAGAGCCGTGGCCCGCGGGAGGGCGTGCGGAGGGGGCAGTGCCCCGCGGAGGGGAATCCGAAGGGCTGGTGGCCCCGGGACCCCTCCGGGGCAGGAGCCGCAGGCGGGCGGGCGCTGCGCGCTTGGCGAGAGGAGAGGGGAGAGGAGAGGGGAGGGCCCGCGGCAGGGCCCGGGCTGCGGCCCTGCTCCTCACGCTCTGGGCCGGGGAGCGGGAAATTGCAGCTGCGAGCTTCACACAGTTCTTCCTGCGTACTCAATTTTCTGCTGTTGAGGGGTCCTATTTCTGTGCATCAAATGTGTGAATTCAGTGCAGCTTAAGTGGTTACAGGGTATGAGCATGTGTGCAAGATTTCAGTTGCATTAACTGGTAAATCTCTGATGAGACTTGGGGTTTACTTTACGCTGCATTTTCTCATGGGAACAACCTGGGATACTGCTAATGTTTCAGTTACTGATTCACAGAACACCAATATATATTAACGTATGTCTCGTTATAGAGTGTTAAAACAAAATGTTATCATCGCAGTCGTCATTCTCTTTACCTGTACATAACTCTACTGCTCCTTTATTGGACTCTGATCTTCAGGAAAAGGTGCTTGTTCCTGGTGCTACTGAGGTAAGTTCATTCTATTCCTGTTAAGCTTGATTGTTTTTGTTCTATTTACTTTGTTAACAAGATTCAAAACAGATATTTCAAAACATACTTCCTAGCTACAGGTGGGAAGTAGCTGCTATTTCAAAAAATGGCTAAGAGAGTGCTGGACATAAAAATGGTATACTGAAACTATGGAAAATTTCTTATCTGTTCTCTTCTGTTTACATAGATGGGCTAGCGTAAATGAAACACAGTGTTTAATCTTCCAAGATGCTATTTTCACTAGAAGTAATTAAATTCAAGAACTTAGTTTTGGTTATATAACAAAGAAAAAACTATAGAGGCCTACACTGTGTTACACAAGTTGAGGTCTGCCAGGAAACGCAAACCTGTAAAACAAGACACATAAATGTAGTATATATATATAAAAAAACCCAAACAAACTAGGTGGTTGGAGTGTAGTTATTTCCTTATGGCAACTGTTGGAAGCACAGCAGTCTATATTCTGGTTCTGGGAGGGAGTTATTTTTTTAGATGGGAACTTCCCAAATTCTGTTACTTATTGTCTCAATTATGCTAAGGAGATATGATGTAAGAATATAAACTCTTAGTGTGACAAATTGTTTTGGTGGAGATGCACCTGGCACAGGCTGAAAGCAAGAGAAATGAATCCTGGTGGGTGGAGACGGCAAGACTTCTGAAAAATACCGAGTAGTCGGTGGGGCACACTGAGCTGACTGAACGGATAACTTTGTGCTTGGCAAGGGCATCAGACACACTAGGAAGTTGGTTTTTTTTTTTATGTCCTATGCACTAAGAAAGTTCCTGCAAATGTATGCACTAGGAAAGTTCCTGCTATGTATGTTAAAACAGGAGGTGGATCACAAATTCCTGTTTAACAGTAGTGTCATGTGGAACTTGCACAAGTGTAGATTTCTTTTAAAATTAAATGTGATTTGTCATTGCTGGCCTGCTTTCAGAAGTCATAAAGCTAACCTTTTCTTCTTGCAAGCGAATAGAGATGGGTGTTTATTCTCAACCTTTTTTTTTTTAATTTTAAGTATAATATTCTTGATTTTCATAGACTATGCTAACTGTCTTACAGCAAGAGGCTTTTTGTTGACCATTAGAGAGAAAGGTCATAGAGAACTAACTGTGAGGAAGACAATTTCCTAAGAATGGAAAGATGATATAAGTAATTGAGGTTTCCCATCACTTCTCAGTTCTGGGAAGTCTTCTAAGCATATCTATTTTTGCTGATAAATTACTGTGGGGTCACAAAACACCATCCTGTTTATATATTAGTTATTTGCTGATGGCAAATCTGACTCAGCGTAGTCAGGAAAGGACAAGACTACTGCTGATTACAATGTTTATAAGTTTGTAGTGCATGCAGAGTTGGAAGCCGGGATACAGAATTGGGGTCCATGTACTGACTTTACAGATAAACATGGGATCGAGATTACAGAATATTCAGAGGAATTATATGCCAGCCAGGATAAGATGACTGCTTTGCAAGGAGTTGTAGTAAAACTTTTGATGCCAAAGTTTCCACCTTGAGGCAGTGGGTTTATCCTCTCACTGCTGAAATTAAATTTTTTAGGGTTTACAGCTCCTTCTGAAAGTCCCACAAGTCTATTTTTTTTTTTTTTTTTTTAAATGGAAAGTTCTCACCCCCAAAATAAGACATGTTAAAATAAGGAGTTTAGTTGACAATCTTATAGGCACATACATTCTTTTGGATTTGTAGTAACAGTTAATGTAGGTTGATTTTTGTGTTCTCCTAGCCTATGCTTTCTGGTTCAGTCTTCAGATTCTCCTATCTAACTGAAGTTCCTGAAAGGCTTTAATACTTAATCTTTAAAATATTATGAGTTGCATTTGTACAATGCTTTTACCATTTGACTATGTGTTTAAATAACACTTAAGTATTTATGGTATTTAGAATCCTTTTAGGTGAAATAAAGAAAGAAATTGGTGTACGGAATGGCCCTAGTTTGTTTTCCTCAGCTACAAAGTTCTTTGCACAATATAAATTGAATCTTTAGGTACTCTTTAAGTAGCTCGTGAGTATGTGAGCTTTCATACTTATATGTACCAAATTTGAAAATGTAGCAAATCAGGTGTACCAAAATCAAAAGTGTTGAAAAATGCTAAATCAACTATAACCAGAAGTAATTTTTTGATGTTCCCTGCTTCTGTCTTGCAGTTAAACAGTAAAAACACTGACACTTTGATGCAGAAGTTAAGTGATAATGAAACCCAAAATACTGTAAGCAAATGAAAATTTCTGTTTCTTCTTGTTCTATGCTGTACATCTGAAAATGGCTACATCATGGTGTTGTACAATTCCAAGTGACAGTGGCAAGGTGGGAGTATTTGTGGTTTATCGTCACAAAATGGAATCCTAGTTTTACATCTGAAGTGTTCGTTAGTGTGCATTGATGTTGCATTATTGTGTACAGACATTAAAATAATTTGTTTGTTTGTTTTCCCCATGAAGAATCTCAGGAGAAAAATACTTGAAAAGGAGAAACACATAGAAGAACTTTCATCCAGGCTTCAGCTTGAAAAAGTGAGTGACCAGATCTGTTGGACTGAATGTGTTCTCCCAGTGTACTAGGTTCTTATTTGCAAATGTTATATTTTTAGAAAAGCAATTATTTCAGTGATCTATTAAAAAAAAAGGAAAATCCTGAAAGATACTTCCTACAGAAATACCTTAAAACCATCAAGACTGTATCCAAACCTAATACGGATACAGTTTATCCTTAACACTAATGTTCCTCGGTTCAGGGAGAGGCATACATCTAGACTAATGGCTTTTGGCTTCTCATTTACAGATTTGCAATAGTTCTGGAAAAAAGTACTTATAATGAAGTAATACAGAGTAAAATAAACATACTGTTCACCATTAGTTTCCATGGGTCTTTGAGCTTAATGAATAGGGAAAGGTAGTAGTGACAGCAGAGCTAATATCATCAAGGGCTGATAAGACCTTGTTCATTCTCTTAAGGAAAGGAGGGGTCTCAGTGCAGAAACCAACACAAGAGGAGTTGTCTGTGCTGTGTAAGAAGGCACTACAAAAGTTTCAAAATTATTTTACTGGTAGCAAGGTGTTACAGTACTTGTATATGTAAAGTGCACTTTATGTGTATGCAATGAGCGCGGTTCGGTGTTAGTGAGAGAGACAGTAGGCTCGGTTAAATCTTTAGGAAGGCAATGGTATACTTTGATTTTTGTAATTCCTTGGGGTTTGTTGAGAGCCATGGTTCTTCTTTAAGAATTTTGTTTTGCTTAACCAAGAGAACATATCCCTTGGCTGCAAGATAAACTTAGCCAGCTGTTTGTAACAGAGGAACCTGTGGAGTTTCACACCTGGCAGTGAGGATGTCCTTGTCTTTACCTTGAAGCGAAGCAGCATGTTTTCATAGAAACATCTTTTTTTTTTTTTCTTGAGAATAGAAGTGCTGAACAGAAAAGCCTATAAACATCCTGAAGACCACAATGCCAGGAAACCTCAGCATTGATGGGATCTGTGCATTGTGCACTCTGACTAGATTTCTATCTGATGCTGAGCAATTTGGGGTGCCCAGCATCTGAAGGGATAAATTATTATCTGTACTGTCCCCTTGTTCCTTCTTAAGTTATCTCTAATAAATGGCATTTTCATCAATACCTAGCTGAATCTGAGTCTGCCTTTCTTATTTTATTCCATAATGAACATCTGCAACGGTGCATTACAGTGCATTCTAGTCTATACTGATAATATTACTTCTTTCTACCTGTTTTAATTATTTCTTATTTAGAACAAGCCAAAGGAATCAAGTTTCAAGAAATTTCATAGAATCATCTGACTTCAGTGCTGGTGGCATAAGTTGCCTCTTTCCTTATGCTTTATGTATCCCCCTCAAATTACAGTTTGGATTAAATGTATTAATACTTCTAATAGCAGGTGGTGGTCTTTGGTATTTGATGAAGATCAGTTCAAGTCTAATGAGTCAGGGTGGGGCTGATCAGTATAGCTCAGTTTTGGTCATCCTGCTAGCTAGTTGCCTCTTCTCAGCCTGGATTTCTGAGTTTGTGCTTCCAGGCCTTGGTCATACTACCTAAAGAGTCAGACTAAGTATGAGGCATCGATTATACACACATTCTTTCAAGTTTATGATTTCTGTTTAACATTAATGATACTAGTAACAAGTTACTGCTTGCGAATATACTTGCAGAGCATGTTTTATCTTTTCTAGCTTTTGTGGACATTCAAGTGTCAGTTAGAAACTGTAGGGCAAAGTAGAAAGAATATAGATAGCATTGTACAGCATATCTCCATAGACCAATAGATCCGTGTTTATTTCTCTTTCTTAGGTCAATGTACAGAAAGAATACCACCTGTCAAGATCAGTAAAAGCAGTACAAGCTCACCTGCAATGTCAGATTCAAAGAAAAGAAGTGGAAAATGATGAATTAAAAGTGAAAATACAGGTCAGCATTTTTACCTGTGTTTTAGTTTATGTGAAAAAATTAGCAAAGCCTTGTTGTGCTTAGAGCTTAACTCAGATGTGAGAGTTAAATTATCCCTTGAAATCAAACTCTTGGTAGAAGACAAATCCCAAGTAGTAAAAATCATTAGCATTTGTATTTTGCTCTGTCTGCCTGACCACGCGATTTTAATTGCAAGTTTGGGTTTTTTCCTTCTTTTCTCAACTTGTGCATTCTAGCAGTTCTACTGAAGAGAAGTTAAGCACACAGAGAAGCATTTGCATTCACCTACCTGTACTGTCCAGAAGATAGATACCGATCCTGAGGCAGTCTCCAGATAGTCTATAGAAAGAGATATGCAATCCCCAGGATGAGTTTGTTGTAAGATAAGGATGATGAATCACCACCTGTTTGTTTTTATTGACTGTGAAGGAATCAATAAACCTCTTAATACTGACTGAAAGGGAAACACTTAAGACTAATGCCTCACCTCACTTTGTTTAAGGTGGGTGAAATTATTTCCGTTTTCTGCTCTAAAAAGCAAGAGGTAAATCTGGGCATTTGGAGCAGTTACTGGCTTTAGAACAAAGCAAAGAAGAGGTCACATGTCAGAGGCTGGAGCTGTGTGTGGCTTCAGATTGTAGTATTTGACATTTGTCAAGAACATAGGCATGAATGAGAAAATATTGGCTGAAAAATAATTTCCAAATTTTTAATTTCCAAACTTTTTCTAGTAGCAAACATCCCCTACGAATTGTGTAATTTGAAGTTGTTAAGGAACCTTTAGCAATTCAGTTTCAAAAAAAAGTCATGTATGTCTATGTCTATACTATAAATACCTCACGTTTTCTTCTGAATAAAAATTGCTTTCTTGTTCTACCTAGTACAATTATTAGAATTCCAAAAACATTTTCATTAAGCAATACTTCGATAAAGTAGCTTGATATACAACTGTATTTTCATTCAATCTTTATTTAAAAGTTTTGTTTGTCAGCTCTTCAGAAAGTGCTGAAGTCAGTTGCTGTCTTAAATCCTGGTGATTATTTTGTTAATATCTGGACAAGCTTGCTATAGCTTAGCATTACTCGTATGAAATTAATTCTCCATTTAAATTTACCTCAGGCACTAAATAATGCCCGAAGCACTTATTCTTAGTGTGATTGTGACCTCCTGCGGTTATAACAGGCAATAACAGTTGTGTACTTATACCAACAGTTAATGAAGTCCATACGTAGACTTAGATTTCCTATTTGCTCAATTTATTGAAGGGATTGTCCCGCCGCCCCCCCCAACTCACATCTTTGTTTATTAAATGCCCTATAAGCATCTCTATATGAAAACTGCTTCCTGCACATTTGGTGGCTTTTATAATTTCATTTTCTGAAGTACTTTCCCTTTTGGTAGTCCCAGTATTTGAGACCATCTGTCACTTGGAAAACCGTGTACGTTTTGCATTGATTGTGGACAAGTTTCAGGGCCGTTAGCAGGACCGATACTGACAGATATCCTCTCATTGTATAATGTGTGTATTTTATAGCAAGTAGCAAATAGTATCTTGAGTAAGGCTGGCACATTAACATAGTCAGTTGGTAAATGTATGTCATTCTGGTCTTTATTCATGTAGAACATAATTAAGTGTCAGCCATAGACTCAAATGTAGGAAACAAATGCATTAATCATTCTTGGGATATTTGTCAGTGACTTGAGACAAATTTACTTACGCTGCTAGCCTACTTACATCGCTGTAGTTTGGCAGAAGAATAATAAGTTATATGAATGGAACTTGAACTTGTCTTTATGAAAGTAGTTGTCTACTGGCAGCTTGGTCATGTTTTTTGTGAACTGTAGCATCTTAAAATTAATCACATCTGAGATTCTCCTTGAAGCAGAGTCCAGTAATGAATTTCTTGGATGTCATCATGTAGTGTTTTAACGTCTCTTTTTCCATTAATATTTAAATAACAAATGATAAGTAGATGAAAAATACAAAAGTCATGAAGCTAGAGAGGTCAGCTTCCTAGATAAGATGGGATCAGTACAGTCCCTTTATCAGAGTGATGTAAAAATCTAGTTAGTTAGAAATATTAACAGCAGCAGGAAAGATAATATAATTAGAGTTGTAGAACCCAGCTCTCCTCTCAATTGTATTGTGCATATTTAATAATAAAATTAAATGCATTAAAATACATTTAATGCAAATGTATTTTATTTCCTGAGTGGTGCAAAATCAAGCACTCGGGAAATTAAAGTTATTTGTTGTCCTTACAATGTGTGATTTACCACTCTGGTTTAAACTTTATCATAGCCTGTTTTAATTACCTTTAAACAATTGTCTGCTGTGGGCAAGGCAGCACTTAATCTTTTCTTTTTGCATCTTCTGCTTCACTATCCATTGAACACAAAATATAACTTTCCATAAAAGATAGTTTCTTCATGAAACAGTTCTATTTCATTAATAGAGTGGGGCCATTATACACATGGGAAAAAGTCTGAGATCTTGCAAGAAAATATTCTATTGTCATCTAATTACAGACCATATCTTAATATATATATATTCAAGAAAAGACCCTGGGCTTTCCTGGCTTCTTGATTTAAATTCAAATCTAAGCTCTTAACTTTCATATTCAAATTTCATATGCAGTTATACCGATCTCCAGCCTTAGTTATGTGTGTGCTTGCTGTAGATTCAGAGCACGGTCTGCTACTACATCAGTGAATATTGCAGGTAGCGTCGTTATGGTGATATTCTGTACAAAAATCAGTCACTAGGGATGACGAAACCACTTCTCCTCAAAAATGGATTTAACATCCATGCCATGCCTTCTGCATTGAAATTCTGCATTCATTTCCAAGAGCACGCAGCAATGGTCAGATTGTTGTCTTTCCCCCTCCTTCTCCCTGCTTCAACACCACCTCAACTTCTTCTCTTGATCGTCTTTATAATTAGTTTCCCAACACGTATTTTCTCTTGCCTGCTGCTAGACAGATCTCGTCTAGTTCTTTCTATCAACCACAAAATTTGAGATACGAAGACATTATGAAAACAGATGGTAAATGTAATTGCTATTCCTGATTATGTTATGTCACAAAATCATCTGTAAGGTGTAGACTTTGAAAAAGTTTGTGTTTAATTGTACTGCAGACTCTAGAAAAGAAAATAGCAGAGTGGAAACTTCAAGTCGGTGAATGCAAGCACCAGATGTTAGCCTTAAGGGAAACAAGTGAGCAAAAGAAGACTGCTCTGAAGAAAGCAATCAGGTCCCAGAAACAAAGAGCTGAATTCTTTGAGGCAGCTGTGGAAAATTTAACCTCCAGAATAAGAGAACGTGTGAGTGACTACGCTGTGAGCAATGCTGTGCTGTATTGTTTTAAATTGAACAATTGGGAGACTTTCACCTGTGGAAAATAGGAAAAGTTGGTTGGTCGTGCTGTGTTTGTATCTCTCTCATTTTTTTTGCTCCTTGGTTAAGGAAAAGGTTGCTGTAAGGGACATGCAAACTGTTACTACGTTCACTGCCTTTGTTTTGTTAAAATGTAGTGAATGTCTTGAACCATGATGTTGTGTGCTTCACACTGTAGTAAGTAAGAGGAGTCTGGTCAGCTTTCGGTTACGCCTCTCCCGATCTTCCTGTTAGACCTTTGTGGATATACACTGACTAATCTCAGAAGTACAGTATACTAACTAAGAATCCAGTTTGGATTGGAGTTTGAAGTCTTTGTTTTCTTTATTTATCAGAGTATGACAGCTCGTGTGGATACTTGGCTTTCTGTTTCTAAGCTACTTGCTCTAAAACTTTTCCCAATCCATGTACAAAATTTCCTTAATCCACATTGTTCCTTAGATTCTTGCTCCGCATATCCCTACAGTACATAATTGTTCAAAAACACCAGGTGGATGAGAACTGTGCTGAGATCTTCATTACCTTTATTTAGATTTCCTAATAAGAGTATGTTTTCATACTTTTAGATGTGTTGCCATCATTTTGGATACGTCAATATGAAAGATATACTTTTCAAGTTAGCATACTAGGAGATGGTTAATAATGTTTTTTGTTTTCTTTGATCTTTGTGAGAAGACGGTAGTGGATCTTTTGGTACACTCAGCAGTACAGATGGATGACAGCTAACTCCTGAACTTTTGATGATTTGTAGCCACACAATTGTTTTCTTTCCCTACTGAAGACCTAGTGTACTTTCAAGATAGCACATGTTGGTTAATTATCCATAATTCTTTAGGGACTTTACTTAATTTTCCATTTCTTACCTAGCTATTATTTTTTGTTCTTAAAATGTCTTGGCATAATTTTATTTTTGTATTAATATGTATGATTTATATGTAGTATAAATGTAGTGGAGACATATTTTTGTTGTAAGAAAATATTTTAATCTTAAATTTTGAAATATTGTTGTATTCTACAGTTGGTGTGCAGTGCCAGTATTTAACTGTGTCTCTGCCTTGAACATAAGTCTATACTTAGACCTGAAGTTTTTAAACCGTGTATGATTTTGTTTATTTTTTTTTGAGACAAGAAAAAATTTATATTGCTCTGTACTAGGGAGATCTAAGCCTTCTTATATTAAATAGCTCTTGTGTTTAGAAAATTCTGTAGAACTAGATGGTATTCTTCATTACATTCTTTTGTTACATAATTTGTAATTCCTGTATTCTCTAGGAAAACAAACTGTCTGAGATATTGTCAGATTCTGATGTCTGGAAAAAACAGCATGATAGAATGGTTGAAGGAAAGACAACATTGGAAATTCAAACAGAAGGTCTTAAGAAGTAAGTTAAACTGTTGATCTGTTTCTTTTTGGTTTCTGTAGTCACACAGAAGCCAAAGTCACACAATCTTGATATTTAGTAGTGTCAACTCAGGTTGACAATGTAAGCAAGTTTATGTATTCATATTTTAAAATTCTGAGCAGGATTTAGAAGTTGGAGATTAGAAAAAATTTAAGCCCTCACTCTGCTAGATTTCACAACTTTTTTAGAAACTTAATTCCCACATACAAGTAAAGAATGTATTCTTTTCCCTGCATACTTCTGGTTAGCCTGAACTTGCTAGTAGCTACTATGCTTTTTCCTCACAACCATTTATTTAGTAACTGATTAAACAGCTTGAGTGTTAACTCTTGTGTCTACTTCGGTGTAGGAGAAGGTTCTTACATAGGCTTCTAATTTCTGCTTCTGACTAATGACAGTAAAATTATTTCAGTTCCACTAATGTCTCACCTGTCCTGGTTTTGGCTGGGATGGAGCTCATTTTCTTCCCAGTAGCTGCTATGCTTTGGATTTACTATGGGATTTGGTATGTGAAGAAAGTTGATAATACACTGGTGTTCTTAGTTGTTGCTAAGAGATCAACAGGTGTTGATTTTTCAGCTTCACAGGTGTTGCTAATGTGCAGGTGCAAGAAGCTGGGAGGGGTATAGCTGGTACAGTTGACCCAAACTGGCCAAAAGAAGGATTCCATACCATAATAGGGGTATTGGCTGGTGGGCAGATCCTCAGAAATGGATGTTTTGTGATGGCTGCTTGAGACTGTTGTGAGATTGCTCTCGGTTCCCCTTTATGATCACTGATCAGGGACTGATTGGGCATCAGTCAGTGGGTGGTGAATGGTTGCATCACTTGTTTTTCTTGGCTTTTGTTTCTCTTTCTTTTTGTTGTTTTCTTTTTAATTACTTTTAAAAAAAAATATTTCAGTCATTAAACTGCTTTTATCTCAACTCATGAGTTTTCTTACTCTCACTCATCCCATTCTCTCCCCCGTTGCACTGGGGGTGGAGGGCAAGGGGGAAGGTGAGCAAGTGACTGTGTGGTACTTAGTTGCTGACTGGGGTTAAACCACAACACTTCACTAGAGGTTGGAGAAGAGTTCCTCTGAGATGCGTGTTTGAATAGTTCGTTCACGTAAGGAAAAACCACACAAAATTGTTCAATCTTATTCAACCTATGCAGTCAAATCTTAGTGTACATGAAAGATATGCCCTTTTCTTTGGCAGACAGTGACAAATATCCTTTTATCTTTTCTGTCGCTATGGACTATAATACAAATAAGCAAAAAAACCTGGTAGGTGCCTTTATGCTAGGCCTAAGACAGACTATTTATTTTACAAAGAACTTGATTCATGCTCAAATACATAACAGCTCAAGTTAAATTGTCTTGACTCTTTTGTTTTTGTTTCAGAAAATCTGACATTTCTGAAAGTATTTCTCAGTGTATTTTAAAGTTTACCAGGAGCACAGGTACATGGCATAGGTCCAGAAACCTGCCTAGCCCACCGTTGGTCTAGTGTGTGTGAGAAGGTGTCTGGGGAAGAATAAGAAAAGGGAAACCTCTATGATACTTCCTTGAAGTACTCTTTCTTCTTCGACCTGTTTTTTGCTGGTTTTATTTTAGCTGAAGATACAAGTCTTTGCTTGAAATGAAGCATTCTAACAAGACGTGTTCTACTAGGCAGTGTATGACTAACTAAACAGCAAAACAAATTTAATTGTTTAACTTCACTAACAAGCATTGAAAAACAAATGGTAAGGCATATAGCACAATTTGTTGCTTTTAATAATGGAAAGTGCCATTCCTAAACTAGCTATGGAGTGGTTTTAGTATGACATTATCTGATAGACCTTATAAATTCAGTATCATTCCATTTTATACAGTATGTGCATGCATAGTTGTCTTGGAAGTGCACCCAGCTGTTCTAGGTAATGAATTTATTTATAACTGAGCGAGGACCACTTCCTTGGTAGATCACATCTCTTTTGGAAAGTTTCTTTTTTCAATAGATACTGCTTTCTTGGGATGCATAAACATATTCTCCTTTTTTTTTTTTTTCTTTTAATAAAATAAGAACAATGGAGAAGTATGTATAAGGTATAATTTAAGTTACATAGTGAGAGTTTTGGAAGCATTGTATATGATCTAGGTGTTCTTACCTATCTAACAAGGCAGATCACAAGCCTTCTGGAGGACCTGAAAAGAGAGGAGGAATGGAGAAGAAACTCAGATGAGGAAATTCTTGGAAAGCTAAATTCTGTTAACTCTGAAAATGAAAATATTTACCTTGAAAATGAAAAATTAAAGGTGAGATTATTTTAAATATGTTGAATGGCTCTGAATTTCTGATACATTAATGAAGCAATCACATTAATTGCCTTTTGGCTTTCTGTCTAGAGATCCCAAACCTGTAGAATAAATTTTGCCATCCATTTTTTTACAGTAAGTGAAAATGAGACATTGAAAATTTATCAGTGGAAATCTATGGCAAATCTAGGAACAGGATTGTCCAATCATCTGTTTAACTAAGATGCCATTTATCTTACTGTCAGTAGCTACAAAATTACTTAATTGGAAATTTTTAAAGGGTTTAGAGGTTTTGTATTGTATTTATCCTCCAAAGTAAATATTCTGATGAGCTGACAAATGAACTGTGGGCTATCATGTTTGTTTGTCAGGATAAATAATTGTATCACTCTTTTTAGTGTCTGCAGGTCACTTGCTAGTAATATCGTATTGTAGATTGTGTTATTTTAATAACTCTTGCAATTTTTTATGTTTCTCATGTTTGAATATTTTCCATGTTTTAATCAAGGCTTCCCTTGCTACATTGGAAAACAGTACTGTTTCTGCTGAAAATGAACTTCTAAATCTGCAGGAAAAGGCAAAGCTGCAAGAAAACCTTGCTGATCAGTATAAAAATCAGGTGAATAGCATATTTGAAATGTTCAAGTATAGGTTTTAAATTTTTAAGCAGTTTTGGGGAAATTATAAACATTTTATTTGTAATAAAACCTATTAGTTGTCATGTTGACTGTAATGCTGTTGTAACATTGAGGATGATAGCAGAGAGTGGCATTAGAAACCATCTCCAAGAATCTTCTCCACACTGTTACTACACATAAGCCTTACTGAATTGTGTGAAGCCAGTTTAAGCTCATTGAAGCCAACAGGGCTAATTACATACTTGCTTGGAAAAGACTTGCTTCCTAAAAAGCAAGTTGGCAACCCAGTAAACTATATTTTAAAAGTAAAATTTGAGTCTGATGTCTTTATTGGGCATATCCAATGATATTTTACCTCTTCTTGGTCATATCTGTATTGCCACATTCTTAAGAACAATAAAACAGCACTCAAGTACTGTTGTAAGAGGTTGGTTTTTTTATTTACATCGGTAGCTCCACATTGAAAATACCAGCAAAACATAAATCAGACTTATAATGAGCTTTTTGTCAATTCATCTTTTGTATTTGGCTTTACTCACAGATAGGGAATTTTGGAACATTGGTTCAAAGTTGGGTATATTTCTGCTATAGTATAGATACCATGTCACTGACAAGCTTCACTTATCTTTTTATTTTAAAATCATTGACAAGAGGAAAGACTCGATACTAACTCTAAGTACAACCGACGTATCTTGTCTGTGGGACACATCACCACAATTTAAGTTGTTGCCAGCTTCAAGATGGGAGATGTAGTTCCAGGAAACAGCCAACCTAAAGCAGTGAGTGGGATGAAATTCCCTAGCTTGTAGCTATGGTGATTCCGGATGGGACCTCTCCTTGGTGGTACTGGTTATCTGGGGAGAGGAGGGCGAGGCATGCTGGCTGCTTCTGAAACAGCTGTAGCTCATTCTCTATTGTTGAAAATGAAAAATGAAATGTTGATATCAGAGTGCTCTTTACCTGGTTGCCCTTTTGTATTTGATGTAGTTAGTATGAAAATGAAAGTAAATAATTAATGACAAGCATTTGTATTCTGTTCAGAAATCTAAGTTTTTACTTTACACTTTGTACCAACGGTTCTCTCTTCTATATTTAAAAGAAATACCTTGAAAATGTATGTGAAAAATATATTGTGTCCTAGGTACAAAAATTACAAACAGCAGTAGAAGAACTGAAATCCAGATATGAA
Source organism: Tetrax tetrax (assembly GCA_009806455.1). NCBI lineage: Eukaryota > Metazoa > Chordata > Aves > Otidiformes > Otididae > Tetrax > Tetrax tetrax. Next base: position 265,962 of record WHYT01015499.1, on the reverse strand, counting down.
ACAGTATTAAATGAAAATGAAAGAATAACAGAAAACAAATGCTTAGAAGATGATAAGGTAAGTTTTACAGTAATAAAACATGTTTCCAAACAATTTTATAGGACAATGCAATCACTGCATTGTTGTGATGCACTTAATAGAAGTCAGAAGGTACTGGCTTTTTTCTTTTTTCTTTTTCAATCTATAAAATTGTTCTAAAATTTGTTGAATGCTTTACTTATTCTTACTTGTGAACAGGTGGGTTTTTTGGATACTACGCAATTGCAAATAGATGAGAAATGGTTCCTAGAGTAATGGAGTTGGGCTGTTGCTTTTGACTTTAAAAATGTGATATTTTATTGATGATTTTAAAACTATAGAGCTTTCAACAGAACAGCTGTGAAGGTTGCATAGGGAAGCAAACCTACTGTAAGGCTGCTTTGCAGTGTAAGTTTTTTGTTTTAGCTAGCAGTTAAAGTGGAGAATCCATACAGAGATGAGTTTTGAGTTTTTTCAGCAGGTGGAGCTGAATACTGGAACACAGCACATTCTTAAGCATCAGAAAGCAATTCAAAATTGGTAGGAAAATAACTTTCCTCAGTTCCACTGCTCAGCAAAATACATATCCTTTTAAGTGATGCAGCTGAGGCAGGGGCAGATTTTGCATTGCCTGCAATGTTCTGCTTTACAGAACAGAATTAGTCCTCACAGAGAAGTGTCTTAGATGTTAATTTTATTTTATACTAACTTTATTTTTCAATCATTCATTTGTAGAATAGAGAAGAATATTTCCTGATCACTAAATAATATTTCCACAGCATTGTATGTGGCCTCAGGTGTTGCCCTCTGTTCAAATACTGCAATAGTTTTATGGTCAGAATTTTTTCTGTAAGCCGCTTAGTGTGTCTGTATGCCATCTCCCAAAATGTATTGCAGTAAAAATAGAATCAAAATTTGGGTATTGCATGATGAACTGCTAACACTTGCATTACTTTGTAAATGTTCATTGTGAGTGTTACTGAGTCTTCAATGAAATGCAGTCAGAGACAGATGTTTCTCCAATAGTGAACTTGTAAATTCATCAGTATTTTATAAAAAAAGGTTACATTATGCACCTTCTGTAGCATTTCAGTTTAATACTTACGTGGTTTTACACTTACATTTTTCTCCCGTGATGCTATGATGCAGGTAAGGGACAAAATGGAGGCTGAGTTAAAGGAGTTAGAACATGCTTGTGACTTGCTGAAAGCAGCTGAGGAAAAGCAGCAAGGATATCAGGAAAAGCTTATGTCCTGCGAAAGGATCCATGCACGGAAGTGCAAAACCCTTAGGGATCTGCCAGTTCAGGTGCTTAGAATGTGCTGATTTTTAAAGATAAATGAGAAAATTATGTGGAAGAAAGTCCCTGGAACATTTTTTTCCTATTAGTGTGTGTGACAGTTGTACAGTTTCCTTTGTTATTTGCTTTCTAAATCAAAAGCTCCTTCTGTAGAAATAGCACAATGCAAATAAAACTATCGCCAACTGTATTTACATGGATTCGGTATGTGACAAGGCTCATTACTTATGTTTACTTTTAGATTCTGTGTCTTTTAACTGAGTATGTTCTTCATCCTTTTGAATACTTATGTCCTGAGATGCTGCAGTGTTCTGCCCTGGAAATAAATGTGCAAGTCTAATTATTGTTTATATCTAGTGAAATAACTTAATTCCATGTTTATTTTGGTTTTAATGAATAATTTATAAACCAGATTATATTTGCTTATAGTCATTAATTATATTGTTGACAATGTATAACTAACATTTTAATGATAATATTGTGTTGGTTGAGAAAATATATTAAAATATGCTTTAATAGGATCATTTCTATTTTTAGCAGTATTAGCACTACTGCTTGTATTTTTTCTTAAATCTGAATAGTAATATTCCTCACCCCTTTTTTGTCTGTTACATCAGTTTCAGTGGCAGGCCTAAGTTTGGGGGTTTTTGTTGTTCTCTTTTCTGGTTTGGTTTTTTTTTTTTTTTTATGTGCTTTTGAGTTAGAAGAGTATACTCGACTAGGATGAATGACAAAGGTGTTTGTTTGAATTGGCAGGGTGGGAAAACGGCTTAATCTTCTTCCTGTGTCAGTGGGAAAATTTCAACTGAAACACAATGAGTCTTTGTGTCCCTATAGGCTTTATATGCTTGCAAAAAAATAGCTCTTGATTTGTTTTATATTTCTTGTCAAGGTGACCTTTATAGCATCAAACTCGGTTCTTGTTTGTATAATTCTAAATACTCCTTCCAGGAATGCTCGTAAGCTCATAAATCTATCTTTACTTAGCAAAGTACTTAAGCAACAATTTTGAGGTGCATATATAAAATGACATATGTAGTTTTAATGTAACTACATGTTTCCCTGAATAAATGCAAAAAAACTCTCTAAGTAGAATTAAGTAATTGGGAGTATAATCACTAGTCTGGTGGAGCAGCAGTTAAATTTCAGCATTAAATCTTGGTGATGTCTTTTAGAGAGTCTGACCCTCGATCCTATGATCAGAATTTAGGAAAAATCATTTTGTAGTAACTGGACCATGTGCAGAAACTGTCTTCTGGGTTCAGCTGGACCAGGACATCAGTTTACTGCCCCTCTGCTGGGCAGTGCCACCAGTCTGCTGGGCAGACAGCCTGTGATTCACATAGCAAAATCAGCCAGATGAGCTGAAGTTACTGGATGGAACTGGTGGAGGTAGTCCGGTGAATGATGGAGGTTACCCTTTAAATAACGGTGCCGGCAGGCTCGTGATGTGGCTGTTTTTTACTACTCTGCTGTTGATGGGTGGCAGCAAGGACCATAATCTCGTCACTACTGTTAGAAAATTTAAAAGAAAACATAACAGTTTGTCAATCTGGATGCTGGGCAGGGGAGGACAGTTTGGCTTCTTGCTTTCTTAAACCTCTGCTGCCGATATACCTCTTCTTATGAACTTCATTGTCTTTTTTTGATATTCACTGCTTTCTGAAATTCTTTGCCGGTGCTCCAGTGCTTTTCTGTGATAACTCTGTATATATGCGGTACTATTTTATGCTTCCTGTAACTGTAGCGTGAGGGAACTTACTTTTGCCCGAGTCTAAAGCGTAAGAGTCAAAGCTCACAAGGAGGTAGACCTGGACAACTCCTGATACACAAGGCTGCCTGAGCAGCATATGGGTTTTGTTAGGACTTTGTTATATAGCAGGTGTGCAGTCGTAAAGTGTTCACACAAAGTTTTATTCTGCTACGTTGGCTGTATTTTATTTTTAAATACAAGATAATTTTTACTTTAATATAATATAGTGTTTTTACCTGAAATTGCACTTAAATTATTTGATTGGATTTTAATAGGCAAGCTTAATTTACTCTGTAATATCCTGTATATGTATCCTCTTCAACTAAAATGAATTGTCATTTTCACAGGAGGGAGACAGTGTAACTTCTGTGAGCAGTCATTCCTTAGAAGAAGAAAACTGTAACATTCAGAAGAAATATGAAGGTCTTAAAAGGTAACTTTAAAAAAAATCTGACTGCAATTAATTCCTACACTTTTCTGCTATAGTGAATTATAATGTATTAATCTGTTTTGCATAAAGGCAATTAGAAAAGATGGAATTTCAAAATGAAGAACTTGCTCGTCAGCTCAAAAAAGAAGATGAGAGTCTTCAGTGCAGTAAATTGCAGCTTGAAGAGAAAATTGCAGAATATAATGGATTAACCAGACAACTGGAATCTGCTTTGGAAGAAGGGAGAAAAATGGTATTGATTTAATACATCTCTTAATCTTGTTTGCCATTTTCTATTTTTAAAAAAAAAACTTCTTTTTTTTAATTAAAAACAAATGTATTTGAGATGAAACAGTAGGACAAAATTAATTTGCATGTAGGGAGCAATGCTAAAAAATTGCTGGGAATTGTGCATGTTTAAATATGAACTGCACAGTTCAGCTTCTTTGTGGAATTCAGATCCTATTGAAACTAGTGACAAAGTTCAGTGGACTAACATTTCACTGTTATTTCTTTGGTGACAAATCGAAGTGCTTTAACCAACTAATTTTAAATCCACGCATACGGCAAAAAGTTTTTGAACAGTAGCTTAATCTTGTCTTTTTCTTGTGGTCTGTGCATTCCAAAGAAAATAAGAACTTTGGCGTTGAAATGCTTGCACACTTTCGGGGTTGAAAGTTTTGCACACTTTCAATATTAAGCAGAGATTTGTTATTTGTAGAAAGGATGCAAACAGTAAATCAAATGGAAGAGAAAATGTAGGAATCTAGATTGCAGTGAATTATATTTGCTTAATTGGAAAATAATATATGAATTATACGTATGTATGAAGTTGTAATTTCTGTGTCAGATTAATCATGTTGAAATAAAATCTCTCAAATTTCTCAATACTGTCTGAGGATATTGATTTGGATTTGAAAAGTAACAAGTTTGGCTTAATTTACAAAGAGTTACAAAAGTGTCTCCCTCCCAGTAATACCACTTTTTTTTCCAAATTGAAGCTTCTTTCAGATTTAGCCAGAATATTTCCCAGGTTTGTTTCATTTCTGTGCATGGGAAGTAACTAAAGTATTAGATGACAGAGTAGGAAATAGAGCTATTAATGCTAAGGTATAAGAAAATAATTTGGTTTGGGCTTTAAGTTAAAGTAAATATACATCATTTCTCTCTTATTACTGTTTTAGGTGGCTGAAGAACTGGAAAAAATGTCATACAAAGAACAAGCCCTTCAGGCAAAAATGCTTGTTCTTGAAACTGAAGTTAGAGAGAAGCAAGAAGAGAAAAAACAACTCCTCTGCATATTTCATCATGTGAGTAAATAATACTATTATGATGTAATAAATGACCACATCACTGTTTACAGTAAAAGTTCCTTTTACTGAAACACACACTGCTAATGCAATTGATAGACATTTTCAGGAACAGCAAATTAGTTCAACTTGAGCATATACTTTGTATATAGACATTTCTAATACTCAACAGATGCCCAATCAACTAAGTCACTGGAATAATATTGAGTTTGCACCTCTTTTTTAATCCAGTTTACCCAGAAAGACAAAAATAAAACAATATGTATGAAGTTGTAGTTTCCCTCTCAGATTAATCATGTTCAGAAGCATACCTATATTTGAATAAATGCATAACTGTTTCATAATGACATAATGGTATCTCTTTTTTTCTCTGATAAAAATTCAGAATGTTAGTTTTTACATTCCCAGGCCTTTTTTGAGTTATTATCCTATTCAAAAATGTTCTGTTTGGTCTTGGCTGAACATAAATAAAGCGTCAATATTTTGAGGGCTTTTTAGGAACATTCAGTTTTGTGGAGCCTATGAAAACTTCTATGGGCAAATAAGGCTTGTAAAAATCAGGTATGGTTGTCTGACATTATTATTTTGATTCATCTGTATGGTATTTCTAAGTTGCATTGCATTTCTCTTTTTTTCTTCAGAATGAAAAGCACTATGAAGTATGTTTGAAAGAGCTGGAGAACAGCCTACAGAAGTCAGAGAACAAGAACCAGAGCATCCAGAATTATGTGCAGTTTTTGAAAGCTTCATACATAACCATGTTTGGCTGAATTCTTTAATTTAATTTATTTAATAATAAACTTTTCAAGATTTGGCTCTAACTCTTGTTGGAGGCAAGACTGCTGAGGCCTTACAATATTTTGCAGGACTGAGTAGTATAATGTTAGTTCTTCCCTAGGAAATCTTCTGTTGTGGGCAGGGAAAAGCAGGTTGATCGTTACTGTGTATCCTACTGGCTGCTCACAGACGGACAACTTACCTGGTGTGACTGGTAGAAAGAATTGTGTTGTTCATGGAACAGAAGCGAAAGGACAGGCTGCCGGACAGTAGCGACAGCTGTCAGGTATGCACATGAAGTTGTAAATTGGTCTGTGGATTTACCGTGTGTTAGCTCCTGCGCTGTAAAATCTTACGTGCATCCTTTCAGTCCCTGGTAAATGCAGATGATCACAGTTTACCCTTCAGTTCCATGGGGGAAGAAAACACTCATGGATTGGTTGCGTAGTAATTTGTATATTTTAATTCTTAATAATGATATAATCTTTAGCAGTAATACTTCTGTTACTGTAGAAATCTAGTTGCCCAAGATACTACCTGTCCTATTAAGATAGGCAAAAATTCAGAGCGCGTTATCTTCCTTTCCTTCTCCCTGCAGCTTAGCAGCAGTACAGCACACGCTCCTACACTGCATGAAAGGGTTGCTGCCACAAGGCTGTCCCCTCCAGCCTTTTTCCACCACATCCCGTTATGATCAGGAGAACACTGTGGTAGTATTTTACAAATATAAGCTGGAAAGTATTTTAGGTGTAGATATAATTTAACCTCTGAATATGTTGATACACCCTTTCACGGTGACACAGCTCCAGTAAGGTATTTAAGTATTTATCAGTGCTTGAGTACAAGAGCTGCTGTTCGCTGAAGAGAGAGAGACTGACTCATGCCTCAGGTTAAATACGTGTAAATATTCGGCTGATACAGAGCTAATACAAAAACCAATTCTCACTGAGATTGATTTGGATTTGAAAAGTAACAGAGAAAGTAATTGTTTTTATAGTTATATATTTATAAAACTGTGATATGTTTTTTGAAAAGTACCTTCCGATAAGTTATGTATATGTAATTTAGAATTTAGTGTATTTAAATAATATATATTTTTTAACTGAAAACGTACAAGTTAGGTCATACACAGACAATAACTGTTTGTTATTTATAATATGTAGTATGTTCTTTTTTCTTTTTTTCCAAATGCTTATCCATCCTAACAAATATGTGATAATAATCTGCTTGTGTGCACTTTTAAAAAATAAAGTTATCATATATTATATATGACTTATGTTAGTAGCAAATATTTCTGTTACATTTTTTAGGGTTTTTTTGCATTACACATGCACACTTACAAGTATATTTGTATGAATTTAGTTCTGCTTGTGCTACTTATAAAATATCAAAATATTTTGAAAGCCATCACTTATCAAGGAAAGATTTCAGAAATAAAGTGTTAAACGCAGTCCATGGCTGGTTTTTAAAAGGTCATAATGGAAAATTGTATGCTTTTAGTTGATAAATCATACAAAGATGTAGAGTAACTTGATTTCAGCATATCTTTTGCTATTAGAAATTAGGAAATTAGACTTTTTTTTTTTCTTCATTTGCAAGAAATAGATCTGAAATTATTAAAGTTACTGACAGCTTCAGGTACCTCTTTACCACTGAATATCTACAAACAATAAATTTAAGATATGTCAAAGTATATGTGAATTGATTTAGCTTATAAAATTATAAGTTTGGTGGTTTTTTTCATCTCAACCCATCATTTCCATTCTATTAATCTAGACTTTCTTTCCTTTTTTTTTCATATTCAACCACTGGAATATATATTTTTGATCCTTGAAGTCTTACAAATCTCTTAAAAATGAAGATAGCATTTTCCAAATGATTATGATATTTTTATGGCTCTCCGTGACTTTTTTTTTTTTTTTTTTGTGGTAGAAATAGAGCTACATGTTACTGCTGTAAATACATAGAGAAAAGCTATCAAAACAACAGTTACTGGTCTATACATCCTTTGTGGGGTGTTTTTTTTCAGTCTAGTAGTGTTCACAGGACCCTTAACAAACAGAAAGGTTTCTCTTCTGCTGCTCAGAATGTTCTTGCCCAGAAAAGCAGTAGAAATCAGAGATTCTGTGTAAAAGTTTGATCATGCTTTCAACGATGAGCTCACCCAGTAAAAATTTAAAGATATTTAAGCTGGATAAGAAGAGAAGAATAACAATAATAAGATTAAAACTCTAGTATTCTCTATCCCACTACATTTAGAAGATTTCCTAGTAAGAAGACACTTTTACCATAGATTTACTAAGGCACACAGTTGAATGCTATGCATTGTAGAATTCTATGGTTTTGCTAAGATTTTTGTGGTAATTTTTCACAAAAGCTGACTCATGATCTGTGGTAGATAAGGGAGCCCACAGCTGAACTAGTACTACTGTTCTTTTTGTAAATCAAATCAAAGTCACCTGCAATGTTACTATTTTTCCCAATATCTGTAGCCAGTAAATTTCCATATTCAATCAGAATTTCAGAGCTCTAATTACGATAAACCGTGAGCATATCAGATCCTGAAACTGGCAGACCTTGAGGAGTTGACCTGAAATCCCTACTCCTACGCAATTCCTTATCTGTGATAAAATGGACTCTAACACATCAGTGCCTTGTTTCTTGCTGGTTTTGAGAAAGAAAGGATTTGAAGTAGAAGATCATTATCTTGTCATGTGTTTTAGATTTCTTAATGTATGTGAACACAGAATTTAAAGCAGAAGCATAAGTCTTAGGGCTGCTTAGTTTCCTACATGCTTTAATCCTGTCTGCCAAGTAGCTTATTATTAGTGGCTTAAGGTTGATTGAAGAACTTTATCTGTTTCCTATCTATGGTACAAAACCTACTATAAATCCTATTGTAAGACAGAGTCTTTCCCCTAAGAGAAGAGAAACTCGGTAATTTCTCTCTGCATACCTGCCTTCTTAACGCATTTCTTTGTAGAAGACACAGAGTGACCACTGAGCTCCATATGGATGACTCTTCAGTTGAGTGTGATAGGTTACTGGCACAAGACTTTCTGACTAGCCCTTTTATCTACAAATAAATGAATGAAATAAACTTTTCACAGAAATCCAAGTGTTTAAGGAAGGACCGTTACCATGCAGCTCAAAATGTCCTCCGCTAGAATTGTGTCCAGTATTCTGCCTTGGCAAAGAGCCAGATTATAGCCATTTTGTGACAAAATCACTTTGTTGGTGATTTTCCTACAGGAAAAATGACCTGGCTTCCTCTGCTGACGAGCCCTTTCAGCAGCGTAACATCTATGTAAAGCCCTTACTGTGCTGGGAGGCCTAGAGCTGGCCAGCAGAAACAGGGGTCAAGCAGGGCCCGACAGGAAAAGGTTGTGCGGGGTGTGAAGTAGATGCCATGATTTCATAGAGATTTCTTTTTGCTTTTTCAACAGAAGCTTCCTGTGGATCATTTTAAGGCTGACATAGCTCCAGCGTGTTCCTTAAGGCTGGAGGAGTGAGAGCACTATGCTGATGTCTACTGACGGGGAATGCAAGCAGTCCAAACCATGAATTTACTGCAGTCACGCAGGTCACCCTGGTGTGCATTTGGGTTCAGTATGTTGTGTGCTGGTAGCTGAACAGTAATCATAGAGCAGCTGTCACTCAGTAGTCAAGCTTCCAAATGTTTGAAGATGGACCCTGTTTTGTATCACCATCCACGTCTGTCTGCACCTTTCATTCAGGGCTCTTGATGTAACGCTATGGGCTTGCAACCTTTGGATAAAGCTTTTACAGCTACTTACACTCCAAAGGAATAGCATCCTAGTGATAAGTGGTAAGTAAATCACTCCTGCGCAGAGAAATCTAGTGGCTTTAAAATGATTATTCTATTGAGAACAATAATATTATTTCCAGGAAGTGACTGACTTACGAACAGGCCTCTTTTTTTGAGTGTTTGACAGACAGGATCAAATACCTGGTGAACATATATTACTTTTATGGCAGATTAGTCTACTTCATTTAAAAGTGATATGGAAAAGGATGTTTTCATGTGTAGAGACTCTCCTGCAATCTTGCCTCCCTCTTATGGCAAAAAAACCCCATTTTGTTGTCTGTAAAACTGTACCTTCCAATTTATCGATCACATATCTCATATGCCACTCCTCCTTTCGGTGGTACTGCTGAACATTGAAACCAAGTCTCACTGGTTAAACTTTGCATGCTTTTCATCCAATGCAATCTTTCAAAAAATCTTTGATAACATCTAATTTCTAGAGCAACTGTTACACATCCAACAACCATCTCCGGATGTCCCATCAGCGTTTCCGGCAGGCCGAGCCCTTGTTCATTATCACCGTGACCACATTCCTATTCTTAGCGAGGATTCTCCTCTGCAGAGCAGCAGCCCACTCTGCTGCGGCAGCACTCCACTCACTAATTTACAGCTCCACCCACTAAAAGCCACTGTGAATTATAAACTAGTGAAGTAAACTCGGTATTTTTAACAGCCTCAATTTTAGCATGATGCCTGTTCATAAAAGTCAAAGACATTTTTGAAGTGCAAAAATGCTAAGCTGGCATTTCAGGTTATGCTCAGGACATTGGCTGTTCCTCCACAGTAAGTTTTCTTCCTCCTCTCTCTGCTTGAGAAAATCAGTATATTAACATGCTGGAAAATGCAAAATGTTTTGTACCAACAGTTTGTTATTTTTCTAGAGGAAAAAAATCTTAAGAAATCTGCAGGAAGAGCCCAACCGAGGAGCTTTCAAGTCTTTGTGCAAATCCTTTGCCAGGGTGCACGCAAACTTTACTGATTCTGTCCTAGGCTTTATTTCCAATTTGTCTCTGATTTTGTTACCATACAGTGAATATTAGGTCCTGTGTTTTATGAACTGCATAAAACATCGCAACGACATCGAAATTTACATGCCACTGTTTAGTTCTGGTTTGTTTTGTTTTTTTTTTTAAATTGTGTTGTGTTGTAACAGATGACATTTGAACTTAAGTGGAACTGTAGCAAATTTCTCCCACAATCTGGTAGTCATCTATGTCTACTTAGCTTGAAGCACACAACCTCTTGGAGACAGTCAGTGATTCAGAAGCCAACATTTTTTTCTTACAGATTACTTTGTAGAAACAAAAAATGTACTTCATGGGTTGCCATATTTGATAACAATTTAATAATCAATATGATTATGTTATGTAAAACACAAAATCCACCTCGTATCTGCAGTACCCTATCAAAGCTGTGAAGTATGCTGAGTTATAAATAGTGCTGGTTCATTTTTTTTAAAGGCTGTGTAATGGTTTAAAACCAGCAAGTACTGCAAGTGTGTCCCCTAAGATTTTAAACAGCCTGTTTCTCTTCTACCTTTGGTGCTCTTTGTCTGCCCACAAAGTAGCGGACTACTTTAATTTCACAAAACAGTGAAAAGACAGAAAGCTTGCTTGAGAATTGTTACAGGCAGACAAAGTGGTCCAGCATTGACAAATTTTCCTTCCTTCAGCAGCTTCTGGCCTCCATCATTTTATGAAACCCCAGAGCTCAAGTACAGTTTTGGAAAGCAAGGATGGTGGCTCTGGAAGAGGTTCAGCAGGATCAGAAGATCCTGGGATTAGCGGAAGAGAGCATCTCTGTAGACGGCAGCCTGCTGTTGATAGGAACAATCAAGAGAGAGGAGATTGCCTTTAAATAATACAGAATTAGGTGCTTGCATTTTTCTGGAATGAAGTGGAAGATAAATGATCTGGTTTATCTTGTAAGAATTTTAACTCTAACCATGCTTATTTCAATTTTAAATAATTCTTCTACTTTTATTAAGTTTTGGTTTACTAAGATGATGGTTTAGAAGCAATTTCACATGGATATTTCTAAAGAGACATAATCCTACAGTGTATCTATAGAGAAAAATGAAGTTCAAGTTCTATAAATGGAGAGTTCAAATATTGTTCTGACATTTACTGATGACATTCCAACCCTTGGTAACTTGATGCAGTTATACTCAAGCACTGACATATTTTATGAAGCATGTGTGATGTGGAAATAGACATTTAAATGCTTCTTTGCAAACTTATATTTCATGTGAGATTTCTCCAGACGGAAGCATTCAGAGGTGGTAGTCTTGCTGATTTCTCTTTCTGTGTGTGCATATAATACTGGAGGGGAAACGTGACTGCCTTCTGACGATATGTTTCTAGCAGACCCATCATCCCGAGATCTGAAACAAAACAAGCTCCCCAGAATGAAATAAATCCCAGTAACAGACACAAAACCTCCATGCTGTTGTTTTGCCGAAGACATCCCTTGAATCCCGCTAGGTACGGCTTGCTGATAGCATTCTTGGCATGGTTCCACTCTCGAACTTAGCATGCTTAAGCAAGACTCATATCTGGGGGGTACTGGGAACAGTGATATCAACTGCAGTTCATGTTTTTTATAAAATACTGCTTGCTAGGATTCAGGTTTTCTGGCTTTGGTTACCAAGCTAATGTATTTTTTTTATACAATGTCTTGTTTCTTTCTAGCAGCCTAATCACTTCTCAGTCCTTGGCATCATATGTGACTTTGAATGGTGAATATCCTTTCCCTTCTATCTTTTTACTGTATTTAATGAACTAAAATTCTGTGTTAAATTAGGAACTTTTCTCCACTCATTTCTGTCCCCTTTGGAGCACTTTTCAGTATCACATGGAAAAATAGTGGCTCTTTCTGTGAAGGTACTTTATTTGAACAGTCAAACAAAGTATGAACACTTCAAGTGCCCAAGCACGCAGATTCACAAGCCCTCTAAGCACCCTTTCTCATTGTGTCTCTCGGTAACCTCACATTACTTGCTCTAACCACTCTCTAGCATTTCTAAAGGGCGCCTTAGTGATTTGGTTGTCTTTCCCTTGAACAATATTGAAACTCGCAGTGAGTTCCTTCCTTCAAACATTTTTCCAGGCAGGAACAAACACATTTTAAAATAATTTTCTAAAACCTATTTTGGAAGTCAGATCAGGCTTACATTAGAAATACCTTTGCACACATTAAAGTCCAATGCTTGAGTTTTCTGTTCGCTGCAGCTGCAGCAATCCAAGTGAAGATGTAATTTAGCCCCAAGACAAGTCTCTTATGTCCATTTTGTCTTTCTTTACATCTTGCTATTTACATTAGCTGTGGAAGTTTCAGTAACTCTGGATGATATACTTCCCAGGGATTATACAACTGTACAGTCAAGACTTTGTTTTGAAAAGCCATTTCATTTTTTTCACAAATAGCACATTTCAGTGACAGCTGTAATTTGGCCAATCAAGTACTGGAAACAAGAAAATCATGCCAAAAATACCTCAGGGTGAACTTAGTAATTATTCTCTGATGCTAATTTTATTCTGTTTACCTCTAGCACAAGTAGCCCAAATCTTAAAAGACTGAGACAGCAACTGCCCTCCCCAGTATATTCTCTGTGAATCTCCTTACTTATTCAGGACCATCCTAAATTTGCTGGTTTTTCCTTTCTGGCTACAATTTATATTTTAAAATCTTATAGTTATTAGTCTCACAGGATCATTTACTTAAATAGGGGAAAAGTGTACTTTACAGTAACTATTACCTGCTGGATAAATATTGGTTTATAGCAGCGAACCTCATACTTCATTTTACGTGTCAGACTTTACTTCCCTAAGTACGAAGAGATGCATCTAAGAACTGTACACATGGATGAAGTATTTAAAGGTTGTCCAATGTTGCCAGATTTGATTCCAGATTTTAGTGACTTAACACCTGCTTTGGTCTGGGATGATATAAATGGAATGCTTCCAACAGGAGATCATAATGAAGGCGCATACACACTTGCAGAGTTGTGTGAAAGAGCATATGGTTTACAGAAATCCTTCCAAGGTGAATGCCCAAGCAGTTTGGTTTGGATGGGTGGGTAGATATGGGATGGATAGTTTTAGGTACAATGTCTGACTGTGCTGTCAAGTTGCTCTGAAAATGAGATTATTTCTTCTATGACAGATGAGGCCTCTGGTGGGGCATGTGAGATGTGATCAGACTTCCTGAATTGTCTTGCTGTTGTATGTATTTGATTAGCAGTTCAGAAGCTTAAGTTCTTGAATCTAAAAATCTGGAATTAATTATCCTTGCTTAACATTTATCACACTGGAACGGATTGATCATCCTTTGAACTAGATTGTTTCCATACCAATACATTACTCAAGATTAACTTAGATTTATCAAAGTTTTATTAACTAAATATCCATAGGCCATTAATAAAGGCTTTCTGGGTCAACACCATTCCCAGATATTTCCTTCAAATCAGTAAACTGCTCTCAGCAAACTGCTTTGTTTATTTGGCTTCTGCAATGGCTTTTGGTGGTGTTCTGTTTGCTCATGGAAGGTCCTCCTGACCACTGCTAGCAGGGAGCGTGTTTCCAGTGCTCAGAGACAAAGGCACACATGGTGGCAATTCACAGTCCCACACTTGTATGAGAAATGTCTGAACATGTAACCTATTTCAGGCATACATATAAACATTAAAAAAAAGAGTTTTGTGAGCAAAGTGAGAGTGTGAATGTTTGTGGTTGCAGCTATTTTGCCCTCATTTCAAAATACGCTCCTTTTGTCTGGCATACCCGCTATTCCCAGCTAAAATGAAATAATACTCTCATACAGAAATATCTTAGAACACTTGGTTTCATTCTTCTACTTCCCCTCCCTTCCTTCTTTGAAAATGCCTACATAGAGTTCCCTGGGAAAAGAAGCTCACAAATTTTTGAACCTTGGTATCTTTATTTGGAGGTTGTATGCAACTTTTCCCACACATCCTCAAATGTGCTATTATTCTTAGCTGAGAAGAAACAAAGACAGGAAGGTTTTAATTCACACAATGCATTATATTGAATGAAGCAACTCCTGCTCCTGTTGCTCAGTCTCTATCTAATTCATTTTTTGATATTCTAATCTGTTAGAGTCAATGGCCAGAGTTTTATTAAAACTCCAAAGGAGTTCCGCCAGTGACTTCAACACACCCAGGACTCTGTCATGTCCTTTTCTACTTGCTGTACATGAAGTAAAAGTCTATAGCTGGTTACTGAGGATGGGCTTTTTGTTTTATTCAGAACTATAGAGATCTGTGGACCTGGCCATAAACAAGTGCAGCAGCTTTTTAGTCAGTGATCCTGTTCCAGATCCTTAGCTTGCCTACTTGAAAATATCTGTATTAAGTGCTCACAGAGCCCATAGGACAAAAATAACTTTAATGCGTTAGGCCACTTAAATCTGTCAAACGTGAGAAATTATTTTACCCAACATAATTCAACATTTGAATTTGGCAACTTCAGTGACGTATTGCACCATAAATCACATTTCTTAAATATGTCTCTAATGATGTAAAATTCATAGGATAAGGCACCTGGTAACCATCTGAAGTGTCAAAGCATTTGATATTAATTTTAGAGCTCTTATTGTTCCACTGTGTAAAACTTAGTATTACCATCTCCATATTTAATGTGCGTATATGCTGGCAAATACAAAATCTGTATCTGGACTGCACACCTGTCTGTGGGTGACTATTGACTCCGGCCATATTTGTGAAATTAGAAACAACAGACTTAGTGTTCATACGAATGCCTCTGAGAAGAACATATTGCTGACAGCTGTTTTATTCACTAGGTACTAAAACATTAAAAGAAGCTATATTTAGATTCCTTTAAATAAATAATCAGGGGTTTTGTAGTTCTTCAAATAACCTTAAACTCTGTGAAACCAAATGATAAATTGAGGTTGGCTCTCTGGAGCATCTGCTCAAGCAAAAGGATTTTCAATAGTCTTAATTATCTTGACCTCATTAGCTAAAACCCTTCTTAATTAGTATATTGATCTTATGAAAGAAATGAGGTAATGACTGAAATCAGGAAAATCAGATGAACATTCTACTTAAATATCAAACAGTAAAACTTTATGTAAGGCAACCAGGAATCCCAGACTCATGGCCAACACTGTGGAACAAATTACCTTTTTTGTTGTTCTACTGTATTCTTCCTGAATACACACTGTATATTGGACTTTGCTCATTTGCCTCCATTTGGTTTGAGAAGATCTATGCTTCATATATTGGACAAAGAAGCTCTTGTAAAGCTGTGCTTGCAAGTGAACAGGCCCTAATTTAGCAAAATTGCATCTAGTGCACCTTTCAGTGCTAGCAGCTCAGGCACATGCCATCTCTTCCGTCTTTCCTAGCAAGGCATCACAGTAGACTACAATAATTGGAAAAAAAAAAAAGTGTCTACAGTATTGCAAAAAGAAGAAAATAAAATCCTGCAGAGGACCAAATGCCCACTTGTCAGACTAACTGAAGTAGGTCCATAAGAGTGCTGGTGAGAGGCATGAAAATTAATTTCTTTGGTGAACTCTCACCCTTGAGAAACTGCCCTGCCCCACCAAAGACATCCTCTGAGCCTCAGGCACAGCCAGCCATGGTAAGGGCTCCTGCACAGCCTTGTAAAAAAAGACAACTCTTTTCTTCCGCCTTGAGTATCAAGAGTTGGAACCATCTCACAACACTTGGTTCTTACTTGACACAGGATATTTTGTCTCTTGAATCATCAGCAGTGGTTGGGAAGAAGTTTTCCCCATGAAAGGTCTTTTCACTTGAATCTGAAATGGCTTCTTTGCTTTCCTCACAATTTCAATCGACTTTCAGAGCTGGAGAGCTTGTGAACTAGAGAAAATTGGACAAACTGAATGTTTATCTTTGCTGGTTCTTCAGTGACGGAGAGTTCATTGCAGTCAGTAAGGCCAGAAATCAGTCCTCAAGAATAAATACCAAGGACCTGGCTGAACCTAGAACCTTGGTTTCTTCCTTTCCATCCCCAAACAACCCCAAATTATGAGGAATTTTGGCATTCTTCAAACACAGGCATATGATATGAGCTGAGTGGGTGTACAAGTGCACACATACAAGGCCCAGGATTTTTACACCAAATTTTGGAAATGAAACATAGTCCTGACCAATTCCTTATTATTTGCGACTATAGAAGATTACCATACGTTCTGGTTTTATTCCTGGATGAACTCTTGCAGAAATTATCATAACAAATAACCATATCTGAATGAATCGTGGATGTTTAATGCAGTGATGACAACCAATTTCTATGTAGTGTTAGCTTTGAACTTCCGTCAGTCTATAAAACATAATGAAATACTTGTGATCTCATTCTGGTGGGGAAAAACTCCAGATCAAAAGAAACTTTTTAATGTTGCCTTCATTTTATTATTCATAATTTTAATTCTATAGGCTGTGGTTCACTGGATGAAGATGCTTAATTAACAGTTAGTGGGCTGTGTTGATTTCAGTGAAATCATTAGAGAAGTTACTTCAAAGATGCCAGATGGACTACGTTTACAGCTAAATTAGCACCCTTGGTCTATTTTTAAGTGAGAATCCTTAAAAAAAATATATGTACATATACAAGAGGGATTTAAGAATAGGCTGTAATAAAATGAAAAGGAACGACAATAAAGTGTGCCACTGCGCTGCGCTTTAAGCTGAGCATCGCTGACTCCATTTTACTCAAGATGCTCTCTCCTGCCTACCAATTACATTCAGCAACACTTGAAATAGAAGTATTACATTAATATTATCATATTCCACTGACCTGTACAATAAAAAGACTTTGAATGATAAATAAATAAATATTTCTCTCTCAGGGTGCAGATGACACTGGCACAGCCTGGGCTCCCGTCTGCGGGGCAGCACAGACCCTGCGGATCACGTGCACGGGATTTTTACAGCTGGCTGGCCGGTGCCGGTGCCGGTGCCATACGGCACTGAGCACGACGATGCCTGGTGATGAAGCAGGCCAGGGTGAGGGGCAGCTGCCATGGACAGGGTCTGTGTCCCAGGAGCCAGCACAGGGAAAGGGAAGGGGAAGGCAGAGCCGCAGGGTGAGGCTACACATCCCCCGGCACCGAGGAGAAACCAGTGCTCCCAGTGGGCCCAGCACTGGAGCGAGGACAGACCCATGCCATTCCAGTATAACCACAGTTACACTCAGGTGGGAACTTCCTCTATTTCCTGCCCATGGTGACACTTTTAGCAAAGCTAAAATGTCAGAAAAATAAACATAAGCCTCACACTCAGAGGTAGCTTTCACTATATATATTATTTGCCACAGGACAATGAAAAGGTTTTGAGACAAACTTTTTCTTGTTTTTATCTTTTATTTTGCATTTCTGTATTGATCTAAAGCCACTAATGCATCTTTCATTTTTTATTAACTCACAAACATTGCTTTTGAGAACATCAGGAAGAAAGAAAATTATTTATTTTACTATAAGGCAAAGCCCTGCACCACCTGGAAAAGTGAAAACTCTGGACAATGTCAGTCCAAACAGCCTCCGGTTTCTGAACGAGAGCGATACAGAGGAAGCAGGCTCTGCACGAAGACGTGATGTACAAACAGCAATGGTAAGTCCAGCAAAAGTGTAAACAGGAAAAACAAACTGAATGTTGTAAGTCTGGCCATTGCAGATGCCACTTCGAGTGCTCTCGTGCACCAGGCAGGGTTTGGCCTTGAGCGGGTGGCACGGGACACGGCGTGAGTGGTCACCGCAGCCAGCACCCGCCATCCGGGGCTGCCCGGTTACAACCGACAGGAATGAGCCAGGACAGACGTGAAACATTGCCAGAGCTGTGAGGAGGGAACAGCACTGGAACGAACGGTGTAGCAAAGAAGTCCTGACTCCATATTCGCTGAGGGCAGCGCTGGCAGGAAGGGGCATGGTTGTACCCCTCTGCTGCTTCCCCCGGAGGATGGCACCCTCACTTGCACACTTGAAACTTCATTACCACCAACAGGAATGTTTCTACCAGTAGAGTAAGGATTTTCCAAAATTACCAGGTCAGTAGACTAGACAAATTACTCCCTGATTTTCCACTCTATGATGAAATATCGACAGTCAGTCCCTTCAGTAGGAAGGGAGAAATGTCAAAACACTTCTGTGGTGGCTGACAGTCTCAGCCCTTCACCTCAGACTATTTACTGCAATTCATGCTCACTGATTTACTACCACCGCTGCAATCTCGGTATGATTAATAACACATAATATGCTTCTTTTAACTAAAAGGCTCACTCCGGTATGTCCCAGGCTACAGCTGGAAGCAGCCTCCCAAGGAGGTTTTCTCCTGAGATGAATACAGAAGGTCACCAAAAAACCAAGTTAATGCACCATACTCCGTGTGTGCTCCATTCTGTCAGATCCAGTTTCAGTAAATCAGGCTGCAACGTTCCTCTACTGACAGAGACCAGATAAAAAATTCAAGGGATGTGTTACTCAGTTACACATCGCCACAGAAGGACAGTCCCAGCTGTAATGAAGGGGTATGGTATGGGTGAAGGTGCAGAGCTAAAAAGTTCCTTGTGCTCCACGTCTAACAGAAAATGGTTGGTGTAGAAAACTGTAAATAAGAGAACATATGGCACAAATTATACCACAAGTGCTAAATAAATCTTAAACTGTAAACATCCTCTTGGGTTAGACCTTCTTAGCAACCTTCTTCTGTCTCTGGCATACTGATGGCTCCAGTAAATGATATTTTACTAAGAGAGTTTATTTTGTTTAGAAGTTTGATGTAAGAAAAGTGATTCAGTTGCAGTGAGAGGCTTCTTGGCAGTGGCACCACCTGCGTGTCCCCACTCGTAGGAGGAATGGTCAACCCAGTCTCCGTCCTGAAAGGCTTTGAGCAAACGGGTGGCTGTGTGACAGCAGAGGATGCCTCGGCTCCGGCTGTGCTGGAAATAGTCAGCAGGAGCTTGTCTTCAAGATGGAGCTGCATCTGTGAGTCAAAGATGACTGTCTACAGATGTGGAACATACTCTGTGCAGAGGAACCTTTCTCAAATTATTTAAGCTGTTGCCAATTAACTGCAAATCTTATTTGTGACATTTCTGGAGTTCCCAGCTGGACTCAGTCAAATAAAGGCACTCTTAGAAGTACTTCTGATTAACTAAGTGTATCCCTCAGTAAGCAGGGTCATTACCTGCCCTTTGCATTGTATCTAAATACACTAAATTTTCAGTAAAGTCATCAGTAAAATTTACTAAGCTCAGGGAAATTTTTTCCTTGGAATCTTTGCAGATTGTTTAGTATTAGTAACATCTCTCTAATAAACAGTATAAATCAGCTTCTGTTGGTGCTCTTACTGTCTTGAATGATTTAATTTCATGTTTAGAGTACTTTTTTCTTTATTAACTATTACTTATTCTGAATAAAAGTCTCATGCATGGTACAATACATTTATATAACATTCCAAAAAGAAAAGACACATATTTCCTTGACAAAAAAATTTACAGCAGAAAGAATACTTTTAAGATTTTTGTAGCCTGTAAGCAGAGAAAATATTTTTGTTTCTGAGGTAGGAAAAAAAGTGGTTTTTTAAAAAAAAGAAGCTAAAATCTTCAGATACTTAAAAACTTGGTCCTCCGAACAGTCGTTAATAACTGTAAATGTGCTGAGTCCTCTGATACGGAGTACAAAGTTAATTTCACTGGACAGCTAGTAACTAACTAAAAAGAAATGTGAGACTATGAGAAAGCAAGAGAAAATTTCACATACTTCATACTATTCATTAATAATTACTGACAGCATGATGTATGAAATTACCATGAAAGTCCTGCCAAGGCAAGACTGTGATCTCTTATTCACTTTGGTTAAAATGGTGATAGCGCTTCTGTCTTCTGTATTTGACTTTTAAAATTTACTTGTGCTGTAGTTCTAGGGGCTGAGTCCCAAAGGGCACACCTTGCAGTGAAATACATCTTTGGAGCGTCACACCTGGGACAGACGCTCTCAAGTCATTGACAGTGCTGTGTGAAGAGGGAGGTCCACCCTCGACCAGGTCCTGACACAGAGCTGCGTCCCCAGGGCCCCGCAAGCGGGAGCAGCCCTGCTGGTACCAGCCACTGCAACGGCATCCTCAGGAGCATCTGGAAATGGAAAGGCAGACTCTGACGTAGCTTTTCGCAGTCTGACAGGAGTTCATCTCCTCTCCCGCACATCTGGTGTCTATTTATGTGCTTTAGAATGTGGAAAAGTAAAAGCTAAACATATGGACTTAACTCATTTCACCTAAAGAGGTGAAAAGTGGGTGTTTAGATATGATCAGGTCTGTAGCTGGCAGTCATATACACAGTGTGTAAATCTCCCCGCACTGGAGGCAGCTGGCGTGGAAAGGCATCCTCTGGGAACAGCCAGCCGAGCCCAGCTGATGCCTGTGCGTGCTCAGCACCCTCAGACCCCAGAGCAGGCAGCGTGGGGAGGAGGACGCGCGCAGGTACGTGAGGTGTCTGCGGAGAAGCTAGTAACATCCTGGCATGAAATATTCTCATGCTCTTTCAATGCACAAGTGCAAAAAGATCCAGGAAAAAAAGCTCAGGCACAGCTTCTTTTGTACAGCGTGTGTTTCAGGTTTTGCTGAATGCTGCCTGTCAGGAGAGGAGTCTCCTCAGTAAATTATGCTTTGAGTAATGATGTCACCTTGAGTGAGACAAACCTGGGTTGTCAATCAATTGTCCTATTTCAGCCTCAGACTCAGTTTAGCTAAGCAAGCCCAGGACTGCAGGGCATGCAGCAGGACATTTTTTTTTTTTGCCGTTGTTCGGTGCAGCACAGAGTACTTCGTCCAGTGGAAGCATTTTTTATTTCTGCAGGTCCTGGAAAACCACCAGTACCACAACATATATCATATTGGAAGATACTGTGATGATGCCCAATGTCAGATGTATTTCTGAACCTGCTTTGAGACGTGCCATTTACAACGACCCACGTCTGCCATTGGTGTAGGGTGTACTTGTGTGGTGGGCTGAAACAGAGCGGCACCTGCTTACACCGATGTATTTATCCATCTCTCGAAATAACTGCTTTATTAGCAATTGTTGATCCTACTTCAAAAGGTGCTCACAGGCAGATGGTTTTACCTCATAAATCACTTCAGCATGAAGATGGATGTGCTCTGTGTAGAAGTGGAGTTTGTGCCTTCTTTCCTTGCTTACTCATATTAACAGGAATGTGTATGCAAATTTCCAGCTCCCAGCAGCTACAATAAATCGCTCTTGGGCACTTGAACCCCTTCCAGCTTGATTTAGAAGTTCAAAAGAAATGTAAATATGTATATTCCCTCCCCTCAAAAGCTGGGACAAGGGAAGTTGACTGTGTGGGTAAAGGCTTTAACCCCATGTTAGCAGTTTTTGAAGGTGCTACAGTTTTGACGAGACAGGGCTGTCTTCTCCCCATCCCCTTGTGAGTGGGCTGCTGTTCTACAAGCCAGAAAAATGTCAATAACACAGATATGAACAAGACATAAACTATAGACTGATGATTAAATACATTATGGCCCTCTATATGAGAGACAGCCTTAGCAGAAGCCCTGGTAAAGCTCCAGCTGAGATCTGTTGTCTCTAATGACAATGATCCACCTCAAACAATTAGCTGGTTTCCCCATATACCCCCCAGCCCAAAGCAGCCCCCCTCACTGCTAGGATGCTCCTCTGTAGAACTGCTGCTCTTCAGCTGGGTGAGAGCTGGTTCCGACAGCTGTTTTGGGTGTCTCTGGGAGAGGCGATGGGTAAGCAAGGCTGTTATTACATGTTGTGGCTGGAATGTTGTGCTTAGTAGGGTCAGTATGCTTTAACAAAGCTGATTCTTTGTAGAATGATGTTAGGTTATTTTCATCTTTTGGGGGAGAAATGGAGGTGCTTCATCCTGCAGTTTCTGAGGGTTGAATGCACTGCTAATGTGGATCTTGCGTGTGGATGGGGGTTGTCAGTCTTTACTGGGTTCCTCTCTACCACTGCCTTTCTCTGCTGTGATACTCACATGTGAATGCCTAGAAGCCTGTTCTATGTAGTTAAATTGGTTATTTTGCTGTCTCAGTGCCCTACCACTATATGTGACTGTAGCGGTAGTCAGCTGTACGTATATTGCAGAATGTTTGTATGTTGATGTGTGCTTGGGCTTTTTTACTGTCCTTTCTCTCTTATAGCCTTTGTGTAGGATAGGGGAAGAAAAACAGAGTTATTACTTTGTTGTAAAACTTTGGAAAACATCTGAAAGAGTGGTAACCCGTATATTGTGTGTGTTACTGCCCATGTGATACATGGTTTATTCCTCTCTGTCAATTGTGAGATAATTGTGAAAGGAAATCCAAATATAAGCTTTAGTTATTGTAGCTGGTGGAAAGCAAAAAAAAAAGGCCCAATAGATACAATATACTGTGCACAGCGTTGTTGTCAAATCTTTCCCACTAACTGCCCTGGCACATTGCAAAGGACTGTTAGATGAAAGGGAGCTTTTCCTGCCCGTTCTGGTGCTGGGCAGTTTCGTACCCTCAGTTTCTGCCACTGAAGTCAGCTGTGCTGCACCATGCAGAGCAGAAGTTCTGCACCATAACTGAATCCCAGCACTCTGTCTTGAAACTCAGATGGGAGAAGTCTCTAGAACAGACTTCATGCGCTGAGGGGGATGTGTGAGGCTGGAGCCGATCCCCCAAATCCTCCTGCACCTGAGTGATTCAGCTCCGTGCAAACAGGCAAAGCATTTGGACTTCTGCCTGATGAAATAAGTCGTCATTTGTCACATCCAAAGTGCCTTTGCCTCAACCTGCATCATTATGGGAATTAGTTTAAATAATTTAAAGCTTTCTCCAGATATGTCTCACTATCTCAGCTACGTTTTTTCAGTGCTGAACACCCTCGGCTTGTTGGGAGCTGAGAACATTCTGATATATTAAAGACTTTCTTTGCCATGTTAAAAATACTGAATATATTCAAGTGAATACGCTATTAGGAAAAAAAAGCACTTTCTTTTTTTTTTTTTTTTGCTTTTAAAGGCAAGATGTTCTTGTTCATTTCGGAAAGCTAATAGGTATGTGGGGCCCAATTGGCTGCTGAGATAAACATGAGAATAACTTCTATTTAATGCAATTTTACTCACTAGTAAGACCACAAACTTTATCCTGTGAATTGATAAGAAATACTAATGAGCTTATACAGCTTTCAACAGGAAACGCAAAGGGTCATGTCTAGATTTCGGACCAGAAACTTCTCTGAGAGCAGCTGGTGAGAGCATTGCACGTTGCAGAGTGTTCCCACCTCATTTCACACCATGGCCACAGCGGAGGGGCAGACAGACCAACGCCATGGCCTCCTGAGGCACGTGTCTCGCTTGCTTTCATACTGTTGCAACACAAGAGGCAGTGTTCAGTGGTGGGGTAATCAGATGTGCCCTGTTGAATCTGTAGAAAATGAGCAGAAACACTGGCAGGTAGGTGCATTACGATAATCCTGGGGCTGCTTGTGAAATAGTGTGAACTTTCATCCTGGCTCACCGTTAGCTGTATTTCCTTTCCTTGAGCTGGTAATAAAAACATTTCCCATAGTTTTCAAAAGGCAGAGGAAACAGTCAATGAAGAACTGAAAGCTAACTAATCCACTGACTCTGGTGTAGTAATGTTATTCTCTCCACCCCCCAACAGGGAATTTACCTCTTCCTGCCTTAAATTACTCTCCGTAAGAAACTGCATTATAGGAAAGCATTCCCACTGTTTTGGCATGGCTGCTAGATTACTGGCTTGTTCTGGGAGTATCATTTTGGTAACATAGGAAAGGAGCAGTGTGATCTTTGGAGGAAGAGGAACTCTAAGAGAAGGGGAGTGATCTTAAATGTTGTATTTTGGTGAAAGCAGGCTTTGTCCTGCATGACAATCTGAATCATAAAAAGTTTACTTAAAGATGGTCTGTCTTGGTAAGTAATGCATGCCTTCTGTTTCCTTCCTGTGAAAGCATCCAAACATGCTATTTAATTCTCCCCCGCAGCGCAGGGGGTGGTCTGGCACGGACCCAGTGTTACCTGTCCCGGGTGTAGGAAGAAATGAGCTCAATGGTGGGATTTCGGCCCTGCTCTGTGCCACCTGCCATATCTGGCACCAGTGCTGTCTGGGCAGGGGTGCAGCTGGGACCGTGGGTGGTGGAGGCTCGGGTGAGCACAGGGAGAGGGGCAGAGCTGTGGGCTGGGGCAGCCCTGGGAGCGGGGGGGATTACGGGGGCCAGGGGGTGTCCCCCACTGCTGCCCTGCCTTCCAAGTGCAGAAGCAGGCATGAACTGCTGTGGAGTCTTCTCCTGCTCCCTGTCTTGCTTCAGGCATGGGAAAAACCCAACTTCTATTGCTTTTGATTTAGTCAGAACTGCCCTCAAATTACAGGAGTGTTTTGAAAAAGTGAGGCCTTTGGGAAGCAGCAAAGTAAATATGGAAGAGAGCAAAAGGTTTTATTAAGTGCAATTCAATACTGTGCCCCCACCCCTATTTACCCAGGGGTATTGCCTGCTCTTTCATATCCAACCAGTTTAAAAATGCTTTGGGAGACAAATATCCCCATGTCCCCGGTGCCACCAGTGGGAGCAGATGGGCTCTTCCAGAAGCTCTGCTGTACTGAAACCAGTACCCCATGGCAAACTGGAGCTGCCTGGTGTGTCACTTAGTGTTCACTACAGGTGTTTGATTTACTCCTGGAACAGGAGAACCAAAACAAATGCTTAACTTGCACAAAGATCCTCTTTCATCCTTCAAATGTTGCAAACTTTGGGACAGCTGCATGACACAGGCTTTTATGTAAAAGAAATTGCTGAAAGCTCTCTCGGGTTGGATGCTTTCCACTGGTCCTGTCAGCCTACATTGACACCTGCATGAAGGAGGAAAATGGCAAATACCTACAATTTCTACCTTCTCACTGAGTGAGATTTGCCAGGTCTCTGATAGGAGAAGGGCTGCACACGCGGGTTCTTTGTAGCCGCATATAGTGACTGCCATGCAACAGAATTTCGTGTAGAAGCTGTGACATACTGGATGCGTTTGGAGCCTGGCAGGTGTGTGGGTGCTGAGTGGGACGATGCTGCAAGCCACAGCCCCACGGCTGAACCACAACTGCCTGTCAGCAAACCCAGGGGAACTGCCACTCTGCAAACTCCTGTCCTGCAGTGAGACACAAGGTACTTCGATACCAGTTTGTGTTGCAGTGAAAGTATATATGCCAGTGACTCCCTTTTCCCCACACAAACTACTGTATGAGCTCAGTAACTCTTCCACCTGAGCCTAGACCCTGCCTGTGATCTCCCCGCTCTCTGCGACCTCTGGGAAGCCATGGATACAAGTTTCAGCAATATGGATCATCGTATCCAAATGCAAAAGGTGTTTCTTCCTGTCTCCAACCCTTGCCAAGGGCACCTGGGTGAAGGCAGGCTCTGGACGAAGACTGTGGGGATGCTGGGAGGGGGAGAATGTGCCCCTTCTGTAATGGGGCCCATTGCAGGTGCAAGGCCACTGCTTGATCTGCGGGCAGACATGCTGTGCCCCCTCCTTCCTTCCTTCTATAAATGCTTTTCTCCTTGATTAGTGATCTGCCTCACCACTTCTGTTTCAATGGCCTAACTTAGAGCAGGGCTACAAATTTGCATCCCTACAGCCAGCTCAATGTCCTTAATTATATGTGTCTTTATATGTCTAAGGAAAATTTCAGGTTTGAAAATTGATGGAGAGAGGAAAGGTTTCTATATTTGTAGGGCTATGCATTTTCCCCATGTAGTGTTTCCTGTAAAGACATCTGAGGCTGATTCTTATTTATAGTAAGGCTGCTTTACAGGCATACAAGAGAGCTTGAAGCAGGAATAATGGTGTTTTCTGCTAAAGCAGGAGGTCTAGCAGAAACAGGGAACCCATCAGAGTTCTGATGTCCAAGTGCACTGGCCCTGTTCTGAGATATGGTCACTGGAACCACCACCTTGCTTATCTTGAGTTTGGGAGAGGGATAAAAGAGGAGAACCTCACCAAAAGCACAAACTAGTAAAAATTCTTTGCTGTAAAGTGTTCATTACAGTGTTCGGTACAAGCTTGCTGTTGTACCTAGCCCTTTGAGCAGTCTTTGACCTTGCAGGAATATCACACTAAGATGTGGCTTAGTCTTGTCTGCTTCTCAAACATAAGTTTCCTGGGCTTGCTTATAGTACCTGCACAGATACTTTTTTTTTTTTCCCCTTTTATTTTTTTTCCATAAATAATTTGTGCAAAGGTCACCAGCCACAAACTGTTTCCCTTTTGAGAATACATGTAGTATTTGCCCATTCCAGTAAGCTTCCTACAAGAAAGTCACAGTTCAATCTTATCTAGAATGAAGAGGAAACATGAAAAGCTTACACAGCTTTCTCCTTGCTTTTAATGCATCAACCACAGTCTTTTCCATTTCCTCTGCTAAAACAAGGCTGGAAAAGTAATCAAGAAGATGCATTCATTCATTTAAAAAGATTGTTGTATCAGGAAATGAAATGGAAAAGTAATTTATTCTAGATACTTTCTGGTATTTTTTACGATGTAACATTCTGGGAGATGGTTCCTTTGCTTTGTCACCAGTTCAGTTCTGTCCAAGTCCCAAGCCAGACATCAATATTTCATATGCTTTATAGATGTCAACTGGTGGTGTTGGATCACTTATGGCCATTCTACTATGGACATAATATCCTAGCAAATGATGAAAAGTACCTGCTGGCTAAACGAAAATGCCAGATGCAAAGAACTTTTGTTCATTTACAAATGTATTGTAAAGAATGACAATACTTCCTTCCATTTTTTTTTTTTTGTTATTGTCACAGGTTGGATGGAGAAGCGCTCTTAAGTCCACTCCATGTGTTGTTACTAGACCTGAAAATGAAGACAAGTGCTGGGGAATTCAGCAGCTCTGGCTCTACGCTTTTCATTTGTGGAAATCTAGGGTATCATCATGGAAATCAGTGCAGTCAGTGGAAAACAAGCGTAAGCACAGAATTAATTGACTGTACATGAGAAATATAAGCAGCGGAACTGGGCAGTGACTGTACTCGATGGCATTTGCCTTTGGCCCTGGTGTCCAAGGGGATGCCATCGAACCAGCTCTGCACACCTGGCTGCAGTACTTGATGCACAGCAGGGTTTGGTCCCCGGGAGCTGGTGGGCAGCCTGAGGGAGTTGCTATCCCTGCTGCACCTGGGATCCCTCAGCACCCAGACTGAGGAAGGTGTGATTGTGACTTGGAACTCTCCTAAACTTTTCTCCTCTTCCAGCTCTGGGATTTCTCACTTTCCTAGAAGCAGATTATTTCCATATGACTCACTAATCCTCTAAAATTCATTTAGCAATGTTGTGAATCCTAAGTGCAACTGTGTCATCAGTGTGTTCACCTGTAATACAGTGGATTGGCCTGTCCCACAGAGCAAGGCGTGCTCTGGAGTCCCCTATCCCACTAACTACCCTGCCTCCTCTGCCCCGTTCGTGTCAGCACAGCTTCCTGCCTCGGCCCTTCAGGCCCCTGCCACCAGGACTGGTGCTGTGGTAGTGCCTGTGTGCTTACTCCAGTGGGACGAGGTTAGAAATCAGCAACGAAAATACACTCCAGCACAGCTGCTTGATGCTTGCATTGGTCAGGCCAAGTGAACTATGCGTGTTGGGGAAGACAAAATGGCCCTTCAGGCAGGAGATGTGCTGCTGCATTTGAAGAACTGCAGTCTGGTGGTGGTTTGAGACCTCCTTACAGTGCTGCCTGCTGCTACCCTGAGGATGGCATGGCAATATGCTTTACCTTTTTATGTCGAATCTGTTTCACCCAGAGTAGCCTATGATGCAGCAAGGTACAACTGGCTGATACCTCAATTTTTTCAGTTTCCACTTTTGTTGGCCTGATACCTCAGTCTTTAAAGATTCAGACCTGTATTTTGATTACTAGTGGAGTTTTCTCCATGCTGTTTCCCATATGCAACTTTCACATTAAGCAAAGGGAAGGTCTGGGTTCAGAGATTCCAGGTGAGGAGCAGGCAAAGGTCTTCTGTGGTGAAAACACAGCTCAGCCCAGAGCCTCCTGAGACTGCAGTCCATCTCTCTCTGGATCCTTACATAAGGAAGCTGTAAATCAGCCCTGACTCCAAGGTCCTGGAAGTAGACTGCCAATGCTTCATTCTCCTTGAGAAAGCAAACACTGTCAGGTTCAGGGTGAGAAACCCTCTTTCTTCATAAAGAGATTGATGTCCTCCTAAATACACATGACATTGCTAACTTCCAAGTTAGGTATGTATCATCTTCCAGATTTAAAAGGGTTTGGAGTTGTTTGTATAAAGCTATGGAGTCTATAAACTAACCTTTCAAAGGTTTGGGGCACACACACTCTTACAATTTTTCTTCACTTGCATGACAGGGCTGCAAAAAAGGCCTGAAAGGTTATTCCAGTCCAGAGTAACACCAAACTGTGGAACTAACAATCTCTAAACTGGTCACATTTAACTACAACAATTATAAAATCTTGTCTTAGTACCTGAAAAATCAAAGAAGGAAATGTATCTTTTCAGTAAATATTCATACTTACATGATCTCTGAGATCTTTCAAAGAAGCTGTTTCAACTGCTAGCATTTTCATGATAGTTGTGGTTTGGTTTTGTTTGGGTTTTTTTTGTTGGTTTTTTTTTTTTCTCCCCCTTATGGTTTCTTAGGATTTTTATCCTATTCCTGTCACAGGCACACAAGTATTTCACCAAAATTGTCTGTGAATCTTCTTGCCCTGAGATGTGTTCAGTTTCAGGTGGTGGTATGTGGCTGTTGATAACATGCTGGCAGCTATTGCTTCAGTTGTGATGGCACAAAGAAGTGAAGTCTCCTTGGTTTTATTGAGGCTAAATCCAAAACACAACCAGCAAACACTGACCCATCACTCCCCTCATGAGCATTTGCTGTTTATTACAAATATTTGTACATAAAACTGCAAAAGAGCTTAGACGTGTCCCTGTGAGATGTCTCTGCAGAAAACAATATAAAATCTGTCTCATTGAAAAGATAATCATAGACTGTGCAACTTTTTCTTAAATATTTTTATATGTGAAAGCAGTAGATAGCTTTTTGCAGGTAGAAATGCTGGAGAAAATAGGATGTATTTGCCCAGCTTGGTTAAACCTCAAGTTAAACAGGATAATGTGTTTCAGAGTCACTGCTTACAAGGAGCTGGAGCTGTTAATAAACCCGCGGGTTTAAGTATTTCACTGTCAGCTTTGGATGCTGGAATATTGTATGCAGTCCCTTAGTCTGTATCTCCTGGCTGAGCTGCCACAGGGGTTTGTCTGGGGGTGCCACCAGCGCTGGGGACAGGCAGTGAAGGTGGGGAGCGATGGCTATCTGTCTCAGCTCCTTGCCTGGGGTGGTGGCTGTGTCCCCTGTGCATGGGGATGGCAAGGCAGGAGCCTCTGGCTCCGCACCACATCCAGGCTCCTCTCTGAGGCATCAAAACATACAGATTTTACTCTCCAATTGCCTCTCCTAACTTATTTAGTGGTAGACTTTCCTCTGGAAAGGAGGGTCTGAAATGAGCCAACTTAAATTTGATCTTCCATCATTCAAACAAGGGGCTCATGAATATATCGTGTTTAGGCAAAAATGAAGGATTCCTAACCACTCTTCTTGAAGGGAAGATTGCAAAGTATGAGCTGTATTTCATGTATCATTCCAGAACATGGCTTGACTTGCTCTATTAAGAGACTAAAACCGATCCCCTAAATAGCACTTTATTTTAGTCTTTATTTTACTCCTTTACATACGAAGCAGTACCCAGACAACACAAGCTCTCTGGTGGGAAATTTTAAGTGATTTGCTGTTCACCTCTCATGGTGAATTCCTACTGTAGCACATTCAGGCCTGCACACTTGCAAGCTAAAATAAAACTGAAAATATGACAAGGGGAAGCAGACCAAGATAAAACCCTGGTGTGGGATGACATTACCTGTCCTTGGGAAAGAAATTCAATATTTTCATACAATTAGCTTTACTATTTCCTGAGCTAAATTGTGCTGTCAACAAACCGCATAGAAGTAACTTAACAGAAGTCAGAACATCTTGGGGGGCGGGGGGGGAAAGTAAAAAAACCCAACCCAACAACCTATAAGTACAAGAGCAGGATAAAAGCTATTGTATGATTTGTCATGAGAACCAGCAAATGGAAAGAGCTGTTTCTAATACTTTGAAAGCATCTTGGGCAGCTATAATCCAGCTGGCTAAGCTGACTTAAATATGCTGCCTGGGGAAAGGGGAAGAAAGATTTGAATTTTATTTTTTTTTTCTTAATTTTTATTCTGTCTCCCCCACTTAATATGATGGAGGAGAAAAATTGTTTTAAAAATGTAGTCATAATTCCCTTCGAGTTAGCTGTGGCATGTTTCAGCCTCTGAATGACACCTTTGAGTTGCATGTAAGTTCAACAATTTTTTATTAAAATTAGTATTTTTATTAAATTACTAAAAATTGTTTTGCCCTTCTATTTTAAATCTCTATATGTAGTGCTATAGCCTTGTCTAGATTTAAGAAACTTTAAGATAGGTTGATATGCAATCTAGTTTAGGAATTGCCTGTGGGAGGGGAAAAAAACTGTATCATTAGAGTATGAAAAAGATGAAGTCTATGCTTGCATACAACTGGGAGATAAAACACTGGTTTGCTAAAGAAATCTTTTATGTTTATGCTGAAATCTTTTATGAGATGTTATCAAAGTAGTCCAATAAGGCTATTGCATAAGGACAACATAACTTAAAAAACAAAGCACATACAAGATGCAGCTATATGCGTTGCTGTTCAGTTGTACAGCATTGCTTCCCATCATTACCTCTGTGTGCATTCTTCCCCTTACACAGGAAAACTCAGCTGTCAGTGAAAGCACCAAACAAGATGCCAAACAATCTGACTCTACAGCTTTGTGCAGCACAGAGGGGAAAGAGCAGAAAGAGGCACAAGACACATGGTCCAAGCTCCATGCAGGAGAGCGAAATGCAGAGGAACGAGGTACGCAGTTATTCCTGGGACATGGCCAGGAGGTGCAGCTGAGTTAAATGGGAAGACTGAATGATTCCCTATTAATAGATTATTCCTGGTTTTGTTTTAAAATTGAGCAGGAGTATCATCAGGGTGTAGTATAAGGCTATTTGAAGTTCTTTCAGATAGGTGAGCTCAGACAGACAACAGCAAGCCGGTGCTGTAGAGCCTGGTGTGGTGGTAGACATGTCAATCTAAATAACTGAGAACTAAAAAAGTTATCATAACACAGCTGGTGGTGTTCAGGAGAATAACCTCTTCAGACTTAAGGAATACAGGACAAAAAAGAAGCCCAATGCAATCTGAAGTGCCACCATCCATCAAGTTCTTGCATTTATAGCACTTGGAACTACACACCAACAGATGGGGAAGGAAACAATATTGTGTTAAGAAACTCCCTGCTGCAGCACTATGGTAGAGAAAGAATACAGCTGCAAGGTTGCAAAGGGTCAGACTGCTGCAGTGTGTTTATCTGATATTGTCACGGCAGAGAGCCATTCCTGGGGGAGAGGGGGAAGCCACTGAATGAGGTGAAACAAGACCATGAGTCTTTCATCCCATGGAGAACCAGAGCATTACTGATAGTGCCCAAGGAAGTCAGAAATTCGGGGGACAGACTGATGGCACAGCCACCATCTATCTCCAGCTGCCAGATTTACCGTAAGCTCTGAATGTGCCTCTGCAAAAAGTGCATTTCTGAGAGCAAGAGAGGATCTCAGTGGCACAAAACCACATTGAGTTTGAGATGATTGCCATATATGATGTTAACAATCAGCACTTGTTATGTTTTGCATGCATTTGATGCTCCGCTTAAAAATAACCAGCACCCTCGAGCGGTGCTGAGGGCTGGAGGATAACTAACGCACCCCCTGCGCTGTGCGCGCGTCCCTCTGCAACCAGCTCCTGCATCTGCGGCCAGAAAGCACTGCAGGCTCCCGTTAGTATCGCGTGTTTGGATCCTTCGAAAAACAAAATTGTTTGAATGATATAATTATGAGGGGTTTTTTTTCCTGTATTATTCTTCTGGGAAACACAAGCTGGGAGGATTAGTTAATATTTTAGACTACAGGAGGTAAACAATCAGAGAGGTGTGTATAGACTGTGTCAGTTCAGAGCTGCTGCTGTTTGATGGGCTGTAGTCACACATCGCAGCATGAGTATTGTCTCCCACACTGGAGACTGAATCCCTAAAGATTCCTCCACTACACATTATGTCTCTAAACAAGAGACAGAAATACAATACCGTATTACCAAAGAAGATGATTCATTCTGATATGCTACTTAAAACACGCCAAGGACATTGCCTACGGCTCAGCCAAAAACTCCCTGTCTGAAATAAACATTGATCTGATGGAGTCCTGCATTAATTTTTAAAACATAGCAGCAGGGGGTAAGGAGGGCCAGAGTTTTTCACTGCAAACTAGCTGCCTACACAATAGGAATGAGATACATTTTCAATGTTTACTGTTCTTTTTTTCTAAAGAATTCTCCCCAGAAGCTGTGTTTGCGATGGTGAAGTTCTGAAGAATTCTAAGGTTTTTAAGGCTCTTCTTTCAGAATAATTCAGTTTTCAGTAAACAGTCTGGAAAAACACATTCTGCTTTGCACATTGCATGTAAGATTGCAGGAATGTATTTTTAGGGTGATGAGCTAAATTAACATCTGGCTCAATTGATATTTCAGCTGTACGACATGCATTTGGTCTGAATGTAGCCCACTGTATTTTTTGCCCTCTGATTATGCAGTGGCATTTATCCTACATGCATATAGCATGCAACCTATCCCTAACAGCTGAGGACGTCTTGGATTTTCAGTCATCTGGCATACTTGTAAGTTCTCCACATTTTTTATTACTTTGCTTATAACTAATTACTCTGGATACAGCACAGTCTATTTATATGCTCTGTAAACACTCCCTCTTCCAAATGCTTTGTGGTATCGTTTTCTTCAGTGTCTTTATGGAAGATTGTCAAATGAGGGAAGCAGCTGAACTGGAAAGGCATAGGAAAGAGTGGAAAATAAATCCCCCTAACATCAACAAGTTAGCAAATAGTCAGTGTTAGCAAATATTTCTCTGATAACTATTCTGTTAAATTATTTACAGATTTTGAATAATATGCTACCTGCTGCTATGCAAAATGAAGCTTTGCTTTTTTCCTGTCAGGCTGCCAAGTGAAGTAACTTCAGTGCATAAAATCCCATAGCACAGAAGCAGCAGCCTTGGTGCCGCTGGGATTCTTCCCACTTCTTGTTGATGGTCTGACAGCAGCGATCAGACTTTTAATGCTCCTGCAGGCACCAGCATTTCCTCAAAAGCGTCAGTAAGATAAGAAAATGATCTTTTTCTTAAAATAGATGCATATCTTCATCCCTATGGATTAATAGGGATCCCTATGGATTAATTGCTCCAGTATTGTGTGTAGGACAAGGACGCGCTGGTCTGGCTGTTGCTAGAACTTGTCATTTCTTCTGGCAATCAGTATGAAGCCCGGAAGGAAGTTTCCTATCCCCACGTTTTATAAACTGAAGGCCTTCAAAATCTCTTCCATCCTCCAAAGTGCAGAAAATGGCATTGAGTGAAGGCATGGAGTTGCTGCTGGCTGCCAGAGGCACGTGTGAAATGCTCTTCTTTCCTGTGGCCAGGTTCCTAAAATCTGGAGTTCTTCCACAAAATTCATGAGTGTATTTGACAGTTATTGGGATTTTGCAAAGGTGAACTGGATCTGGTAGAGACGATATTGCCAAAAATGAAGGTTATGCTCATATAAATAACTGTTTCACTAAAATATCTAGACGTATTTGAAGAGAGACTTTTATGTCTTGGAAAACTTAACGCCTTTTGATGGCTGCTGTTTCCTCAGGAATCTGCTTTGACAAATGTGGTGTTTTAAGACCTGTGAATACTCCAGATGAACTGGCCAAACTTTAACAGGAAGGGTCTGTTTTATGGTCAACCTCATACTGCCCCAGCTATGCCAGTGAATGACAAAAAATAAAACCCCGAACAAAAAAAAAAAAACCCAACCAACAAATACTATCCCCAAAAGACAAACACTTCCCCTCCCCTCAAAGAAAAACCAACCCAAAACCCACCTGAACAACAACAACAAAACTTGCAAATAATATTAAGCTTAGGGAAATAATGTTCTAATTAATAATGACACTTCAACAATAATGCAAATCTTCTGAAAACATCTGGGGATCTTTGTCCAACTTCTCCAACTTCTTAATGTGTATTTAAACTATAAATACCCTTTCTGAGATAAGGAAGGTTACAGTTGCAATTCTTTGTAAAGGAATAAAATACTAATTTTGTGGAAAATTTTTATTGGAATCCATTTCGTTCCAACAGGCAAGTAAGAATGTTGTTATATTTACATGTGTAACTTTGAAATCATTGCAAGTTAGCTGTTATGAGAGAATACTTTGATTTGAAAAAGAGCAGCTAGCTTACATGTGTTGGCCAACCAATTTAAAGCAAAGCTAAACATCTGATAACCATAAATGCTATTTTTTTTTGTATGCACATTCTAATGCCATAAGTACTTAAGACAAAAAAGTGATTGCCAAGCTATAAAGTAGAAAAAGAACAAACTATAGAATTTTTGAGGTTTTTTTCTCTTATTGATTTTAGAGATGTCTACATTTTGATCTGTGTGAACATCTGTCTTGGCTGGATGCTTTCAGAAAACTTTAAACAGCCCCAGTAGTTTCTGAAGGGAGGTGAAGTATATTATTGTGCCTGTGTTTAAAAACGGAGATTGAGGTAGGGTTTGGCATCTCCTGCTTCAAGGGAAACAGCTAAAATCTGGCAGTGCAGAAGGTCATTGTGCCAGCCTGATGTCTCTTGCCTTGCCATTACAATTCACACAGGTCATGAGCCTTTCAAAAAGCAGCGGTTCACTTGTGTCCGGGAGACACTCTGCAGGTCTCACCCCTACGCTTCCTGGAGGTCCCAGGGTGCAATGCCCAACTGTCTCTGGAGCACCAGGAGAAGATTGGAGCCCTGTGAAAAATAATCCACGATCCTGTAAGGACTCTAGTGTGCAAAGTGAGGTTGCAAACAGAAGTTAATGCTGGTACTTTTATAAGTTCTGGACTTCTCTACCTTGATGATGTTCATTCATTAAACTGTTGCACATGTGTTTGGGTCAACATGGTGCAGTCACTCATATCACCTGTTGTTCAATTTTGACTATGTCTAAGCCAATTCTGGATAACTGAACAACCGCAAGGTTTCTACGGCTCTCTGTAATAGGAATAATCCAGGCACATCTGGCTTGATGAACTTCTTTGATCCAAGCAGGAAAAAAGTCTCATCTTTCAGATGTATTTATAATTTTTCTATAATTCTTATTTTATCAGTATTTATAGAAAGATTTTATTCAGTTTTACTTTTCTACATGACATGAGTGGGGAGGAGGGAAGGGTTGCTCTGAAATAATTGTGTGGAAGACCTAGTCCTTTACTTTCCTGCAAGAGTAGTTCTCACTCACACAACTAATCAATTTTAAGTAACTGAAGAACAGGATCAACATTTCATCCCTAAAAATAAGGTGATGAAAATAGCCTATTAAAAATACTATGCTATGTTGGAGGTACAGCTGTAAGGGATTTACAAAAATTAATTATATTACTATTGTAAAAATATCAGCATTGAAGTTAGTGCCAGTGTATTTTGGTCTTGGACTCCACATATTCATCTGTCTGGTATTTTCAGAAAAAGCAATCTACTTGAAGTCTCTTTCTCTATAGAAAATTTTCCCTGCCATTATACACGCCTGATCTAGAATTCTAAATTTGGAAATTAAATGTTCATCATACAAAAATACCATGTTGTACTTGAGAATATTTTTTTCTTTCTTAAATCCAGAGATTCCAAGAAAACAAACAACAACAAGCCCCATTTTTTTTCCTTTATTGGGAGCTAAAGAGTACTGAAGAAGTCCAATGATGACTTACTCATGAAAAAAAAAAAAGTGGAAAATAGCGCCATTTCTGTTTTCATAGATATTGCTAATACCTACCGAGTCTGGAAACTCCCATTTTTACAAATGTCATCAGTAAATGTTGTTAGGTTTAAACTACTCAATTGTTCTGCATGATTTAGGTATGCTGTGTGGTAAGAGACCCAGGATATTTTAAAACCACTAGAGAGAATTGGTGGGAAGTTGGAGGAAACTTTGTCATATCAGAGCAATCATTTATTGTTAATGGTTGAGATAACTAGGTGAAGGTAGTCAAATTATTTATGTTTTTGTGATTAAATTTCTCTCCTCCCAAAGATGGAGGTCCTAAGTATTCATAGTGTTATGATATTATTCCTCTATCTTTCAAAGTTTGGGCAGGGAAAATGGAGTTCTTGTGGCTGCCTCAAACAACTGTATCTTGCATCATTTTGAAGGTCATAAACTGGAATCTCATGGAATTTTCTGATTTTAAAATGGGGAAGAAAATTCTGATAAGATTTTTTTAAATGTAAGAACAAGTTCGCTTACTCAAAGGCAGAGAATTAATGTGATGTTAGCCACTGAGCATCAGTAGCTCACCTCTCATCAGGTGAGGAAGTGGAGGCTTCTGCAAACTCCCCTTGCTGCTGCCAGAAGCTAGTTTTGCAGAAACAAACCAAAACTGTATTTTAGTTACTGCAGAAGGAATATTTGGGAACACTCTTGGCTGCAGGGCAGCACTGTGAAAAGCTGCACAGCCCCAGGGCTGGGAGCGGAGATGGTCAACAAAGACTTTTCTAGGACTAATGGATGTGAAGCATCTCCCACAGTTGCTGAGAAAAGAAAGGGAATGTCTTTTAAAAGGACTACTGTAATGCACAGTTCTCTGTGGCTCTGGACTGAAATACTTCTCAGATGACTGCACTGGTTCTTCCAGATGTGTGAGCAATTTTTAGTTCCGATGAGATTTTGCTAGCAGGCTGAGAGCACCATATGAGTGTGGACAGTTTTACTCCAAATGGACTCCATTTTTATTCTCTTTCAGAGAGTGGTTTTTAGGAAATACCTACAGATTTTACGCTGCAGAAAGATGTCCTACAAGACACCTCAAAGGGATTTTTGACCCATCCTTCCAATGTGAAAGGGTGTTACGGAGCACTAATAAGGAGGCTAAATAAGTGTCCTGGGTGCTATGAGCTAGTGTTTTTTCACATAGGACAACCACAGCTTTTTAATTTTTTTTTTTTGCAAAAATAGGCTTTTGCTTCTTTTTACTGGTGGAGACAGGGCAAATATTCTACAGTAATGGAGAATCGGGATGCTTTGGGGAGGAATCCTGCCATGGGCAGAAGGCTTTGGGGAGACCTGCTAGGGAAGCCCCGGTGTGGGGGACCACACCAAGGTTGCTGAATGCCCATGGCAGAAGCTCACAGCCTCCATGCCAATGGGGGAATGCTCGTTAAACCCACTTGCTGAGGCCTGTCTCTCCCCACATATTGGTACAGGTGCTAATTTGGCCCTAGGAACACAGACTCCTAGTCGTACTTACAGACCTCACCTACAAGGAGATTTTCGGTTCAATGAGTATCCCAGAAAATACCTCATGTCAAATACATCTTCCTGCCTGTAAGAGTGGGTGTCTCCACTTCCTGCCTGGATGGCAAAACACTCCAATGATGGGATAAAGATTAACTAAAAATGAAAGTCATTGGGCTTTCTCTAACACTTCCTCTGTTTTTTTTTTTTCTTTCACCAGTTGCTGTTAGGCTCCAGAACCCCTCTTTGAGATGGAAATTTACAGTACTTCGTGGTCTATTTGGTAATTGGAGTCTTCTCCAATTCTCTTTGGTGAGCTGTTCCCATGGTTCCCACGTTGCACTCGTTCTTGCTTTTGTATTTTCCGTTCCCTTATTCTTTTCCTAATAACTGCTTCTCAGGCTTCTCTCTTCCTTTAATATTTTCTTGTGTGTTTGGCTGGGCTTCTCCACATTCTTGGTATGGCACACGACGTGCCATCACTGGAACAAGACATCACAGCTTTTCAGCTGCTGGGTGTGGGACTGCTCCTCCAGAAGCTTTTGCTGTTGCCTGTTTCAGCTCTCTCCAGGAGAGGTTTTTACCTTGCCTTATGGTGGGTCTCTGCTATTGCAGTGACTTTCTAAACTGGATGATGCCTTGTCTTGTAAACAATTGCAAGTATCTTGGCTTCAGTGAGACACCTTTCTCAGTTGGAGCCGCTGGAGCCTTGTGGTCTGGAGCCTCTACTCTGTCTCGCGGTTCACTGAGGCTCTCTTCTGTTTCTCGCTCCTGGCTGGATATATTCTCTTGTTTGCTTTAACTAAGCATCTTAAGGAATCTCACTAGTCTATACGGTCATTTGTGGCTTGGCATTTTTGTCAGTCCTGACTCTATCGTCCTGGTTTTTTTTTGTTGTTCTGTGTGCCAGGAGCTCTTAAGATTGGTCCCCTGCATCCAGAGCATCTCTGCTTTCTCTCTCAGCCTCTTCCCCTCACAGCCTTTTGTGTGTTGGTCTTGTTAGACAGAAAAATCCTTTCCACTCTGAATTCTTCACAATGTGAATTTATATTAATTATCTCTTTAGTTTGCTAGTAGAAAATTAGAAGGGATAGGATTAATCTAAAAAGTCATCAACTGTGCTCTTCAAAGGCTTTTCCAGATTTTTGACATATTCAAAACTGGAGAACGCTGCTTCTAATTCCTTCTATCAGAAGGTAACAGGCGTAACTTAGAGAGAGAGGCAGATGCCAGTCACTACAACTCCTTTCACTTCTCCAAAGAATAGACATGCTTAATGGTTCCAGACCTGGAGTCCCACTTTCTTCAATTTTGGCTGGTTGTTGTCAAAGACATGCTGTAATCCTTTCCATTTCTTGTATTTCTCAACCATATTTGAAATCTTGGTAACCTTCTTTACCCGAAGCAACGTGTTAAATGTTTTTTGGCTGCCACAGAGAGAATTCTAAATAATTTTGCTGAACTAGGTTCCAGCAGTTTTGGTACGTAGCCTAACACCATATATTGTGGTGTGCAGGGAAAATCAGTTCTCCAAAGGGAACTCAATAGCAGTGTGGATCTTCTGCCAAAAATTCCTAATTCTGGGACTGTACCAGGAAACTTGTGTGGGTCCTGTTCTGCTCCTACTCAAGTCAAAGGTAGAGCTCCTACTGACTGTAGTGGGGTAAGGCTCAGGCTCCAACACTCAGTCCTCACGTTTCCATTTCACACATTTTCCTTCAAATTCTTATTCATTCTTTTTCTTGATTTTTAAGCTTTGGCAATATACTAACCATGGCCCTCTCCTGTACATTTTCTGGAAGGAGAATCACAGATAGGAACCACTTTCCTTGCCTCTTACCCGGTTTAAGAGCAGCTCCTGTTCTGTGCCCCAAAGCACAGCTGGAACTCAGCAGCTGTAATCTGGAGTGACAGATGAGCAAGTCAGATCATGAAAGGGGGGAAAAAAAACTGCTGGAAGAGGTGAAAACAAACAGAAGAGCTTGTAATCATGTCAGAAAGGCAAGAAGTGATATCTTAAAAGAATTAATTTTTTATTTTGGTAATCCCTGGGTTTACTTGGAGAGATAAGAGAAATCAGAGATAGGCTGCGGTTAAGCAGGAGATAACAGACATGGAAAAATGGGATTTTGGGACATTTACCACATGAAATGAAACTCCAGCATCACTGTGTTGCAATGAGTGCTAACACATTTGGAGCTTGAGCGTGTCTTTTGGTGTATGAAAGTATACAGACTGCTATATATAGCTCTGGAAATAAACACACGTAATCTGATAGCTTTAAACATAGTAGGTTTTGCTTATTAGGGCATAGGAGCACTTGGAAGAAGCAAATGTAAGAATAATACTGATACTGATTTTTGCCATGGAGCTTAGAAGAGATTCGGAGCTGATCTAAAACAGCAGGTTATGGGCAGCAAGCTGGGGACTGATGGACTGTTTCCAACAGTGCCACACACTCGCTGTCTGACATCGGGGAAATAACCTCATTTCCTCATGCTTTTTCCTTTGCCTTCTTCACCTGCATTAGATGGTGCTAATTTCTTCTGTTACGAGCTTCAGCAGGTCTGAAGGGTGTTAATATCGAAGGAAAGCAACCAAGCTGCAGCATAACACTACTCACTTCTCAAAAAAAAAAAAATAAAATGGCAAGAGTCGCCAGGCGGGGAGTCACAGGGACAGGAACGAGGAGCATCCCTTGCACGTTCCCAACCATTTGTGGACAGGTGGCTCAAAGACATGTGAGCTGTGTACGGCAGGGAAATGGGAAGGGCACAAGTAAATCCTTTCCCTGGCCCCTGTCTCCCCACAGTCTGGCCAGCCCCCTGGGCTCCTTACATGAGAACAGCCAAGGACCCTGCCCAAATAGTCTAAAGACTGGACTCAAACCACAGCAGGGGCTGTAACATGGCCCTAAGGAGCAAAGCGTCAAACAGAAGTGTCCTACCTTGTAAACTTGATTTTGTAGTTTTAAATACAAAGAACTGAACAACCAATGCTAATTTTAAAACTGTAAACTGTTTTAAGTCACTGCATAATCAGCAAAGCTTTATTCACGCCCTGTACGTGCAGCTGGCAAGAATCTCAAGTTATGCGTTCGTCAGTGCAAACATTGCTGGAAAGGGAGATCTCAGCACCCAATGTCCCCCACCCATCTCATACAGGTTGGCTCCTCAATGTGCCCTGAAATGAGGGCAGGATTCTCTCCATAACAGCCCTAATGCTGATGCTGAAGGTTAAGAAATCAACTGTCGACTGCATACAAGTCATCTTATTTAAGAGATTGACAGATTTCATGGAATGGCATCACTGTTCTAAATCCAGTCTGTAATGTACACATTTTAGTTCATCTTCATAAACAAAAACTAAATGAAATCTAACACTGCAGTTGTTGGAAGCCATTCAAGTGTGGTTTAAAACAGAAATGCTGACAAAGACTTTATTGCAGCAGTGTCAGATACCTCCCTGGGCAGGCACCGTGTTCTCTTCAGTGAACAAATACATTTTCATGTTTTGCTGTCACTCTGTTTAATGCAAGGTACGTAGACAAGAAGGCAAAATGCCAGCTTTTACCTTCGTCTTTGAAAAAGTGAAGGAAATACGAAATCCCACGGTAGCCAGTGAGACTATATAGATTCTGAATGATTCAAGGTATTGAAAATGAATTTGTGTGTGAAATTAAACACTAATACACTCT
This sequence comes from Tetrax tetrax, assembly GCA_009806455.1. Lineage (NCBI taxonomy): Eukaryota > Metazoa > Chordata > Aves > Otidiformes > Otididae > Tetrax > Tetrax tetrax. Next base: position 224,298 of record WHYT01015499.1, on the reverse strand, counting down.
GGTGTGTTACCCGAGAATATTTTTTCCCCTATAACTTTGACTTCTGTTATCCCAAAGAAAATTCACCATTCTAGGTTTGCTATTGGTTCCCTCACAATTTCCCCCCCTGCCTCCCCCTTTTTTTCTGCCTATTCCGAGCTGCCTGGATCACCCAGAGAAGTCCTTTATCAGCTGAGTGGAGCATCCTCAGTGATAACAATATAAAACTCTTGCTTTGAACAACCTTTCTTTGTGCTTTACCACTTCTCTTGTTTTCTGCTGTTTGGGAACGTTTGGTTTTTCATGTCACCTTTCTGGATCTTATCTGCAACCCGAAGGTCTTTGCTGCAGGCCTGATGTGAAATCTTTGTTCTTGTAACGCCCAGCAAGAGCCAAATACCACAATCCTAACTCACATCAAATTTCTGCTTAGCTCAATGGAAGTTTTGCCTAAGTAAGGCTGCAGGATTTGAGCGCGGGTTTGCTGGACAGTGTGTGTTGCAAGGTCTGGGATCGTTTAACTCTGCCTTGTTTGTTTTGAGAGACGGGTTGCATAAAGATATCTTATGGGATAAAGTGACAATAGACTACAGTACTGGGACAAGGTAAGGAAACTGGAAATTAAAGCTAAAAAGACCTTTGTCTCTTTAGAAAAAAGACAGTGAAGGGTGTCGTATTTCTTTTGGCATTGTAATGCTACCAAATTACATCTGCTCTTCAAACATTTTCCAGAGGGAGGATTGCTCGACCCCACTCCAATTATACTGGAGCTCCAAGCCCTGCAGCACGCTCAGCTTTTCCCCTTTACACCATTTCAGCGTCTCCCTTCCCCCCTACCTCCGTCCCCACGCCTTAATTTAACTCGCCGATTCCTGCCGAGCCTGAAGCCCGGGGGGAACCGAAGCCGCTCCTCGCCCTTCGGATGCGCTAAACGGCATCACCTGGCCGCGGCCGTGCCGTGCCGTGCCGTGCCGTGGCGCTGCCAGCCGGACCCGGCGCACCTGGGGCCGCCCCACGGCTCTCCCCTTCCCTTCCCGACCCCGCCGGTGCTGGGACGGGTGGGCGGACGGACGGGCTGCTCGGCACTGGGGGTACCGCCCCGGGGGGGAGCTGAGCGGGGCAGCGCGCATCGTGCGCGGCCGCGGCCCGGCCCGCCCCGGGGGCCGTGTTTGCTGATGTAATCGCCAGGCAGACAGCGCTGAAATTTAACACCGAGGCGGGCAGGCACGGCGGATAGGGCCGCCGGTGCCGGGGCAGGCGGCTGCAACGCGGCTCCGCCGCCGGACTCCGTGGGTAG
>WHYT01015499.1:186999-222314 GCA_009806455.1 Tetrax tetrax | reverse complement strand
GTGCGTCTCTCCCCTCCGTACGTTCGTGCCCCCGCGTCCCCCCCTTGCCTCCCCTCTCGCTCTCCGGGGTGCTCCCCGTCCCGTCCAGCACTCTGGCGTCAGCCCACGGCCCGGCGGGCAGCTTGGCTGTGGGGTGCCCGGCCCGGGGAACGTCACGCGGGTGTGTGCCCCCCCACCGGGAGCGGGAACAGCCGGCCCTGAGACCTGGATCCCCCCCCGGGACACAGCGTGACTCTGCACCCGCGGGCGGCCCGGCTCTCGTTCTCCCCGCCGGTCCGCGGAGCACACAGAACCCGCAGAGCCCGCGTTTGAGAGCGGGAGCTGCGCTCTTCCCAGCGGAGACGGGCGGGGGCGGGGGGGGGTGTGGGTGTGCCCGGGTTTGCAAGCCGCTGCGAAGGTGTTCCCGGTGCATCACCTCTCCTCTACAGTTTGCCTGAAAGCAGCCTGGGCAGGGCGGTTGTGAGGATATTGTGGAGGTCACCGGGACGCGTCTCCTTTCGTAAAGTGCCTGTTTTATTCCGGATGTGGCTTAAATGAAGTTTACCGGGAGCTCCGGGCGGGACGCAGGAGGATTTGTCCGGTGCTGCGGCTCGGTGCTGCCGGAGCGTGCCCGCCGTGGGACCTGGCTGTGCTCGAGTGCTCGTGGGCAGATACGTGGCTGCCTGAAGGTGGCTCTCCCGGGAGATCGGTGTTTGACAGATATGTCTGTGGGATTTCTTCAGGAATCCCCTGAATGCAATTTAAAAAAGGGATTTATTTGATGTCTGTAAAGGGATGTTGCTGATAAAGAAACATAAACTGAATTATAGTTAAGTAGTGCAGTAGCAGAGATGCAGTTTACCTGAGTTGGAGGTAAACTTGCTCCAAAATTGGAGCAAGCTTCAGAAGATAGATCTGTACTTCTTTTTACCTAATTTACTTGACTAGAGAGAAAGCAACCTGGTTGCTTGCCTGTGTAACGAACCTGATCCTTTTGTGAGGAATTCTAGTTACCTTAGCGTATATCAAACCAGTCAATCCCTTGCAACCTAGACCACCTTTTAGTGGAAATGCCGTTAGGTCAGACCTGCTGCCTGTATAGGGGTGTCTCTGCAGGTTAAATAAATAAAACTCCTACAGCTGCATGACCCCTAAACCTCCCACCAAATTTGTTGATGGAATATTTAATTTTAAAACATGACCAGTCTTGTGTTACCCTTGCCTCTTGTGAGTGCTGAGTTGTAGAATGTTTGAAGAGTGATCTACAGAACGTAGAGACAAACCCTAAGAGAACAGAGTATTTCACAGGAGTGGGAGCTTGAGCTGTTGCCTTAAGACAGAGGAAAACACTTAGCATACGCTATCTCGGCAAAATCAGGGACGTACTCATAAAACGCTTCTAAAATCACATCTTTTTCATTAGTTTTTCTCCTTCCAGCAATATTAATAGGGTTGGTTGTTCTTCTGGACGTGGTAGCTTCTCATCTGAAGGCAAATGCTGTCTAGAGAGTGGCTGGGTCACCAGGCAGGGAGTTTCCTTTCTCCAAAGCATGGCACTGTTGTAATGCTGCTCTTAGGCCACTGCTTCTCCAGAGGAGAGAGCAGTACATCTTCTGCTCCTCCCTCACCTTGTGTGTCTCCCTTTTCCCTTTCTTTCAAATTGTGAACCCAGGGCAAAGGGTTTAGGAGTTTCCCCCCTTGCTGGTTAGGTGCACAGTGGCACCCGCCCCCAAAGGCCATCCGACCATCACCCAGGAGAGGCTGTGGCGGCTGATGTGTCCCCTCAAGCCATGTTGATAGTAGGTTGCTTAAAACTTGGAAGCAGGACTGGTCCCACTGGCTAATCTCATTGTAGCAGCAAAGGAAGATATCTTTCTTTTCAGAACTCAAAACACAAGGTTTTTAACAGCTTGGGGTCTTTCAGAAGCCCAGGGCATCTCTATCCACAAGGCGCTATCACCTTTCCCAAAGGCATCCCCAGGTTTTATGAACACAAGCTGGGCTGTTCTCCTCCACAGAGCTCGGAGATCTAATGAAGCCGTGTGTCTAGGGCAGGTGCTGGTGTTGAAACCATCATAACTGTTGAGCGCGTGGTTGAATGCTACCCTCAAGTTTAGTGTGTTCCGCATCTGCAGCACTTTCACTGGGAACAGATTTTCCGGCATTCTCTAGCAGTCAACTAGTTGTATTTCTTCCTTTAAATCTGAGTTTTAGGGAAGTATCCTGAAATGAAGAGACTACTGTTACCCTGCATGGCAATCTTGCATTGTTGCTTGCCACAAGTTGCTTTGAAGCTTATCAATTTCCTCATCCATCTGTCATCCCTAATGCAAAAAAAAATAAACATGGATAGTTGCTGTCCACTCATAGGAAAAGGCAAGCAACCACAAGATGTCAAAGATCATCAGAAAGATAAGCTCTGTTTTAGGTGGTAGGATAGCTCAACCACATTCGATAGTCCCTTCCTCCAGACCATTATATAGTTGTCCTCAGCTTGTGCTTGCATGTAAAACAGGAGAGAGGATGAAAAGGTAGGAGGAGGGGAGGAAGCTCCAGAGATACCTAGACTCTAGGGCAGGATATAGCCAGGGGGTATTGGAACAGCTTCATGTGTGATGTTAAATGGGGAAAACCAGGCAGCGTTCAAGTCAGCTGGAGCCTTCCGTACCACATGCTTTTGCATTTTTCTGTTGTTGTGCCCCAGCAGGGCAACTCTCCCCAAGAGCTATGGTCTCAGCTGAGGGATGTGGTCCAGATCTCTGCATGCTGCTTGCAGTGTTCCTCGCTGCTTGCGGTGTTCCTCGCTGCTATGGCAGATGATGGATCACACCACGTATGTGTTACACAGAAGGGAGCCTGGTGCCTTAGTGGCACTGCTCGTCTGAGAACAGAGGCCGAGAACTGGCTGCTCTGCAGCTTTTAATGCAGAGTAGTGTGATCTGGACCTTGAGGAGAAGGTTTGCATGAGTATATTCTCTCAGAAAGACAGAATTTCATTTTTTCATCTTCAAGGAAGGAAAGAAGAAGGCCTCCCTTGTACAGCTTCACTTTAGGTTGCACATGGTTTCATTTACAGTAAGTTTTACTGGTGAAAAAAGGTAGAAGGAAGACAAACTTTTCCCACGCATCAGAAGCCTTCAGCCCTCTGGTCATCTCTGGTCCCTGTTTTCTCTCTTCACTGATTGCTCATCTGTTCTTGACATTAGCTGGAGAGCACTATGTGAGCCAGGCATTTGTCTTTACCTCGCGTTAAATGTTTCTGTATATCCAGTTACATCTGTGTAATTTACAGCCTTGGGAGCATTTTGGAATTTCTTGCCTTCCTACAACATTTGCTGGGAGGTGACGGAGGCAGATACCTGACACACAGCTTGTCCCTGGCCGACATTGCAGAAGAGGTTAAGGGGAGTCATCTTTGCGTTTTGACCTCTGGGGTTCTTTGGGCATCCTGACTTTGGAGTTAACTAAAATGTCTTACGCTATTTTTAATTGCAAATCCATTTTGTGCCCATGGAAGTCAAATAAATAGTTGTCCTGAGTTTTGTCTGATACAGTGCAATGCATGGACTTTCTTCTGAACACGGCTGTCTCCTGTCATTGAGCTTTTCATTAGATCAAAAAATGATGCGTTTTGTGACGCAGAAACTATTTACTTGTGGAAATAACACCAGAACTTGAATTCTGGTCTTGAGAGCTGAAAAAAAGAAGTTTGTCCCCTGTAGCTGACCTGCTGTTTGGAAAACAATCAATATTAGGTCTTCTGCAAGAGTGGCAGAACTGCTCCTGTAGACATCTCATGGCTGTAGCAGGAGAAAGCTTGAAGAGAGGAATAGCTAGGGACTGCAGTGGTTAAATTAAAAAACGTGCCCTTACAAGCACGCTGGGATTTGTAAGGCATAGTTTCCACCTCACTCCACTTCTGTGATCAGAACTAGAGCAGTGATGCACTTTTTTGAATATCCTGTACGTTCTATGTATTCTCTTCTAAAACCCATGATCTATCTACAGTGGCAGTACCAATGACAAAATATTACCATTATCGTGCCTTGCAGTTCCTTAAATTATTCACTTGTTCTGGCTGTTGAAACGTAAGTCCTCGCAATGTGCAAATCCATGTGTAGGTGCATAACTGGTGGACCTAATTTTGTCCAAGATCCAGCCAACTTATTTGCTTTGAAATCTTTGAGCAAATGTTTTGAAGAATGTTGGAGGATGCTTTTAAAGATATATCATAGCAGGAAAAATATGTTTAGTCTAATTTCATAAAACTTATTTTCCCTGCCTTTGTAATTTGAAATCCTGTTTAAATAAGTGCTTTGCTTGAAAATCAGTGTGGCAATTGGTGAATGCAGTCTCAGCTTCTGAGCAGGTGAAGAGGAAGGGACAGCAGAGAGGTTTGCCAGTGGGAGAGTGGGTGGTGGTGGATAGTGCGCTTTTAAAATTGTCATTTGAACCAACACACCAGTAAGGAATGGGAATTGGTTTAGTCTAGAATGTTTCCTTTCTCCTCCCAGCATTTACCGCAGGGCTTTTTCCTCATAATGAGACTTGGGGGAAGGCTCAGCTGGGCTTTGGTTGCCAAATGTCTTCCCAAGGGCTGGGCTTGGGGAAGGGGTGGTTGAGACCAACCTGCTGCTTGGGCTGGGAGCCTGCAAGAAGCAGCGGCATGGGCTGTGAAGTATGCCCTTCCCCCAAGAGGGGGTTGGTTTGAAAACTGGGGTGAAACCCCACAGTAAAACTGCCTAAGTGAAAAGAGAGTAATCAAACCCATCCTCTGCTAGACCAATGAATTCTTACTTTTTTTTTTTTTTTTTTTCTTTTTTTTTTTCCCCCCCCCCCCCCCCCGCCCCGCCCCTTCACTGAGCAAAATGATAAAACCAGGTTTTTGCTCTGTGATTTTCATGCACTTGGATGTTTCTGGAATATTTGAATTGCAAACCTTGAAAGGAATATTAAGATTTTCCACTAAATATCTATATATGTGTGTATGTGTGTGTATACATACACACATTTATATAAATATTTAAATCTTAGGATGATTTCTTGTCCTTGTAGCATTATTAATGCTTGTTTATGCATGTGTTATCATCTAAGCTGAAGGCAACCTGGCAGCGAACACCTGGTGGAAGGGACTTGTCTGTCATTGCTGTTTGAACCACATGTTCCTGTATAAAGTGGCAGGGTTTTCTTCCTGCACTGTCTTGCTGTGAAAACTTGACTAATTAGCTGGCAAAGTTATATCACATGAAGTTAATGAAGTTACAGGTGTTTAGTTGCAACTGTGTTACTTTCAAATACTATTTATTTCAGGTACTCAAGTGCTCTCTGGCATGGTCCAGCAAACACTTTTAGTCAATCTCGTGTTTGATGCTGTGAAAAATCAATGAGGCTACGTGTGCTAATGAGCAAGAGGGTTGAGCTGAGGCTTGAGCATGAGTTGAGTAGTTGGTATCAGAACTATATTTCTGATATTTTAGAAATATTTCTTCTTAGAGCTAAATAGATATTGGTTACTATTATTGTTACATACATCTGTTTCTGTGCCTGGATGTCCACCATTAACATCAAATCACACTCTTTTCAGTGACTGAATTGTTTAATAAATGAGAAATATATTTTCTGTTAATCTGGTTAATATGATAATTGGGTAAAAACCAGCAGACAGTCTGTTTTTAACCATGGTAAAAATGTGTTAGTCATCCAATATCCAACACTTTTAATTTAAAGCAAATTTTGAGCACATAATCTATATCAACCTTATATATGTTAATTGCAATCGGTGAGCCTATGATACTGGTCAGTATTGCACTCTTCTATCTGAGCGTGAAGTTTTAAGTCAAAATGCCATGGGATTTTTTTTTTTAATCTTGTGAAGAATATATCTTGTTTGTAACATGACAAAACTTTATAATACAGGAACAAAAGTGTGACACAACACTTTTATTTATGGTAAAATGATATGATACAATGACACGACTGATAGCACATCAGAAGTATCTTATGATTTCCACAGGCATTAACTTGTCATTTATTTTAAGGTTTCTTTACAGTAACACTTTTTTTTTTTTTTTTCTTTCCAGGAAGAAATTTAGTACATAGCATTGTTCATATTTGAAGGCTGCTGTGAGAAAATATAAACCAGATGCAGTTACTTTATTAATAAAAGTTAGTGTAAAATACATGTACTATATATGAGGGCATACATAATCCTTGATCTTCATGTAAAATGCCTTGTCAGCATCAGGGAAAAGTTGTACAATGCAATGGCTTTGATCCAGGACTTGCTGAAGTCCATGGTATCCTGCCATTGACTTTGGATGTTGAATCAAGCTTCTATTTCCTTGAAGTTCTGAAACTGTAGATGTTTTCTTACATGCTCTTTTTTCTTTTTTTCCCTTTTAGGAAAACTCTCCTTTTTATTGCAATATGTATAGCTGTGGGTGTTGCACAAGTACCCAAACAAGGTGAGAATGCTTTTTTTTATAACAGGCCATTTGTTTAATTTGTTACTAGATGAAAAGTGTAAATGGCTGTTGTTACTTGTGACCTTTGGTTCAGTTCCTTAATGGTGACTTAAAGAAAATACCAACTACAGCATAATGAGAGCAAAAGTTTAAAGTAACCAGTTTGGAAAAGATGACCTTTGGAAAATTACTCAGATTTTCTGTCTGTGAAATTGCTTACATATTTAAGCAAGCTCTTCATAAAAGAGAAGCCTTGTGCAGTGAAAAGGCTTTGATTGTGTCTTCACTGCAAGTGGGTGTCCTTGGGGGTGGCAGGCTATGACTGAGTTACCTTTGCTCTTAGGGCTCAGCGAGCAAACCACTGCGTATAATAAAGGCTTAGTCTAGGCTGGCATCATTAAAGCAAAAAGTGAAGTTGTGTATTCATTTGGTTTTGCATTCAGATGCAGATGTTAGCGAGGAAATAGAGTTGTCTTGTTTTTTAGTTTCTTTTTTAATCTGCCAGCTGTTATAACTGCACCATATGCGCAGCTTGCACTAGAGACCGCTGTGGGAATATCATCATCCCAAAATGGCAGAGGTAACGTGCCACTCGGTCATTTCTTCTCTGCCAGGAGAGTGGCAGCAGCAGTTCTTTGCCGTGTTCCTTCATGTGCAGGTGAAGCAAGGAACAGGTCGTCCTTGGCTGGTGAGTGTAACTGCAAATCTCAGCTGAATACAAACAGCTGGCTTGCACAGTGCAGACAAGGCTCGTTCCTGATACTGTTTGGCTGGAGCCCTGTGAGATATCTCAGCAGCCTCCCACCATGATTCTCGCCAATGCCTTTTTCTTTCTCATCATTCCCTGCAACTGGCAAAACTTGGTTTTTTCCTCAGTTGTGATGTTTTGATTTCCCCTGTTCTTTTTGTAGTTTTGCCTTCCACCAGTCGCTCTTTGTTTGCCTGCTAAGATTGGTTGTTGATTTTTCACATACGGCTCAACGGGGGACATATGCTTTCATGATGATGGGATTTTCCCAGATTTTTCTATTAGCTGAGCCAAGTCCTCATCAGAGGAGGGACGGCACCCATAGACGTGTGTGGCCTGCCCTGCTCCAGGCCTGCAGGGATGGAAAGGGAAGACGCTGTTTTAGGGAGGCAGTTTGTATTTTCCCAGTGTAGTGGGAGCAGGTGAGGGATGCCAGAGACAGGTGTGCAGCGATGGTTTGATTTCTTTTCATCCCTCCAGCCCACTCTCCTCCTCTGCAGAGAAATAAACAATTTGTCTCAATTCTCACGTGCCTCAGCCTGAGAATTGCTTTTCCAACAAGACTTTGGGCAAGGACTGTGAAGGGTCCAAGACCAGAGGGTGGCAGGGACATGGGGGAGTGGGTGCAGTGTGAAGCTTGTTTTTCTCTTGGCTGAGAGTACCTCTGTGCACAGAGCACTGCAGAAATGGGGTAATGCCACTGGGTGAATTTGGTCCTTCATGCGTTTTATTTGCACAGCGTGTAAACAAGGTTGCAGAAAACTGTTCAGAGAACTGCAGACTGAGGAAATCTCCCTGAAAAAAAGAGCAGCTCAAGTGTATGCTGCAGTCTCAGCCTGTAACCTGCACTGTAACCTAGCACTGTTCCATTTGCAGCGCTTAGAGTTTGGCCAGGAACAGGACTGTCTGCCCATTAGAAATATGTTAACACTTAAGTTGTTGTTAAAACTTTCTTGGCAGTTGTATTTTTTCGGGGGAAAAAAAGAGTATTCTGCCAAATATGAAGATGCTAGCTGGAGTAATTGACATTCCTCCTCTCCTGGGCTGAGGGGGCAGCCTGTGCATGCTTTACCTGAGAAGCTGTGCCCTGTTCATTTTGGTAGGCTGCTGTAAATTTTATTCAGTGAAATATATGTAGAGATACAGCCTCAGCCTTTAGAAACAGTACTTTGAGTGTGGCTCAAGGACATACAGAATCAATGTATCTGGTTGGCTTTCCTATGGTAGTCCTCAGCTTCATGTCTGGGAGAGTGTTGGTTGCAGCCAGGTATCTTAATTTCCCCAATTGCAGATGCAGCATTACCTTGGAAATGGGCAACCAAATTAATTACTCTCCGTTCTGGTGGAGCTGACTGATGAATGACCCTTGTCTTTCCCTTACCCATATTGGTAAAGGAAAGTGAGTGATATATACACCAGGATTGCTGAAATGGAGAGAGCGCCCCAAATGTCCTGCCTTCAAAGTAGTCATGAGTATGGAGGAATGTGGAAAATGAACAAGAAGGACTGAACACAATAGGAATGTAGAACAATCAAATAGCCAAATCTCCCCATCCTTCCCCAGTTCCTTTTTGGGCTTTTTTTTTTTTTTTTTTGGTGCCATGAGACAGTCGGAAGACTTTTTGCCAAAGCCCATGTTAGGTTTTCCTTCCCCTCATGTTGCAGTAAGGTTGTGAATTTTTCAAGTCTTCCCTGAAGGTGGAAGGAAAGTGCTTGACACCAAAAACCCAAAACAACTTTTCCTTCAAGAAGATGAGCCGTTACAATTTGGAGGTTGAGTGAAGAGTAAGTGAAGACAGATGCTGTGCAGACATGGGTAAACAAAGAAAACTGACTACTGATAGGTAAAGAAAATAGTGGTTGTCATGCTGGGAGGAAGAGTTGAGAGGGTTGCCTGCTCCCAAAACCCTGTGTACTGCCAAGAGCTTCTGAAAACCTTAAAATAAAATAAAAATACATGTTGGACCAGGAATTAAATGACTGGCCAAAAAAGTTTGGAACAGCTTTTTGGCTTGACAGTGAGTTAACAGGCAGCAAGTCAGCAAGGAATAATTAGTTGATACTTAATCTTTTGCTGTCATTTTTCACACAGCATTGATTTGTGTTTAGCTTTCTCAGGACCTGTCGTTGTTCACGGAAATCTGTTTGCAGGATGTGGAGAATATGTCTTATTTCTCATCATGCTCTTGGATGATTTTCCTGTTCTTAATATCTTTTAAACAATGTGCTGTTTTCAAATAAGAACTGCCAAAATTTTGGCACTTTTGCTTGCAGTTTTGGATTTAGAGCAATCCTCTTGACTGTCATTTTTAAATTAGTTGTTTTAAGCCAGTTTAAGCTTTTTGTTTTATACTTCAATTTATAATACTTTGGACAGATCACGTGCATTGTTATGTTTAAATACATATATATATATATATATATATGTAATTACAAATATTTTAAAATACAAGTACTTGCCAAATATTTAATGTTAGGACGTGATATTTAGGCACAACCTAAGGTTAAATTATTAGCTGTTCTCCTCTGTGCAGTCAGCTGGCCCAGCCTGTGCACGGAAGTGCTGCAGCGATGTCTCCAGCCTTGGGGTGTTATTTGCATGCATAAGACCTTTGCGTTGCCCAGAGCTCAGGACCTGTGTTTCCTCTTAGCTTTCACAAGGGCAACACCAGTACAGCTTTCTCCTCCGTAACTACATGCAGACCATGCGGGACTGGGGTCCTGGGAAAGTGTGGTGGTTCATTAGCAGATTGCATTGTGCTTCGAAGCTCTGCTATAACCTGACCTCTGTTATCAGTTTGACAGATAAAAATACAGCCATAGTAAATTAATTGCTCTGAGGCAAAACATCTTGAGAAACTGGCGCACACGTGACTTTCTGCAAAGATATGCTTTCCCCATACCTCTGTCTGTGCTGGCTACCTGCCAGGATAATCTTGGCACGTATGTGAGTGTCAAACACGACTAGAAACACTACAAGGTGTGCAATTAATTTTCAAGATGTACAGTGCATTCAGGTTGATGCTTTTGGTTCCAATTTATAAACCACTCTCAAGGAAATCTCAGGCTCTTTTCATAACTTACCACTGAAACTAAGCCAACATCTGTCTGTTCTTAAAGTTTGCTATGAACACATTCAGTAAACAGAGAAAGGGAAGACTGGGAAAGGAGACCTTTTTTTCCACTAAAGGGGTGAACATTCATTTGTTTCAGTTGATCTTTTCTCTTAAAATAGCAGAGAATTCTTAAGTTTTTTTGGTTACTTCAAACTTTTGTTATGCCATTTGATAGCTTTATTCACTTAATATAAGCACAACAAGCAGAAGTGCCTTCAGCTAAATGCTATGGCACGTGCCAGTCTCTTCCCAGTTAGGCTTATTAGATCAGTATTAGATACTGCAAGTCTTTTTCAATATAGGCAGTTCACTGAAGTTCAGGTCCAGTCAGTTGTTCCAGTCTGTGGGGAAAAAAAGATGTTATTGTATGCTTCTGTGCAATGCTGTATATGAAAACTACAATGTTCAGTTTCCCCTTGTGCAGAAAATCAGAAAATTTAGGTTAGAGGAACCTTGAACTCATCTGGTCCTACCTCCTGCTGAGACCAGGGTCAATGCTGAAGTTAGTTCAGGTTGTTGGCTCCCGTCCAGTTGGGCTTTGAAAATCACCAAGAATGGAGATTACACAGTGTCTCTGGCCCCCTGGTCCAGCACTTAACCACTTTTGTGGTTTTTTTCTTTGTACAGAGCTAGAATTTCTTGTGTTGCAGCCTGTGCCTGTTACTTTTCAGCTTTTTTTGTGTTTTTGCTATAAACCCAATCCAGATAATGGACAGTCGTAATTAGATTCCCCCAGAGCTTCCCATCTCCAGGCCAAGCAAATGTAGTTCCTTTAGCCTTTTCTCATGTCATGTCTTTTAACCTTCTTGTCTCAATTTCCATGATTGCATTTTGTCTCAGTCTCTGCACTATTTCTGTGGCACCTTTCACAAATACTCAAACAAGTAGTTTTACCAACCAGTGCTGTAAGTGCTGTCTTATTTTGCGACCCTACAGGAATGCTGCTGAGGACATGCAGTTTAGCTCCTATTCAAACCTTTCTACTGTTTCTATTTTAGCTGCATCATAAGGGATCTAACGGTGTCTTTATATTCATGCTGACTGAAGAAGGTGTTTATACCCACCAACTCCAACACGCCTAAATCTGATTTAGGCAGTACCAAATGAATTTGGTCGTCTTTGACCATTGACTTACCCTTTAGGAGGAAAGTGGTTTTGATTTCTTATCCTAGGTCAGATAGAATTTCAGTTTATCAGGAGGGTAGGTAATTATGTTTCTACCCATGAGGTGAAGATATTTAGCCAGATAAATGATGGAGATACTGTAAGGTCCAGGAAGGACAAAGCTCACATTATATAGAGAATCCAACAGTGAACACACCACTGCCCATTTCACCTTGTAGGAGGATGTCCTATCCAGACTTCTGTATGCCAAAGCCAAATCTGTAGGACATAAATCAGTAGGACAGCTGGTTTCTCTGTCTCCTTAACATCCACTGCTGTCTCCTGCTGTGGAGTGCACTCTTAATTCAGTATCTTGTCTGGTAGCTGCAGCCTTGCATTTGCTGGGAGGACAGCCGAGCCAGAAGATGGGAGCACTGCCCCTTGGGTCCTGCCATTTCTCCTCTTGCCTTGCTCCTCACCGCTTTTGCAGAGTTAATCTCATCCCTGGCCCTGAGAAGTAAACTGTCTGGAGGGAAAGGAGGCGGCAGTACACTCTGCATCTCCCCTGGGAAATATCTTTGTTTTCTTTTAGCCTGACTAACTTTGGTACAGATACATACAATCAAGGGTGATCCCATGGGGAAAACAATTCCCTTTAAAGCCAGCCTTGTAATGGCACAGAGCGTTGCTTGGCAGGAAGAAAGATCTCTGGTGAAGCACAGCAGTTCTTCCCAAGTACCAGTTGAAACACCTCTGCAGCACATAGTAGCTCCTTGGCAAGGCTTACCTTTGTGTTTTTCTTTGAGCCAGTGGCTATCTTCAGATGCTGCACTAAGGTGTCGCTGTGTTATAAATAGCTTGTCCTTTCTTGAAAATAAGGCAACCCTCTCCCCATATGCTTTCATTTAAACTTTTCTGATAAAGAGGAAAAGCATGGTTTTATTGCAGAAGGTTTTTGCAGATGAAAAACTTAAAAACAAAACAAAAAAAAACCAAAAAAAAAAACCAAAAAAAACCCCAAACTATATGCTCAAAGAGTAGGCAGCATTAGCCAAATAAATAAGAAACTGACAAAGTGTATTCATTAACTACTGTGAAAAAGCTGAAAACAGCAAATGGGAATTTTTCAGTTTCATAAATGAACTAACCTACAGTAGGCATTTTGTGGACCTTTCAATGTGTATCCTTTTTTTTAAAGATGGAAATTTTGTTCTGGCTTTAATTATTTGTTTGATTTATGTGAAAGATTGGTGTGCCTTATGCTAGGGCTTTGGTGGCCTTGCTGTGTGCAGTATATATGCTCTGGCAAGTACAGATTTGTTAAGATGTTTAACGTACATTTGTTTATATGGATCTGAATTTATGAGCTCGTAAATGAAATCAACAGTATGCCTTTTTTTTTTTTTTTTACAGCAATAGATGTTCTTCATCAATTAGGCCTTGTGAAAGATGTTCAACAGCCCTCAAAGACGACCGTGTCCTCAACATCATCTCTGTTACCTCAGGGTGTTCATCTAACTGTGTCAGGAGTTGTACTAACTAGTGATGCACTTATCGAGTCCCCCATCACTCAAGTCATACCATCAAAGCTAGGGCATCCATTCACCATATTAGTTGGGCTGTACTCTTACAGAGTAAATAATGCTTTCCTTTTCAGTATTAGGAACAAAAGTAGACTGCAGTTTGGTGTCCAGTTGCTACCGAGAAAGGTAGTGGTGTACACTGGAGGGAAGCAGTCCATATACTTTGATTATAGTGTTCATAATGAACAATGGCATTCATTTGCCGTTGACATTAGAGACAAGACTGTCTCACTGTTGGCTGAGTGTGGAAAGAAGTACTATAGCAAGGAAATACTTTCTGAAGTGGAGACATTTGATTTGGATGGTTTATTTACCCTGGGAAGGATGAACTCTCACTCTGTCGGCTTTGAAGGAGTTATATGTCAGCTAGATATTATTCCCTCTGCAGAAGCCTCTGCAAACTATTGTAAATATGTGAAACAGCAGTGTCGCCAGGCTGAAACGTATCGGTCTCTGCTAGGAGCTCCGCGTGAGTCAGATGGGCTGGATGTTTTTTCAAAGATGATAATTGATGAGCAAAACCAGTCAGAAGGCATACCAGCTTATAGAAGGGAAGAAACATCAAGCATTCCTGTTACCAGCGTTGCTCAGATTCACTTTCTATCAGAATACTTTGAGTCAAGAAATGTCTCTGCATCGGAGTTTCCAGAGGCCAAACCTCTGTTGCTGGAAGCTTGGCCTGAAACAGAACTCCAGGAGAAGGTCAATCTGCCTCTTCCTCAGCAGGAGACGGGTGAAAAAAGAAACATCACTAAAACCTCCACAGGATCATATCCAAATACTTTAGATAATACCACAGAAGATGCAGGCAGAAAAAGTGAGCCTTCTCTGATCTCCACTGTAAAACAGAGTAAAACTAAAAGCAAGGGAAGGGACAAAGTAAAACAGCATTTAGAGAAACCAAGCAAAAAGCAGCAAATCTTCAATGCAACCCGGTACAGTTTGCCTGCTGACCTCTCTCTGGATAATCAACTCAGTCCAGGGCAGGGAGGTGCATTTGATGCTGATGAGACTTACCACATGGAAAACAGTTATGACATTGGTATTGATAATTATGCTTATGACTATGAAGATCTTGACAAAATGTTTGAAATGGGAAGTGTCAGAGGTCCAAAGGGGGAAACTGGACCTCCTGTAAGTCATCTTTACTACTTCTTTTACTACAATGCAGCAACATAGATTTAACAGAGGCTTTGAAAGAAACCTTGCAAAGCATGCCCAAGCTGTGACTGCAACTTCTTCTGGCTGTACTGTACAAATGTTTGTCTGCCTTAAGTATGTCTCTTTCCTGCATGTAATTTTGGTGTAAGTGCTGTATGTTTTTATCTACTGTCAGGATACAAAGACATTCAAGACATTCACATTCTGGTGAAGTGGTAGGGAACCCAGACTTCTTTAAAGTTAGAAGTGCAGCCGGATGTTTGTAACCACTAATTATGGAGACTACTCACTTAATAAAATGACAAGATAAAATCATACAGTACACAAATGCAGACACTGATCCATGAAAAGAACAATGAGGCTGTTTGAAAGACTGATATAGTTCTCTCAGTTGAGCAATGCTATCAAAATTCATCATTGTAGAAAGAGTCCAGTTGCAGAATCTAGATTGGTAAAACCATTTCTAGCTCAAGGCTACGGAGTCATGCAAACATGCATGTAAAATGACTTTTAGAACAGTCTTACAAGATTTTCTTGGCATTTTTTCAGTTTGCAGGGTAAGTGATCCCTGAAACAATTGCAAATGTGCAGTAGTGCTTTTAACAGAAATCTGTTTGTCCTTTCTTATTGTGTGCCCAAGGCTCATCAACTTTTTAATACATAAAAAGCGGAACAATATATATCAAGCTAAGAAAGAACAGCAGTTCTTGCCTGGAATAGTGCTTGTTTGAGTTTTTGGTTATAATTTTTAAACCATAGCGTGGAATAGATAATTCCACTTGCCCTTTTATTTTATTTTTTTTTTTTTTTTTTTTCCGTGTGTGCATTTGTGTCGTTATTACTGGACAACAATTTTGTATGTGTTAAGCAGCTCCTAATATGTATTTGAATGCGCCCATACATTCAGTGCGTGTATTCTTTCAGCACTGAAATGTTTTTTGTTAAGGTAATCAGCAACCATTTAGAAGTTAAATTTTTACTCTAAACAGGATCCAGATGCAAAGGAATTGTTACACAACTGAAAAATGTGTTAACAAGTAATTCATGTTAGTCCAGGGGTGCTCTTGCCTAATCTTCTCTGAATGTGAAGTCGGTCTCTTTTTCTCTTTTTGTCCCTTACGATAGTATTTATGGGGACATATCATGAAGTATGTAGCTGTCATCAATATGAGGTTAACTTCTGTTTTTGGAACTTAGGATTTTTTTAGCACATAGCTTGTACGTTGTGATTTCAGTCAGATACGGCCAAGATAGTTAAATTTATTCTTTTTTTTTTTTATGTTGCAGAGAAATGGTTGCTGATAATGCTGTCAGTTGTTCACATTCCTAAAAAACTCCAAGCAAATGCTCTGGATTTTTTTTCTAGACACAGACAAAAGAGAATAGCTGATTTGGAGAGTTTGAAGATGTCTATATTACCATTTTCTATGCCTCAGACTGGGGACACAGAAGCCTGTCTCATCTAGGAGGGCAGTTAGAGCAGACCTTGCGTTTGGTGTGGTCTGTAGTAATGAATACAGTGCATTTGTGCTGAGGTGTTTTGCTGGGTCAGGATTTAAGTAGCATGGCCAAGTTTTTAGAGATCTGTGGCAGAGCTGGGAAGTTAATCTAGACCTTTGTGGGCATCAAGTTTGGCTGAAGGGGCCAGCAGCACCAGCTGAAACAGAGGCAGAGCTAAAGCATTGTGCTGCCGGAGCGGTTGATGCCAAAAGGAGAAGAGACCTCTGCACGGTCTTTCCATTCAGGCTTTTGTGAAGAATTGTGCTCCGTGGAGGTTGCATGGCACAGTACCTGCCCTGTTGTTGGCCTCAGACTCGAAGATGTGGTCTTAGTTTGCTTCTCAGTCTAGTACACCTATGTAGAGAAAGCTGGAGATAATTCAGCTTTTATCTATATGGCTCTAACACTTTAACATGTAAGTACCCATAGAGTCTTATCAGTGGAGAGCCTAAAAAGTAGCACTGAGGAACTTGCAAAGGCATGAAGCACCCCCCACCCCCGCCTTTTTTTTTTTTTTTTTTTTTTTTTTTTTTTTTTTTTTTTTTACTTCTTTCATTATGTTGTGGTTGGTTTGAACCTTCTTTCAAGATTTCAACACAGAAGTAATGTTCGTTCTATTGGAGTTGACAGGCAAGAACTAGCTTTTGTGGTTCTTAAACTCCTCAGCTTCATTTTAGCTTTTAATCATCTACCAGAACTGATTCTTGCCTTGTATAATTAGGCCCCTTGTATTCCATGATCCCACAGCTGTGGAATTCACCCCACCGCTGCAAAGCACAGCTCCAAAATTCAGGCTTTCATCTGTGGATAGTGTATGGAAAAGGGCACCTATTTCTTCAAAACTATTAAGAACCTGATTAAAATTCTAGCAGCTGCAATGACTAAAATCCCCTACAAAAATATAAGGTGAATTTGAAGTGGAAGAGTGTGGTCTCCTGAACCACTAGTTAAGAGGGAAAGCTGCTCCATTCCTCTGATAAGCTATTCCTTTTTGTGTTGCAGAGGGTGTTGGCGCTGTATAAAGATTGGAAAAAAAAATGTCTGGTGTGTATTTTTAACTGTTTAACTTTCAAACTGATATTCTTCATTGCACAGTTCTAAAGCAGCTTGCAGTAATGTGATACATAGTCCCGCACTGGTCGGAGGGGCTGATGTGAGCTGAAGAGCTGATTTAGGTTAGTTGCTGGTAGGTAATCCTGTCTGCACAGGATTAATTTTCTCTATTCGAAAAGCCTTCTGGATTATGAAGACACTCAGGAGGAGATATAGAAGACCAAAAGGCGGTGTTCCTTAGGCTATCTAGTTGGTAAGGAGGAGCAGTCTGGAGATATTGCCAGGAGGAACTGGAAATGCAAGCCCTGCATTAGGCAGAATTGAGTCCTGGATGAGATGCTCTTATTCCAGCCAAGATGTGTGAGGGTGAGAACCATGAAAGAGGGCAGTTCAGAGATCCTGAATGTGGTGCTATATAAACAGCAGTAAGGGTAGCGTCAGCAGAGATTTCACTCTTAGCTTCTTTCTCAGTTGAACAAAATGGCTTGCTGAGGCTCTCCCTAGCCAGAGGGGATATACTGGGCAGTTAATCACTTTCATGCATTTTAGCTCTGCAGGTAACCCTCACATTTCCCTACCCAGGCTGAGAAATCTATCTCAGTATCTGCTGATTCAGATAAAAAACTTAAGATTCTTGCTGGTTTACTTTTAGTAGCAAAAAGAGATTAGTCTTAAATATTTAAACATTTCTTTTAATTCAGCTGAAACTGATGCAGTTTCCCTATCTTCTGCACAACAGTATTGAAAAGCTTTAATCCATAACCCAAAGCCATGTATAGTCCTCTGATGTTGATGACCTTGCTTTGGCTGTTGTGGGAATTCTTGACAGAGAAAGGGAAAGACTTCCACAGCTGTAAAGAAAGGAGGTTAATCATAGACAAGTGACTGCTTGCTCTAGGGCATTTGGAAAGAGAAGTGTGTGGGGTTTTTTACCATTTACAGTGAAAGGCAAATGAAGTAAGAAGAAAAAATAAGTGGTGATTTATGTTTAGTAGGATCCTTGTTGCTCAATAATTAAATTAGTATCTTTATGAAGCAGTATACTTTAAAAAGGTAGACAAAGCATGCAAGGAGTAGGTAGAAGAATTCTGAGTGGCAGAATTGGAATTCCAGGTGGTCTAAAACTGATGAGATGAAACTTAATGCAATAGTACAGAAATTAAAAGTACAAATAGAGGATGGGGGGTGATTGGTTAGGCACTCAGAGGAGAGTGATAGAGTGATGTTATAGCGCACTGGAGAATAAATGCATCTCATCACTGTGATGCTTGATACATTACCAGGAGTGGTGAGAATCAGAGACAGGCTATTTTTCTACTGCCTTAGGTATGCTGAGGCTGCAGTTTGGCCAAGTGTCCTCAGCTTTGGATGATGAGCTTTAAAAGGATGTAGATAGACTGCAAGGATTGGAGATGGTTGCAGTAACAGTGGCACAGTTATAGAAAATATGATTCTGAACGAAGGTTAAAACAAAATGAACTAATGAAAGTGAGGGACAAATGTTATAACTCTGCAAAGGATGAATTAACAAAGACACTCTTTTGTCTGTTCATGGAAAGTATAGCGAGACAGAGTAGGAAATTTTAGGTGAGACATAAGGAAAACGTTGCTAATCAGCGTGATACCTGCACAATAGAACAAGTGATATTAGTAGTGTTAGAGGTGGCATTTCCTTTCTTGGAGAGTTTTTTGGGAGAGGTTTGGAGCCTGATGTTTCTGTTTACTTCCCTGCTGTATTTTGGATATTTTGGTGATGATGTGCAGAAAGTTTCATGTCTGTTTTTGTTTTGCTCAAGGACCTTCTGCCTTAGGTATTTTAGGGCTCAAGCATTGAACTCATATGTTTCTTTAATTTGGTCTTTTTAAAAAAGCGTTTGAGGTAGAAAATGTTTGAGGTGATGTGGAGTGGTTGAGGTGTAGTTGAATGCCTTTTAAAGAGAAACTTCATAGTTATTTTGTAAGAGAAACTTCAGTGAATATTATTTGGGTATTGAATAGCAACAGGATCAGCATGTGCCTGTACGTAAGTTTTAACCACTTAATGCAGAATTTTCTGCCGTGCATCGGAAATCTTAGAGGTTTTGTTGTATGTGAAATGCAATGCTTCCTGTTACCTCTGGCATAGGGCAAGTTTAAAATATATACATCCATAGAAGGGCTTCAGTATCCTAGCAAATGTCTGTGAAGTCTCACCAGTATGTTCATCCCAATGACCATTTGAAAGGTAGTGAAAACTTCTGGAAGAGTAGCATCTACTTTTATTATTTCAGGATTAAGCCATGATTATTTGGAACTTGAGCTTCTCCCCTCAATAGCTAAATGAAATTTTTACAATTCCTAAGGACAGTAAGTTGTACAACCTTTCTTAAGATACCTATGATCTGTTTTGAGCAAACTGATCTTATTAAGTAAATGAATTTAAAGTTTGCGTCAGTAATATTTACACAAAGTCACTATTTTTTGGTGATGGTCAAAATGTGAAATGCAAAAAACCACATTAACACTTTTAATTGCTTTAGGTTTGTTTAATGACTGTTTCTGGTAGTTGGAGGAAAAGTTATTCAAACAGATAAATAATTTCTTGGTTTAAGGAAGATTGACTTGCTCTTTGGAGTTGGCTTCTGTGGCTTACATGGGTGCCTAGGAGGCATAAATAGCATCCTAGCTAGTATGAAAACAGTCATGCTGATGTGACATTGTAGTTGCTTTCACAGGTTGGAGAAGTACATAGGGTAGAATAACTTCTTACAACTAGTTGGAAAAGCATTTCCAGGAAGACTTACGAGTGCTCTAAGTTTTCTGTTAAGTAGAGATGTTTGAGTTGCAGGAATGAGTCTGAGCTGGAGGTTAAGGAGTAATATTCTGTGGTTAAGGAAAGTCCTTGTTAATACTTCAATCAAACATCTGCATTACTGGTGCTAATTGATAATTATTGTCAACCAGAGACTTTACAATGGTTGACTTTACTTTAGAAAGCTTTGAGAAAGCATTATTCATATCTGGCTGCACAGTTCAAAATGTATTTTACTGCTGCTTTTAGGGGTTGCTGAGGGCTTGGCTGTGATTAGATTTTCTTCTTTTTTTTTATTTTTTAGATGAAGAGAGATAATTACTTATGAATTAGTTAAATCAAAGGGAGGTTTGTGATTCGTTTTTCGTTCCTCCCTTCGTCGCCCTTCGTCTTCTAAATTACACAGAGAGGGAAGTGCAGGGTATGGGTTTCAGCATGACTCAGTGCAGTATGTATGGATATACAAATATTCCCAAATATAAACAGGCAGTTGCACTACGGTTAGACTCCTAAGATTATTATGATTAATTAGAGAGGCATTTTTTTCTTCTTCTTTCTCGGAACAACAGTGTTTTTCCCAGAATTTTTCAAAGTGGTCAGTATTTTGACCAACGAATGTAATTGACTTGACAGTGCCTAAGCCCATAATCAGTACTGTCTTCTCTACAAGCAGCATTATGTTTCCAAGCAAAAAGAAATATCACTTACACAAAAGTTTAGGTTTTTAAAAATGCCACTTATCTTAATAATTCATTGTTGCTAATAAAACCTCAAAGGGTGTTTGTCTTTTTTTCCCTTCTCTCTTTTTTTTTTTTTTTTTTTTTTTTTTTCCCACTTTTTCCTTTTATGCAAAGCCTGTGAGTTGGCCATCATAGTTGCCCTTCTGATTTCTCTGGTATCCCTGCCAGCTTTCAGCAGTGTTGTTCAGTGATGGGAAGTGTGATATTCAGTGCTTTATCTAGTGCCTCAGCTGAGAGGCTGCAGTATATATAGAACACAGGAGTGCGAGGAAGCTTGGGTGAAAGTGCAAGTTGAATCCCTTCCTGCTATCACCGACTGACTTCCTTCGTGAGGTCTGACTTTCCTGAGGCTCATCTTCCCTTGCGGTGGGTGTGCTTGGTTTCTCTTAAAGCTGAGACTGGCCATGCTGGCATTTGGATGGGAGTTGAATTCACCCTTAAGAATATCCCTCCTTAGTACTCAAATGTGATAGATGGAATAAAATATAAATTAGCGCAGATTTTAGTTTAAACTCTGGGGTTTTGCATGTGAACAGCAGTCTAGTCTCATGCAGAAAAGGAAAGATTTCTATGGCCAAAACAACTAGATGTCCAGGGAGTGGTACACTGTCTAATATTCTTATAGTGATGAATAATCTAATTTATTTGCAAAAGATACATCTGGTCATATACTAACATTTTTTAAAATGTGCTTTTTTTTCTTTAAAAAGAATGATATGATATTATATGCAAGGGTGAACATGCTACTGGTTATTCGTATCGTAATCTTCTAATAGGTAACTGAACAATCGTTTGTCCACGTTTATTTTCTTCTATTTCATGTCTGTCTTTTCTGTGAGGTGGTATCTCATTATTTCTACAGTTACCTCTCACTCTTCTAAAATGTATTCAGCATGCTTATTAAAAAGGCTTAATTATTCTCTATTATCTGTTTTGAAATACACTGCACTTGCTTGTTTCTAACCCTTGAACTGTTCTTTTCCATTAATAGAGATACACCTAAGTAAAAATTTCTATCTAGATTCTTAGCTCCAATTCCTCTGATATAAGATACTTTCTAAACAGAAATCTGGTTTAGAGCCAGAGTAAAAACACACATGCTTGTAGTTTGGGAATTGTTTTTCAAGTTGAGAAGGTCTGCACAAGCAGAAAGTCATCAGTTAGAAGAACTGGTGTGATTCAGACTTGTGATACTGTCCTTGTATTGGGTTTTAGCCTCAATTGTTTTGATTTTCTATCATCAGGGTCCTCCAGGTCCTCCAGGTTTACCTGGTCCATCGGGAAAGAGAGGTCCTCGGGTGAGTAAAACAGCTGTGGTGTTCTGTAGTTCTAGGCAGTCACTGATAATGAAACTGGAGGCTGCACCGTTTTGTTTTTCTCAACTTTATTTTTATGCTTTGTGATTATGAAAGTGTATGATTCTTAATATTTGGCAGATAGGTTAAAGTAAGGCAAAGCAAACAGTTGTTTTTTTTTTTTTCTGGCTGTGAGCCTCCATAGTTAATTTTGTGTATGAGTGCGTACACAGAGCACTGTTACATGTGAACCTAGCTTTCCGCGTGCAGTACTAACTTTTCGTTTTTTCATGCCGCTCCCATCTGCTGCAATCTAAGGTCACGTTCATTTGTTTTTAGAATGAGGGCGAGTGAGCAGTGCATGCTACAGCCACAGAAGAGCAGGCAGTGGATACAAAATTAACCACTGCAAGACAGAAGGGGAAAAAAAAACACTCCCAAAAATCTGTTTTAGTCTCTTGTGTTACAGCAGCTTAATAAAAGAGGTGGTCAGTATCGGGGTAATTTGCCCAAGAAATGAGCTACAATAGCAAGCGTTGACTTATTTAGTGTGAGTGAGTGCAGCCAAACAGGAGCAGGGCCAGCAGCCTTGCCCCATGCCAGGGGACAGAGCAACAGGCTTCGTCGCAGCGAGCAGGAAACCGGCACCCCAGCTGCCAAGAGCATGGGAGAAGCCTGCGCTGCTGCAAGGACTAGTTGGTGGGGCAAAAGAGGGTAAATCCTCTCTGGTAAATCTGTGTTCACACAATCGTGTACACAAAAAACGCCTGAGGGGTCCCTGAGGTCATGGTTGATTTGGGGAGTTTTAGGGGAAGGGCAGGTGGAGGGAACAGGTTGACATTCATTGTGTAGATTTCAGGCCATGGTATTTGGGATGTAAGCAGTTTGGAGTGCGTTCATCTAGGCAATCACAACTGGGAGATAAGGGAGTATTTTATATGGAGGCTTGGCAGACGTGTGGGAGGAGTTTTGACTCGACCTTTGAGGACCGTTTAAACCAGCTGCTGCTCAATAGTGTGTTGAACATCTTGTGTGGTTTTGGCTTTCAAAACTTGGTCTGACTGGGTAGGAAAGTGCACTGGTCAAAGTGGGTGAAAACCAACTGGTGCTTTAGAGCAGCTGGAGGTAAGGGAGTGGACAAGACACATTTAAAAGTATAAAATGAAAAGTGTTCCCTTAAATCCATATCTTCCTGACTTCTTGGTTCCTTTTTTCAAATTATCTTTCTACATAAGAGCTGACAGGTTCTACAACTCTACTTTTTATTTTGCAAAGTGCATCTGTTGGACACTTCTGCATCACAGCCAGGATTCCACAATCCCAAGTAGATCCTCACAAGTGAGAAGTTGTGAGAAGGTTTAGAGGAGGCTGCCCATAACTTTAAAGCCATGACTGTTGCTGGGATTGCTTATCTTGCTCAGTTTTGGTTTGTTTTGTTTGGTTTTTTTTTTTTTTTTTTTTTTTGTTTTTTGGGGTTTTTTTTTTGCTGCAGGTTGTCTTTTACAGGTGTAGAGTACTTAAGAGCACAGTGCTCTGCTGTGTGGTTTTTCTGGATTAATTATTGAGTAGGAGATGATCTAGTCAGGGATGTCCCTGCTCCTTGCAGGGGACTAGATGACATTTGAAGGTCCCTTCCAACTCTAGCCATTCTATGATGGTTTCCAATGTGAGGAGACAGCTTATAATAGGGAGCCTGAAAAAGCATAGAAATGTCGAGGGGAAAATTTACCAGTAGTTCTGAGTTTAAAATACGTATTTATGTGGGCCTAGAAAGCCTATAAAACTATGTGATCAAAGAAATAATTTTTTTTTTATTAAATTACAATGCTCTTTAGTTTGCACAATGCTGATAAATTCAAGCAAGTACAGCTAGTGAAGATATGTGGCCTGAAAGGAGTTTTTTGAGCCAAAACCCGCATAAATCCCTGTTGATGCAAAGGTCATCTCCACGTCTACCAGTCTGCCCTGAGACTTCTGTCTTGCATGAGATGAGCTGCCGTTTGTGATCCTGAAATGTGACCTGAGGTGCCAAAGGGAAGCAGCAGAGTGCGACGCCGCATTGCCCAGGCCTTCTTCAGGGTGTCTTGGGTGTGTGGCCAAACCTGATCCTGACAGAGATTCACATGGGTTGGCCACTTTGGGCATGATCTGAATGTCTGATTAATGGTTAGAGATTTCCATTTAAAAATATTTTGATCTCTGTAATTCTATGGCAGAGAAGTCCGCATCTGACAGTTAAGGCTTTCTAAGTGTTTTGGCTTATTCTGAGTTTCTCAATAATGAAATTTCAGCAACCTCAGAATTAGTGATGAGATTAAATTCCCCTGATGCCTCTCATTTCATAAAGATACTTTTGCACCTCTGTGTTGCAGTACTGTGACACAAGATGACAACATTGCAAGGAGCAAAAGCTAGGACCCACTTCAGCACTGCAGCTACATTGGCACTTTCTGTTTGTTTCCATTCTCCTAGAATTGTTGAGATCGCCTCCAGAATTGCCAGTTAATCTCTCAAACAGAACATGGGATTAGCATTTCTGTGGAGTTATGTCAACACTGTCATTAGTGAGAGGGAGCACTTAACAGATACAGCTTTCAGTGTTACTGCAAGGTATCACCCATACATTCGTTCTCATGTTGAGGGAAAGACAAACACTGAGTTTATCTGTTGTAAGACCACTGAATATATGAGAAAGTTGGAAAGGATTCTTATTATTTTTAGTGTTGGATTAACTGTTTGGTGGAGTTTTGGCCTTAGCGAGTTCAACAAAAGCTTTGTTCCTGATTTACCAGGGATAGGTTTTCACCAGCTTGGTCCTTCAGTGTTTGGAAGATGAATAACTGCTGACAGCCATTGCAACAAATATTTTCCCTAACGTGCAGTTTGTCAAGGAGTGAAGATTGCTGAGTGTATTGCAGGAACAGACACTTATCCTGGAAGGCGTAGATAGTCCTAATAGCCTGTTTTCTTCCTGGAGTGGTTTAAGTCCAGCTCTTTTAGTAACAAGCCTATTTTCTACACTGAGCATGGAAGAATCAGGTTGGTGAAGGGTTTTTAATCTGTTATTTGTTTCAAAAAGGTGGAATGCGTTGCTTTGAATCATCTTTTAAGTCAATGAGAACTGATGCACTTCATTCTCTTTGTAGTGTATAGCTGAGTACCTCAGAATGTGATTTTTCTTATTTTTATCCCGTGCCTCCAAGTTTTGTAGCTGGAGAGCAACATTGCAATGACTGTGTGCCAAATACCTGTTAAGAATTACTTGGGAAGACAAGAGGAATGGAGCTTTTTAGAAGAAAGGGAAGTATTCAACTTCACTTTAAATTTTTTAGGAAGATGCGTGTGTTTTATTTTTTGAGAATCCTTTGAAAAGCCCAACCAGTGCTTCTAAAAATAACAGTGATGCAGTAAAATGATTCTCTGCAAACTGTTCACACTTGTTCAGTGGAGTGCTGAATAATCCCACTCTTTGTTTTTTTTGTTTTATAGGGTATTCCAGGACCACATGGTAATCCAGGTTTGCCAGGATTGCCAGGTCCAAAGGTGAGTTAATTTATCCATGTTGCCATGTAAATACATGAACTTCTTAACGACTTTTTGGAAGCCCCGGAACCATTTCCTATAATAGAACCAATTGGCCTTCTTTGGTTTACAGATGGAGGCTGTTACTATAAACACATTTTAATTAAATGTAATCAATCAAATTGAACTTTAAATCAAAACAAAATAGCAGTTTATTCAAGGGGAAAAAAAAAACCCTATATGTGCAGAATGATGACCTGGAAACTTTATCCATGCAAGTAGTTTGTACTTCCCAAAAGAGTTCTGTAAATCAACTTGGCCTCTTTTATAAACTGGAATTTAAGTGAGAATAAACATTTAATTTGTGTAACCTTTTGCCTTGCTTTTTAAAAAGAAGAAAAATAGACTGCCATTCTCTGTGTGCCTCACCTTTTTTTTTCCTCAGTGCCTAACCTTCATTATTTAAATATTCTAATATTTCAGACATTATCACTTGATTAATATGCTAGAATAATTTTCTGAAGATTTATGGATGTGATATGTGAAACCAAAGAAAAAATACTAGACTGGAAGCTCAAATAAAATCCCTCAAACCTGTGTTACACAGGCCCTTTAAGTAGATTTGACAGATTTGTGCAGTTGCAGAATGCCTTCAACTCATATTTAGTTTGAACAATTTGATAGATATGTTAGGAAGAAAACAGCAGCAACCATGATTTGTTTTAGTACAATTCCTAATGGCAGGAATCTGACGTGTTGTGACAGGTGTTAAAAACTGCTTGAGGACATGAAAAGACATTTAATAAAGCGTTCAGTGTCAAACACTGTAAAACCAAGTAACTCTGTGTGTATGCTTCTGTTATTATCTAATTCTATAAGAACAGTTAAACTTAGACATTGTTCATTAATTTTTACAATATTTATGCTGGCTTTATATTTGAATACATTGCAAGGAAAATAATTGTAACCATTTACTCCTAGGATTTGTTTTATAATGTATTTTCCCCCTCCACTAGATCATAATTCTCATCAGTTCTGTCGATGTCTCCATGATTTTAAGAATAGAGAAGGATTGTATATGTGTGTGTACATATATATATATATATATTTTAACTAAGCACCTAGTAATATATACATATTTATCTCTTTCATTTCTGTATCTTCTGAAACGCTTTTATTTTAAATAAATATTAGCCAAGTGCTCACCAAGTTTTGACCCTGAAGATCCAGTTGACCCACACTGACTATGTAAGCTGAAACGAAACACACTTTTGTTTGATCTTAACATCACAGACAAGTTTGAACAATTTTCTGGCCATAAATTAATGCAGAATTTTACTCTGCCTTTGAAATGCATGCATTTTTTGATCCTGTGCTGAAGTATCCTTTGTGCACTTGCTTTTGAAGCATGGAGCAATGTTAGCTAATATCCTTTATATTATCCAGCCCTGAGCGTGTGCTAGCAGTTCCAACCAATAGCTGATGTCCTCAGCATTTAATTCCTGATTAACAGTTGATGAATGTTTTTAAAGTCAATGAATAGTATTCATGAGGTTTGGCTATAAGCCTGCCTTTCTGAAAAATAGATCAGTTAAGAAAATCTAGTTTCTTGATTCTGGCACTGTTCTGTTAACACAACAAATTGATTTTGCTGTGTTTCTGGCCTTTATTTAATATTCAACAGGCTTAGTTTCTCAAGTGGCCTCACACGTACAAATCTTAACTGCAGAGGTAAGGATAACCCCTGATCCGCAGTACCCTATGCAAGAGGAGGATCAGGTGCCATAGCACTTCAAGTAAGAGCCATGACACTTGCAGGTCTGAAATGGCTGACGGTCAGGAACCCTCGTGCTGCTTGTCTTGTACATCCTTCTGAGCATCTAGTGTTAATTTTAGCTCCTTTTCAGTGAAGGCCTCATATCATCTTTAATCTAGTGCTGCTGTGATATAACTTTAATAGTAACATTTATTTCCTTGGCTACCTAAACCATATTTTTGACTGAGAAGAGTAGGTCTTTATGCTTGTGAGCAACACCCTGGGTAACTCTACAGCTCTGAAGTAAGAGCATGGTTTTAGCCTGTGCCATTTGTATAAACAGGTCAATGAAAAGTTATGGTGCTTTTTGCCTGCAGCTTTTAGTATGAGTTAGACGAAAGGGGTTCCCCGTTTCCTCAGTTACTTTATTTTGTTATTAGTGTGTGAATGTGGTCTCAGCCTATGGCTCTGGGAACTCCCCAGGTGACAGCTTGGTCAGTGTGAAGCCGTTCACCCAGGGCTGTTGTGGGAGGTACTGCTTCCTGCTGATTCCTGGTTTAAGAGCAGTGAATTTGGCTCCGAGGGGTGCGGGTTTGTGGTAGCCGATAGCTCTGCGGGGCTGGCTACCAAGCCCTGCTGTCCTGACCAGCCCCAGCTCCTGGCACATGGCAGGCCCCAGGCCTCTGTGGCATCATGGCCTGCAGTGCCTGGCTCTGTCAGCGGGGATTTGAGGTAGGAGAGATTGGCATGGCAGCATCCTTCCCCTCTTCCTGGCCTAGTCTTGAATGCAGACTGATTCCTGGCCAAGAGTGAAGAGCTGTGTAATCTGGTAGGAAGTAACTCATAAATGAACAGAGGCCTTCACTGCGTATTTACAGCTCTGTCCTTCCCAGCTGCCATGTCTGCACCGTGTGGGGCCGGTACTGAGCGTGAGGAAGCCTGGACACGGTTGTAATTAATGCAGTAATGCAGCCTGATGATCTCGCACAGTGTTTGGGGAAATAGGTGGTGCCCTGAAGTGGTGGGGCCCCACAGAGAGTATTTCAGTTGGGGTGTGTGTTGTAGTCCTGCTTGGATTTACCAATAAAATATTCTTATTGAGTGTTTTTGTGACATTATGAAATTTGGAAAACGTAAATCTCATTTTGATGTGAACTCACACTGTTATATTTTGTTGTAGTTTTTTACTGAAAAAGTTATGAGAAAGCAAATCTGCAATAACAAGTACATTTTGTATGAGCATTCCCCCTTCTCTTGCGCTAACAATAAAAAGAACTTGTTTCCACATGTATTCTCTTCCCTGGTGATACTAATGAGCTTAATTTCTTTGCAACAGGGCCCTAAAGGAGACCCAGGATTCTCTCCAGGACAGGCAAAACGCGGAGAAAAGGTAATGTTTTCTTAATTATGGAAAAATACTTTCTCTCCTGTTCTTTTATTGAAGCACATAATTTACAGTACAACAGTTCACAGTGGATCCTGACGCCCAGCTCCCTCCCAAGTAGCAAAAGCTTCCCCTCAGCACCATCCCCACCTTATATACCGAGCATGACTCACATGGTATGGAACAGCCCTTGGGCTGTTATTTGGGTAAACTGTTCCAGCTGTGTCCCCCAGCCACAGATGCCTCCAGCTTCTCTCCCAGCCCAGGTGAAACTATCCTAGCCAGAAGCAGGACAAGTGTTGCTGGGCAAAATTCAGAAATCTGTTTGTTGATGCACTGCTAAATGGAAGTGCAGCTTTCGTGAAAATAGCAATATTATTTTAAGCTAACCAGTTTTTGCTTTTGGCAATCTAATCATAGCGCTGAAAGTTATACATGTGCCCCTGAAACTCGAGGTGTGCTCTTTGTTACGAGCCCAAGGTGCCACAGAGCAGTCTAAAGCCCACTCATGTGTATGTATGACCTACACCTAAATACATGTAGAATGCATCTATAATAAAAAATCATGAGATCAATATGCATTTTAAGAACCCCAAATAATGAGAACTATAATTTTTCACCTAAGTCAAATTTGGTTACCCTAAGTACTGACTTGAATTTATTTTGATGCTAACCGACTTCCAGGATCTGATCCTTGACTCATTGTATTTGAATTTGGGCACTAATCCTGAAAGAGCGTATCTCTTCACTGTCAGTTCTAAGTAAGGAAAAAAGAACTGGAACAACTTTCCTTCCTTCCCTAACTGCAACAACCATAAGAAAATGCATCTTTTTTTTCCAGCTCCCTAGCATTGAGGTGCTCTAATTGTCATTCACATATGCCATCATGTAACTGCAGGGTTCAAAGAACTTGAATGAGAATAGTCATATGCCACCCTAACACCTTTGTCTATATGCATTTTTTATGTTGTCTCTTATGCAGATTGGATTTAAGCCATGTTTTATGCAGCACGTGCCATAATGGTGTCCAGATTGCTGGTTGAGGATTGTTGGCATAACAGTAGTTAAATAATTAAAAATATATATTAATTTGAGGTGAAACCACTCACTTCTGAGGGAAGGATTATGTCAAGAATTGACATAATCATTCCCGTTTGTTGCCTATAGGTACATGTTGTGAACAAAGTTTGTTCCAGCCATGATTTGGCCATGATATATGATGCAGGAGATGGTTACAATATGATTGCACCAGATGGTTACAGTTGAGGAACTGTTGACTTTTTGATTTGCTTCCTCTAAAAAAAATAAATCTATGCCTGATAAAGCAACATTAGCTACTTTTCACACCAAACGTCCAAGAATGCAGAGACAATATGAAGTCCTATATGTTTACAAGCTTGTATCATGTTCCAGTGAAACATAGTGACTGTGGATGGTTTTGTTGTACAGGGTGATCCAGGTCCCATAGGCTTTCCAGGGCCACCAGGGATCAAAGGCCAGAAGGTAAGATTCTGTTTCCATTTTCATGTAACCCTCCTCGGCTCAAATCCATGACCATCAGGTGGATGTCTGGTGATCAAGAGGCAATAGAAGGGCTTTAGGACTGCTGTTGGTGCTGTGTCAGGCTTCAGGACCAACAGTGCAAAACCTTCCCTTGCAACTAAATTGTGTGAGATCGTGGCAATAGACGATAAATCACTTCTATCCTAGACTGGTGTCCTTCAAAAGGCACGATGTGCCCCTGCTCAGACAGAATAGGTACTAGGCAAGATAGACTTGCCTGTGAGATACAGCCATTTTACAATCATATTCAATTTTCAGTAATAGTTTTTAATTTCTTTTTCTATATTTTGTAGTACAGTAAAAGCTCCATGAGATCATATGCTCAGTATTTCTGCACTGAATTATTTGTTTTTTTCTAAATGTGTGCCAGAATTGCTAAAATAGAAGTCAGGTGGAATAAGTTCCAATTTTGGATGCTACAGAATACAATTATTTTTTTTTAATACGAGAAATGCCAGGTGCCACATACTGCGTTTAAGAAATATATCCAAATTATGGCAGTCCTATGTACACAGGAAAGCATATGGCAGACAGAAGTTTTCAGAAGGGAACATGAAGGATGTCAACAGAGGAAAGGAGACAACCTTAAGAAAATGAGCACAGAAGACTGAGGGAGTGAATATAGTTTATGTGGAATGAGAGATCACCTGACATGAGTCCAGTAGGCTGCTCTGGTTAGTCAGATGGTGAGAAACTGGTGAGGTGGCAAAAATCAGCAAGAAAGCTGAGGGGAAAGTACTATTAAATGCTGTCTTTGCAGAAGATAGTTTGGTGTTGCAAGTGTAATAGAAAAACATGGAGAACAGATATCACAGCAGAATTTCGTAGTAGTACATAACACTAAAGGCAACTGTGAAGTGTCCATCAAAAGGATGGAATGAATTGTTACAAAAGTAGGCCCTGGTATTTTTGGCCTTAATTTGACATATAGAGAAGGAATAGAAATTAAATGCTTACTTACTATTAAAATTAAAGAAAAATGGCATTGTAACAAAATTTATGTTCAGTGTTATGTTTTAAGATGGCTTCATTCAACATTGTCTTGATTTGAGAAATTGTATGACAATTTCTTTTTAAAAAAGTCTAGTTATTCTTTTATGAATTGACCAAAACATAGTAAAAATGTGACCAGGAAAGGAAGCTGTCATTGGATTAGCACCAGGAGGTGTGTGGAAATTTATTTTGCCAAACATGTGGTCCACAGTTCTATGAACTGAGGAAATGAATAGCTGTGACAAGAATTTGCACCCCTCTGCTAGCTTTTGCATCCCCACTGATAGCTTTTGTCACCACTGATCTTGGGCCACCTTGCGATTCTCCAAGTATTGTGCTTTCTTATTTTGTCAGGTTTATGGTTTTGCTCAGAAAGTAAAATATTTTTTGTTTTAAAGCTTTTTAGATGAGAAGCAGCTGTCACTTGTTCTAGATTGTAAGACTGACATTTGGGGGCAAGGAAATTAAAATCTTATGGCCATCGTGCTCTCTTCCTGCCACAAGAATTCTCTCCTTATCTGAGGGTTAGAGACTCTGGAGAATCATGCTCACTTGATCACTGGAAATTTTACTTTCTGTTTCCATGTTGTACACGTCAAATGCTAACTAGAACCATGTTTGAGATAACTTCTGCCTGACCCAGATTGTAAGAATAGCAGCTTTCAAATAGTACTACACCTGTAAACAGTTTAAAGTATTTCACGCTTAATTTTTTTAATGACAAGCCCACCATTTATATTTTAAATAATTGACCTTTAGTTATTGCTTTTCAATATATGTAAATAGGTAAACATACTGTTTGCTCGTTGTGATCTCAGAAATTATTTTCAAAGGAATGTGAGCACAAGTACCTGTGAAGTAAACAAGTTGTATGAAAAAACTGCAGAAAAATCAAGTACTTCCATTTTTTATTTGTACCCCAATACTACTGGAGAATTGCTATAATATTGAATCAATAACGTATTTCCAATATTCTTTCTCATCCAGGTAAAATGGAAGATTAAAAAATCCTTCATATGGGTTAATGGCTAAAATTTTATTTGATTTTGACAGTCAGCTTGTGTTAATTGAGTCATTTCTTAACAGTGAGATATTTGTTAGCAAATAAAAACTCTAATGTTCTTCCAGATATTTTAAATAGTGTAATACAAATCTATGTTAATTTCACAGCAATTACTTTTTGTTATGTTGACTTTCGTCAGTGTTTTCTGAAAGACTTAGAAATTCGTGGTTTTTCTTTATGGAATTCACCATCCATTTCCTAGTAACTGGGGTGGTGGCTTTGGAGAGCTGAAGCAAAGGGTGTGCAGCAGTGCCTGCTGCACTCCACCAGGTGTGATCGCCCCACTCCAGGGTGGCTGTGGCTCTGGAGGAAACAGCATTTAATAAGTTTTCTAATAAGAATTTGCCTGGTTCTGAATTTCTTGAGAAACGTTATTTGGTGCTTATACAAAAACATACGTTGTGGAAGTTTGAGGCCAGTGTGCATCACTTTTTTTGACAAGAATGACTTTGAGAAGCCATGTGCTTTTAGTTCTGTTTTTCTAAATATCTGAGATCATGTTAGGAGAGTTTCTTGGAAAGATTCACTTTACTCAAAAAAAAAAAAAATAAAAAGAAAAAATTTTGAAGCCCTCAATGTAATAGAATAGCACTAGTAAACTACTGTTTTGGATTACAACTATGAAATGATGTGTTTCTTTTTCTAAAGCTGAGAATCTGCAGGTTTTTTTTAGTGAGATAGTAAAATAAACGTATGTTAATAATCAGGACTCTGGGAACAGATTATTGTGATTGACTTTATTTTTCCTTACACACCATGTGTTGGAGTACACATCCTTGTGGTTGTATATAAAATATGACATATTTCTCATACCTGTAACACACATTATAAAAAGCCAGATTTTGCTTGGCCTAGGGCTCCAAATTTGTTCTAGCATAAGAGTAGAAATTTGCATGTTTATGAAGTGTTTAGAGGCCTGTTTCTTTCAGGCATCTTTTGAAGCAGAGAAGCAATGGCAGGAGATGAGGGTTGGTTTGAGGAGAGTGCTGTTTCCAGAGCAGTTGCACAGATCTTACATCTGGAGCTGTCTTGACAGGGCCATCTTTAAATCAGCACTCAAAACTTTCTTTATATCAGTCCAGAGACCTCATAGAGTGGAAGCTTTCTCCTTCCCCCAAAAAAGGGCTTACTTCACTGTGCAAACAGGCTAGTACTTGCCTCTGCTAGCCAGAGTACTGGGGGTATATTGTCAGCCAAATGGCAGTACTCCTGGGCATTAATTTGCCTGAGATCATGCCGGTGCGTTAGAATGACTGCAGTGCCCGTGTGGTTGCAGGTACTTTACAATGACATTGGAAAATATTTTTTAAAAGATTGGCTACAATTTGTGTGCTTTATTCCCTATCTAATATGTGTGTAACAGTAAATCAAGGGAATCTGGATCTATAAAATCCTGACAAAATTTATATACTAAAATATAATACTGTAAGAAGGAAAAAACTTTGTTGCAACCTGACAAGGGCTCTGTGTTTCCTTTTGTATTTCCTTTTGTATCCTGTAAAAGGTAAGGTAGATAGTAAGTAGCACAATGTTGACATCACCACAGGTACTGCTTTGAAATTTATCTAAGTGTCTTCCACTGCTTCTCCTAGAGAGTACAGTTTTCTTTGATTGGGGGAAACTTCAACTCTGAGAGAAATTCATCTACTGAATTAGATGGAGAAAAGGTCCCTCTTCTGTATGCGTGCTTTTTTTTTTTTTTTTAAGTGATAGAATCATAGAATCGTTAGGGTAGGAAGGGACCTTCAAAGGTCATCTAGTCCAACCCCCCTGCAAGGAGCAGGGACATCCCTGACTAGATCAGATTGCTCAGAGCCTCATCCAACCTGGCCTTGAATGTTTCCAGGGATGGGGCATCCACCACCTCTTGATATTTCTGTTCTTCAGGATATTCAAGGTAAGAGATGCCAGGTGAAATCTTCGTTGTGTTAATAAACATCAGCAAACAATCAGCTGTGAAGGAGAAGAAAAACAAACTCAAACCGTTGGCCAATGAAGAAGTGTTTCAAAACTGGATGCTGTGTGGTGACAATGTGGAGTTGATAAGTAAGCATTGCAAAGGCTCCTCTGACGGTGCATGGAAATCTGGTTGTAGGCTAGACTTACCCAGCCCCCCCCCTTTTTTTTTTTTTGTTAAACCCAGAGCTTTTTTTTTCCAGCACTTTTCAAAGACTAATATCTCTCTGTAGCTGATGGTTGTAGCATTACATATAACACACCACTTCCTGAGTATTGGAGGTTACAGAAACTTCTTGGCTCTCTAGCAAAGTTTTAGGTGCTGTATCAGATGTGTTTTAATAACAAATGTATAGAATTTCTCATAAAACAAAGTGGGCACTGGTAAGATAGAAAGACTTGGCTTGAATAGTCCTTGGTGTTATGATTTAACATCTATGTTTTGCTATATACAGACTTCACTCAGCCTGGGTCCCACTGTGCTAGGGATATGGTAGGAGTCAGACACTACAACTTGCTATGAAGTCTTCTCTGAGTCTTATTAGTTGGTGGTAAAGATTTTTGTCTCATGAAGACCAAAGTATTCTTGCAACTTGCTGTGTTTGTGTAATGTACGTGAAGTCTGTATTGATGTAATTGAAAGCTTCAAACCTTTCTCTTCCACATTGAGCTTTTAAATCAGAGCGTTAATCTTCATTAGAAATTGAGAGGTATTTAATTTTGCAAACCAGTGCATGTGAACTTCTATTCTTGTTTACTTTCATCTTAGCTCAAGCAAACCGGGTCTTATTTTTGTGAGTATGCTCAAGAACACAAACCCGAACTAGTAAAAAACTAAAAATTTGAAGAGAATTAGCTAAGTCACAGGAAAGGAAACCCCTATGTGAAAACTCTCTCTTTTGGAATGATACTCATTTCAGTGTGTTTAGCTTCATTCCCAACAAGCATTAAGTGACTTGGAATGAATTGAAGCTGTGTTAACTCTGAATAAGAATATGCACATACTACTCTAAGTATGAGTTCAGAGCAGTTTTGCTCTGGTGGAAGTAAGATGCTGTTGTGTAGAAACGTGCACACCAGTAATTAGTTATTCATCTCACAGTTCCTTCTGTGCCTTCATTTGAGACTGACCATGCAGGTGTTAATCAGCTAAACTGACCCACTTTGAAAGGAAATTGTGATAAATGTCTCTTAGTGTTTCTGTGTATAGCAGCATTTGCTTTCCCTTTCTCTTTGTACAGAAATAATAAGCTATTGAGATTTCTTCTAGCAACGCTTATTTTAGCTGATCATTTAAGCATGGAGAGAGGATAAAATTCTGAAGTGGATAAAACTCATGAAATACAGGGTGGGCTGAACTGTAAAAAAAACTATATGGCTTTCTGAGGCACATTTTGAAAGCCAAAGTTCTATTACTGGCTTAAGCAGACATCTTTGGTTCTGATTTAGCAATTCAATAAAAAAAATTGTTTTAGGCATGCATTAATATAGTAATTTGGGATATTTCATGTTATCCAAGATCCAGCTCCTGGCTATTTGTTACT
>WHYT01015499.1:169805-184393 GCA_009806455.1 Tetrax tetrax | reverse complement strand
TTTTTTTTTTTTTTTTTTTTTTTTTTTTTTTTTTAACCCAGAGCTTTTTTCCAGCACTTTTCAAAGACTAATATCTCTCTGTAGTTGATGGTTACATTACATATAACACACCATTTCCTGAGTATTAGAGGTTACAGAAACTTCTTGGCTCTCTAGCAAAGTTTTAGGTGCAGTATCAGATGTGTTTTAATAACAAATGTATAGAATTTCTCATAAAACAAAGTGGGCACTGGTAAGATAGAAAGACTTGGCTTGAATAGTCCTTGCTGTTATGATTTAACATCTATGTTTTGCTATATACAGACTTCACTCAGTCTGGGTCCCACTGTGCCAGGGATATGGTAGGAGTCAGACGCTACA
This sequence comes from Tetrax tetrax, assembly GCA_009806455.1. Classification (NCBI taxonomy): domain Eukaryota; kingdom Metazoa; phylum Chordata; class Aves; order Otidiformes; family Otididae; genus Tetrax; species Tetrax tetrax. The sequence continues at coordinate 184,033 of WHYT01015499.1, read as the reverse complement.
ACTTGCTATGAAGTCTTCTCTGAGTCTTATTAGTTGGTGGTAAAGATTTTTGTCTCATGCGGACCAAAGTATTCTTGCAACTTGCTGTGTTTGTGTAATGTACGTGAAGTCTGTATTGATGTAATTGAAAGCTTCAAACCTTTCTCTTCCACGTTGAGCTTTTAAATCAGAGTATTAATCTTCATTAGAAATTGAGAGGTATTTCATTTTGCAAACCAGTGCATGTGAACTTCTATTCTTGTTTACTTTCATCTTAGCTCAAGCAAACTGAGTCTTATTTTTGTGAGTATGCTCAAGAACACAAACCCAAACTAGTAAAAAACTAAAAATTTGAAGAGAATTAGCTAAGTCACAGGAAAGGAAACCCCTATGTGAAAACTCTCTCTTTTGGAATGATACTCATTTCAGTGTGTTTAGCTTCATTCCCAACAAGCATTAAGTGACTTGGAATGAATTGAAGCTGTGTTAACTCTGAATAAGAATATGCACATACTACTCTAAGTATGAGTTCAGAGCAGTTTTGCTCTGGTGGAAGTAAGATGCTGTTGTGTAGAAACGTGCACACCAGTAATTAGTTATTCATCTCACAGTTCCTTCTGTGCCTTCATTTGAGACTGACCATGCAGGTGTTAATCAGCTAAACTGACCCACTTTGAAAGGAAATTGTGATAAATGTCTCTTAGTGTTTCTGTGTATAGCAGCATTTGCTTTCCCTTTCTCTTTGTACAGAAATAATAAGCTATTGAGATTTCTTCTAGCAACGCTTATTTTAGCTGATCATTTAAGCATGGAGAGAGGATAAAATTCTGAAGTGGATAAAACTCATGAAATACAGGGTGGGCTGAACTGTAAAAAAAACTATATGGCTTTCTGAGGCACATTTTGAAAGCCAAAGTTCTATTACTGGCTTAAGCAGACATCTTTGGTTCTGATTTAGCAATTCAATAAAAAAAATTGTTTTAGGCATGCATTAATATAGTAATTTGGGATATTTCATGTTATCCAAGATCCAGCTCCTGGCTATTTGTTACTCCCCCCCCGCCCCAGCCCCAACAGCAATGCAGATCTGCTTCCTTAGATACAAGATAACATATATAAATTATTTAGACTTAAGCTACTGGAAAGGATCAAAGCCAGCATACTTTATAACTTTGCAAACTGGCAATGCCCTGTTTCAATAACAAAATGAAAGGACACACCTGCTGCGTTGACCTTTGAGAAAACGAGGCCTTTGAGTTTCTTAATGAGTACATCTCCTTTGGATCAAGATTCCTCAAGCAAGACTATAATAGCAGAATTCCAAATTTTGAAGCCTGACAATTTTGAAGCGTCTTCTGTTATCTAAAATTATCACTAAACAAAATAATTCAATTTTTAATTTTGTGTATGATAATAAAATTAATTGCATGCAGAAATACTCTTGTGGTCACGCAGAAGCTTATCCAAAACTTTGGGATACCTGATCTACTGAAATCAGTTGCAGAATTCCTTTTTATTACAGTGGGTCTCAAATCTCTACTGACTAATAAGTATCATCACGCCACAAGTTAGCCAGATGTTTGACATCAGCCAAGATACTCCCACTACTCAGTCAATGTCTTTGAGGCCAATTTTGTGATAGATTTCTATCCAGAATAAGGATTCTTTTGGTCTTTCTTTTTTAAGCTGCAGTTTTTGGAACTTGCATATTCCCAGTACCTCTTGCAAGGGATGTGGAGACCAGACACTTGGCTTCTGCGTCAATCACGCAACTGTTACAGCTGGCCTTTTCGGCCAGCTTGTCTGGGTACGTTTAGTATAGTGCGAAGACATCCAACGTGAAGGTTCCTCTTTCAAGTGTACTGATGCAAATGGCAGGTTCCAGCTCTATTTTTAATTTATTTTTTTTTTCTTTAAGTGCTAAAATATGCATGAAATGGTCATGTGCAGGGAATAAAGTTTGAGCGCTTCATGATTCCAGCACCACAGGGAAGATTTCTGGGATGAGGAATTTGGTTTATGTTAATTTTAAAAAGAGATACCTTGTGTCCTGGAAGGTCTGTCTGTCTTGAGAGTGTCCTAGAATAGTGTGGGATGACCCTCTATTGTATACCTCCTCTGAACTGCCTTGTTCAGAAAGGGCATCGTGACAGGGATTTAGAATGGGGAAATGCATTGTACCGAATTGAATTCTGCAGTTTCAGCAATAACTAGGGACAGTATCCCATGTAATAATTTGTTTAAAAGAGTACAAGTTGGAACTGGTTTTAAGCATGCTGATATCTTGAAAATGTCTAAACTGCCATGAGGATTTCTTACTCCTTTCTTCTAACTCAGCTTTCATATGAGCTGCTAAATGTCATCCACACTAATGCTGCAGGCAATAGTTTGGATTATTTTTTCTTGATAAAGAGAGATTGGAGTAGAAAAAAAAAGGTCCATTTTGCATGTTTAATTGTATTTATCACATATCTGTTTCTCTACCTGCAGGGTCCTAAGGGTTATCTGGGACTGCAAGGGCCACGAGGTGAGCAGGTGAGTGATGAAAGCACAATACGCTATACTGTACAGATGAACAATTGAGGATAGAAGAATGCATAATCCAATATAAGTGTTTGATATAAGCAACCAGTGTAAATCACTGACTGCTTAAGGAAATATTTGATAGTTCTTGACCAAGAATTCAGATTATTTAGAGATCAGTGTGGTAAAAATGATCTAAATGAAATGTAAAAGACCAGCTTGTTTTTCTTCAGCTACCATGCTGGCTTGGTGGAGGTTGGTGTAAAATTCTTTTGGAGGCACAGTTTGGATTATCTTAAAACCTCTATCGATTTAATGCATTTTAAATCTCCTAGCATGTAGAAAATTAAATTATATTTTTTCTCCCTTCCATGTAAGTTCAAGAAGCAATCTGAATGTAGGTTCAAAGACATCCAATTGCTGATGTGTCTTGTTAGTATTAATGTGACTTCTCATGGCAGAATAGATGGAAGTATGAGTCTTCTTTTGGATGACACTGAAAGGGAAACTGTGGTGACACAAGATGATAGACACTTGAAAGGAGATGAAAACTCATTAACATCATCCATTACTTTAATGAGTTTTATACATAAATCTTAGCTGAGTGAGTGGTGATTTTTATTATAGGCCCACAGGCATTTTTCTGTGATGACTATAATAGCGAGATGAAACTGTAGCCAGTTGAGGAAAAAAAAAAGCCACTCAACATCAGGAGAAGAGTGTCTCAGTCTCTGAAGAAGTTGCAGGTAAAAAGTAATCAGTTAGTTACCATGGAGGAGAAAAAGTGAAACTTGCGTTGAAAAGTAATTTTGCTTGTTATTCATGCAGTCAAGCATGTAAGTTCCTTCGAAGGCAATTCGTGTTCAAGAATGTGAAAACTGGTGATTTGCAACAGTTTGATATCTGTGTTCTTGTACTACTGCTATAAATGTTTTCCATCATTATTATCACTTAGAAAATACTCTGACGTAACTTCTAAGAGAGCACTTTAGATAAGAGTTTTATTTTGCACATAGTTCTTACTGCTGGTATTTTCAGGCCTGGCGGGTGAAAGTGATGAGTTAGACCGGTTACTTGTCATCTGTAGCACCTACCTGTGTTTGTAGTTCTTAGAAGCTTGTACAACAAGGACAGACTTTCCTCTGTGTGAATTGTGGAACTCCTTGAACAGCTGGTAACAATGGAAAAGTTTTAAAAGATAAGTTGTAAATGCAATGATTATTCTACTTTTTTAGTTTTTTTCATATATGCATATTTTGAGGTACAGGTGAGCCAAAATAGGAGACCATGGATCCTAGTTCCATGACAGAACATCTGTCAGAAGATGAATCGCTACCAGTTGAAAGCAGGCAACAGAACCATGTCAATGGCAGCTCATTTAAACAAAAAATACTGCAACCCCTTTTTGCCTCTGCACTTCTGAGTTCTGCTTCCTAAGACTGCTGTTTCACCATAAATCAGCTGTGAACAGCTCAAAGAGGAAGTTCTGATTCATTGCTATGGTAACCCTGACATATGACAGTGGGTGGAAGGGTCAGGCTGGGAGAGTGTACAATTTATGGACTTGGCTTGTTTAAAATAAAATTAACTGAACAGGGGTAGGTGACGCTTCCTGTATCTTGGTGATGGGCCCATGGCATTTGGAACCATTTCAGAAAAGCACATTTTTCTGAAAATAGTCAGATTGTTATCATGACTTTTGGATTTGATTAGGAGTACGAAGGAGAGAAGTTCTATACATTAATGACTAATCCAGTGCTATATTGACCTGATTCTGGAAGAAACAAAAAAAAAATTGGCTTTGTAAGGACACAAAGATTCTTCTTTAATGAAACATTTAACACATTTGTTAAGACACACATTTAAGACCAGTGCAGTTACTTTACTATAAAGACCTGTCTCCTGTAGTCCTCCTCAATTACTTTTTATAAATAGCATCTATGTTTTTATTATGGAAATAAGTGATGTACTTTTGTATTTCACAAAATCATAGACTACTCTTCTGGTAATGCTTTTTAAAGAGTATGTAACTGAAATTGGTGAAGTTACTTATGTATGATGAGTAAATTTTAGGATGTTGCTGTGTAGCTTGCGCAAAAAGCAATTTTTCCATAAGCTCAAGCTGTGTCTTGTCACTAGATGACTAGATGTTAAAAGAGAAATAATAAAACAAATAAACTCCAAAACATTACATTAAACCTGCCTGTTGTTTCTTTCCTTTTTCTTTTTTTTTTTTTTTTTTTTTTTTTTTTTTTTTTTCTTCCCCTACATCTTTTTCCACTTAGGGAATTCCAGGAATGGCTGGCAATATTGGGGCAGCTGGTTATCCTGGCAGGCAGGTGCAGTAACTATACTAATGTCTTTGCAGTTTTGGGGGTTTTCTTGTTTGTTCTTTTCAAAAGTACCATATCTAACTCTTTTGGAACAGCTAATAGAATAAATGTATTTGTTTACATCCTGTCATCCTAGAAACAAACCTCTTTCACAGGTAGTGCCCTTTAGGTAGCGTTGAGTCTCATGGCTTTTAAATTTGGATGGGTTACATGCAGTAATGCTATACCTTTCTGGCATACATGAATGACACTACCAAAGTACTGAATGTCTAAACACTTTACCCTCCTTCATAAACTTCTTGTGGTTCTATGTGTGTTATCTTCTTCACATTTCAAGTCCAAAAGCAATAGGAAACTCTGTTGCAGTATAGTTCCTCCTGATTTTCACCAATGTATTTACTTCACTGCTGAAACTATTTCTTCAGCCCTTTAGGGAAGAAGAACATTAGAAGATTTTTTTTTTTTTCCCTCCATTCAGATGTTTGAGGAGGAGAACCAATAAAGCCAGAAAGCAGCTTTCTATAAAGACAAGCACTTATTTAAATATTGATTTTTTTTTTTTTTTTTTAAATTTACTTAATAAGCTAACAGATACCTCAGTCCAGTAATATAAATAAGGCATGAAGTAGAAATATTCATTATTTTCCTCTCATAAAGGTATATGAGCCAAACCCAGCAATTCACTTTGTGGGTTTGTAACTGCTTAAGGGGTGAATTTGACCAATACTTCAGTGTTTTATTGGCTTAGGCTTGTAATGGCTATGCATTTTAAAATTCCTTTACAATATTTTTATAGTAATGGATGATAACATGTTTGTGTTAAATCACATAAAATGTTTAGAGCATTTGGACTACTTATATTAGTGTGAAAATAATTGGAAATGTGTCCAAATATAAAAGCTTATGAAAAATCCTGTGAAATTATGTCACTGTCTTGCTAGATCACTGAGTCTGGAAAAAAAAAATTCCTCCTAGAAGAAATAATTTTAATGTAAAGGAAGTTTCAGTCATTGTCACAGTTTCAGCTGTCAATTAATGGGAGACCTTTCTGAACATGGTTCCAAGGGACTGCTTTATGACACCTTCTTCAATCCTAATTTTAAGAATGTGTTGCTGATTTACAGTTAACAAATTCTACTATAATTCTTTTAAATAGAGCATATCTGGTTGTTTAAAATGAAGTACAACTCATGTCTTTCTGTAATAGGGCTTAGCTGGACCAGAAGGTAACCCAGGTCCTAAAGGTGTAAGAGTAAGTAAGCATTTTAAGCATTTTGGCATGTTTGTTTATTTTGTACCCATGGAGTACATAAGAAAGAGGATGAGGAATTTCATTCAGCTCTGCCAGTTTTATGCCTGCAGAACCACTCTGACTTTATGGAGCTGACAAATGAGAAAACATAATGTTTCTTTCAAAACACATGTAAGGATTTAATTTTTTTCCTATGGTGAGTAGCACAGAGCAGTCTTCGGTTGTTGCCCTTCCTCTCGCTTGGAATGTGTGCAGGCAGGAGAAGGAAAGCAGTACTGAATGTGGGGGTGTGAGAGCTGGGAGTGAAGAGGAGTGGACGTTTCCTGCCTGCAGCATTATTTCCATAATAGAAGCTGTCAAGAAGGGAGACATATCTGGCCTTTCCAATCTGTAACAGCTACAGAAGTTAATAAAGGGAAACCGTCTTGTCACATAAAAACCATAAAAGTGATCTTAAGATTTTCAGATGATTCAGTTGTAGTCATGTATATCCCAGGCACTGAAGGCTCTTAATGCTGTGCTGATTCAAGGTTTACTTTTGATTATTTTTGGAGGTAAAATAGGTTGGCTTTTTTTTCTGGTTGGTTTGTTTGTTTTGTATTTTGTTGGGGTTTTTCTTGTTTGTTTGTTTGTTGGTTTTTTTAATAGGCACATGAGCATGCCTACATAAGCTTGTGTGTGTGTATAAATATGTTTTTGAACTGACTCTTTGGCCTTTAAAGGTCACTTCCAACCCAAACTACTCTATGATTTTATGATTCTATGATCAGGCAGTAGATACAGGTTTCCAGAAACTTGCGTGTTGCTGGTTGCAGCTAGGATTTGAAGGAGCCATTTGCTGGGTGTTTCAGGCCCTCAGCTCATGTTGTACAGGTTTCTGAGCAGTTCTCAAGTATCTATTAAAATAATCTTACTGCACTGCTAGATTTGCTTTTGTCCAGTTTTTTTTTTTAGTGTAGTTACTAAAAGCCTTTGCCTGCAGCAGCTTCTTAAACATATCCCTGGTCTTTTGGAGTGAGGTTTTTTTTATGTCAGTTTTCATTACAGCAATGGGAAAAAATTAGTTTTTCAGGATCAAGTGCCAACAGATATTGCACCCTCAGGGATTGTATCTTTTAAATTTCTTCAGTTTATTTTTGCTGAAATTCTTAATGCATTTTTGTCTCATTCTTCCCTCAACCGACAAGACATCAAAAGATCTCAGTCACTTCCAGAAAAGTTACTACTGCTCTGTTTACGCAAAGCTAAAAATGGCCAATGTATGAGTAATTCTAGGGAAAAGCACCTGTCAGGTCTTAAGACTAAGTCCTGTATATGAAGTCTACAAGCAACTTTCAATAAAAAATGATGATGCAGCCCTCTTGAGACCTACTACTGTGCCATGGTGGTGTAAAGCAATATGATACAAAGTATTTTTAGAGCTTTAAGTTTAGAACATTCCTGCAATGAAACTATACTCTGCTTCTCAGCTGTTTTAAAAACTGTAGAAAAAAGAATTACCTTTGTTTTCCTTACTCTCATTAGGGCTGGATGACAAGATGGTTTCTATTGTTAATAACTAAAAAAACCCAAACAAACAACACAAAAAATATACACACAAAAAAAGGACCCCAAACCTCCCAAGCAGGGGATGTTTTTTTTTTAGTAACTAATAATATTTTTGTTCCAATCTCAGTTTGAATCTCGTACTGCAGAATCCATCTCTATACTGTTTTTGTAAATTGTACTATCATTTCTGCTGAGTCAACAGCATGCTTCTGTGTCCATGCAACTGATTGTATAAGAGGATCTATTTCTGACTATCTGAGGGGAAGGTGGGAGAGAAATGCAGTGTGACTGAGCTTTAAGGAAAACATACTGCTTGTGACAAGGGAAACTTTCTAGGACTCCTGGATCACACAGTGTTATTAAAGATGAGAAACATCTAAAGATGAGAACATCTTTTCTGATGTATTTCATTAATAAGGTTAACTTCAGCAGCTTTTTCATGTTTCTTTTATTCTAATAAATAAAGTTTCTGATGCAACTTATTGGAACACTTTCTTAGTATTTCTTATTAATTGATTCTGTACTCTTATAATAGGAAATTGGTTTTGGTGTTGGTTGGAGAGTAAATCCTAGTTGATTGAGCTTCACTGGTCCTTTCAAATGACCCTGAGTTTAATCCCTGGATCTTGAACCCACAGTTGGCCAATACTGAGGGACAAGCGGTGTTGGTGGGAAGCAGCCCTGTAATCAAGAATTGTTCTTATGTTTTTAGGGTTTCATTGGACCTCCAGGTGTGGCAGGACAACCAGGACCTGAAGGAGAAAGGGTTGGTTTAATGGAACATGGAACGTTAATGAAATATTGATGTTTGGGAGGTAATGCAATATATATGTTAGAATAGGGAAAAAATGTACGGGATATAACTATTCATTTGAGTCTTTGTCTAAAAGCAAAACTGATGTGGAGCAAGTTAGATAAATCATATCTAATTAGTCTAATTAATGAAATACACTGTGCTATAGTTAAATTGGGAGCAGCTGTAAATTATTATTTGAAATTAATCTAGAGCTTCAAGGATTGGCAGTATTTTTTTCTTACCACCAAGGTCCATGATGAGTATTTTTTATTGAAGCAATTTTGCTCAGTTAATATTTGTCAGTTGTTGGATGATATTTGCAATAAAACCAATCATGGAAATCTTAATCTCTGTCACCCTGTGCTTGATCCTTTTCTTTCTTCTCTTGAATATAAAGGATGTCTGGCCAGGTACTTTGATGGAAGCAGGATCTGGCCCTTCTTCATAGTTGTTCTGATGTGGCCACAATAAAGACAAGCAAAGTTGTTTGTTTGTTTGTTTTTCCTGTTCCACCTTGTTATAGGACATCATCTCTATGATTGTTTGCTCAAGTCGTGGTGGGGTTTTTTAAAATTTTTTTTAATGGTACTTCTTTTTACACTGTCTTTTCCAATCAAATGCAGGTTTAATTACTTGAATTTAAGCTATTGTAGAAAAGAAAACATACTAACAATGGGTTCTTTCTTTCTCAGGGCATCCCAGGCTTCCGTGGAAAAAGAGGTCCTAAAGGGAGACAGGTAAATCTTCAAACACTTGTTAAAATTTCTGCTGCCATTGTAAATGCACCTGTAATTCACTCTAACTTTTGTCAGCTGAAAAATGTTGGTTTTATTTTCTCCATAGATGACTTTCTATTGTTTCCAGTTAGTACTTTGCAGTACTGCAAATTCTGTGCAGTTTATAACTACTAGATGTTCTGAAGTGAGGAACGTTTAACGTGATGAGCCTTGTGGCTGGCTACTGATCTCAGTACCTGAGGGTTAAAAGATGATAGAAAAACATAAATATATTCTGTAAAATTAGTGTTAGCACGAGGTACAGCTATGATGCAAGTTTCATAAGACTGATTTTTGGTGTTGGTTTGAATGTAAATCAGCTGCTGCTAACGTCTGATATTTCTGGATTATGGTAAATTAAAGCTGTCCTCTACTTAACATATATTTCTACAGCTGAGAATAAACACAAATTTGCCAAGTATGCATTATCAAAGTTTACATATTTCCTGTGGTGTATCTTCAATGCCAAGGGCTTTGTTTTCTGCTGCAACCTTATTATTTTAGGTCTTTGAAGCTGTCCAGGAGTTTCCAATTTTAACTTACTTGTGGTTTGAGGCTGGTAACTGCGATAGCGTTCTCCAGGCATACACTCAGATGCGCTCAGCAGATCAGATGACTTTCATCTAGCATGTTGAACAAGCTTGTTCAGCAGTAGTAGTGTGATTACCATTGTTTTGCCCTTGATGTACACTATTAAAGTTGTGATGGATTCTGCTTAATTATGTTCTGTTTTCTGTGTGATTTAGCACCAGCTGAAAAGGCACTAGCCTTCAATAGATTTCCTTTTGATTTAGAGAAAGACATGCAGAGAAAAGTGCCATTAAGCTGATAGACTGCTTTTTCTGAAGCTGCTATCAAATTGTTAAGGTATAAAATTAAAGTAAGAATCTGTTTTTTAGTTATTCAGCAAGAAGGACAGAGTGCTCCTGTGCTTGTTGACCATATTATTGTTTGATTATAATTTGAATCAAATGCTATTTTGTGCATCATTGCCTTAATCCCAAGGTATTTCCACATTCTTTATATGATCTATAAAGTACTTACTAGACTAAAGGCTACTAATATAGGGACCAAACTAGGAGAGCAATCACATGGAAACCTGGCTTGAAGTGCTTTGGATCGCAAGCTTAGAGAAGATGTGTTGTTTTAACCTCAGACAATGGTAGCTGTGATGACAACATCTTTTGACACAGTGTCCCAGAGTTAACAACTCTGGTGCTTTAGGGCAGGGCACTGTCACTAAAGGAAATTTGCCATGGGAATTGTATAGTACCTGAAGTCAGGCTCCTCAGCTTGTGTTCTAGGATGCAACTTATTTCTTTGGACAAAACTTCTGTCAATAGTAATTCTTGGGGGAAAAAAAACCTGTCTGACTGGTAGAGATCCTTCTGAAAGAAAACAGATCCCAAATATGATCTCATTTTTTTTGAAAGTAATATTAAAGTGTAAGAAAAGTGGATTGTACAAGGCATTGTACACTTACAATTCAAAATTCTACTGCTTAGCAGCTTTATTGAATAGTTATTTGTATTTGTAATGTCTCTGGCATATTTGCAATGGAACAAAGTATTCCATTAGCAAAATCTTTATTGTGATGATTATAGTGTGAGGATTTGTTTTAATTTTAGGTTAATTTTGCATACAATATGCTTTAAAGAAATACTTTATAGTATAAGCATATATATTCAATTTCTTTCCATTGTATGCTTGTAGTATGAAATTCAGCGAATCCTGCAGTATTTTTAATGCATTGTCTGTCCTATTAGTATGATGCATAGTCATTTTATGTACATACTTTGATCACATTTGGGGGAGTCTTTTTATATAGTTACCTTCAATATGGGATTAGTTATAACCAGTGGTCAATGTGACAGAACAGACCTTGTGAATTATACCAAGAATTTTTTAGTCAGGTCCATTGTAACTGTAAAAACAGTTCAGGTTCTGTTTTATATTAAAATTATGAATAGCCATCCTTTGTATGCTTTATAGTAATGTTAAATGATAATATTGATGTAATAAAACATTTGTTGCACAGTAGTATTATTGTATTGCTTCCAATTTTAGACTTTTCCGACTGTTCTCCTGCGTTGCATTTTCCTTTAATTTTTCTGCTTACTGAGATAGTTTTATCAGCATCAGATAGAAGATAAATGCTGTTGAGAATGTGAGTATGATGACCTGGGTAATCTGTCCCTTTCTTAATTCATGGTATGCTAGGTTTCTGCTGTATATAAACAATCATCTGTGACTTGCATTTATGATCAGATGGCTGATAAAACTGTCCCATTGTATTCTCTGTTTCACTTCTGATGACTCATTTGTGTGGTTTTAAAAAAAAATAAATACATTCACATATGTTATGGCAATTCTGCCTCTTCCAACATCTACCAATGGTAGGCAGTACAACCAAAGCATTCAGCTATTAAGGAAAGGGTAGTAAATTAATCTTTGTCTACATCCTATCAGCTGGTATATTTTAACAACATAGGCACTGTCAAATACTCATATTGCATGTGTGAAATTTTACAGTACATTTTCAGAATTGTGAAAAAATTTGGCCAATGGTATACAGATTGAGAATCAATGAAATCTGCTTTATTGACCAGTAACCTATGAACCTCTACTCCTTAAAAGATAAGACAGTAATCCTATAATGACCTGCACTGTCAGATCTTATAGTTATGGCCATAGCTTGTTATTTGTGAGTTCCATAACTTCATTGTTGTGAGAGGCATTCCTGTCTTTTACTTTTTTGAAGTTGCAGGAGAATGCAGAGAAAAACTCTAACCAAGATCAACCCAAAAGACGGTACAGAGAGAGTTAAGCATGTCTCAGATTAATTCACAGTATGATGCATGGTGATAGCCATTAAGAGCCTATTAAGTTGTTTCAACATATTGTTTTAGCAGTCTGTGTGCTACACAGACTATATATACACACACATAAAAAGTTGCATTAACTTTTATAGAATTTTGGTTTAAGTTATTACTAAAGCCAAATATGGCTTAAGCAGTGCTTAAACTACTTTGGTTTATGATACTATTTTTCCATCTCCTTGCCGTAGTTTTATATTGTCTTCCTGACTGTTGTTCATATAATATTGTGTGATGATGTGTATCTCCCATTCCATTAAGGAAAGTCAGTACTATACTACGTCCTGAGCTGGTCTGCTATGTGCATGTCCTCCAAACAAGGTAGATTAAAAAGACCAAATTAATTGCCCCTTTGACCTGCGGCAGGTTTGAACACAGTCTTACAGAGGTAAAAGGTTAATGCCTCAAATTACTGTTCCTGATACATGGGGAGGGGTAAAAAGACATTCAAACATTGAAAAGACAAAGAAGAGTATTTCATGTAAAAATTATTGTAAGGATGGAATTTGCTCCTTTTCCCAGTGGAAATGAACTGGTAATGCTCTCGTGTTTTGTGGCTGATTTCTTGCAGTCAATGCACCTCATTTATCTTGGTACTCTAATACTGTGCAAAATTTTTCAGTTCCAGGAAAAGTCTCTTTTCTGTGAGTACCTTAGCTTGGATTTTTTCCAGGCAGAATCCCTTTCCAGCTTGGTATTTTGCAAATTTTGTGATAGGCTCTTTTATGGACCTCACGATGTAATTAAAAAGGATGTTGACTTCTCTGGAGATCTGTGCTCTGTCCTTTCTCCTAACTTTATAAGGTGATAGGAATCGTGAAAATATTGCATGGTGCTGCTTCAAACGAATGGCGTGAGTTTGCTATTAGCTTCATATAGCTCTTCCAGAGAAATAGTGAGATCTACCTGGCAACACTACACTAATCAAAATTAATTTTAACATCCCCTCCCATCCACCTGCCAAAAAATCCAAGCCATTTTCCCCAGCAATGGATGTGCTTCTGCAGAGGGAAACATCAGAAAGAAGTAAAACAATCTGTGAAACCCTGAGAGCAAGCAAGCAAGATTACAGCCAGTAAAGTAGCGGATTTCCATTTCATTTTACTTCTCAAGCAAGAAATAGAAATTCTGTTTCAAACTGCAGTGTCTAACTTGGCCAGTCAGATTTTTTTCTCTCTCTTGCTAATCTAGTCTCTGAAGTCAAAACTCTAATAAAACGAATGAGACTTTTCCATGTCTTGTTTGAGTTATTGTTTCAGTTTCTAGATGCAGTCTAAGGCAGGTGTTCACATTAGTAAGGACACTATTGTGTCAGAAGGATGAAAAGTTTTATTTCTAATGAATATGTGTCATGCTGCAACTGCAACCATTGATATTTGGGAAGAGTAAGAAGAGAACAAAAGACTCGTGTTTTAGTGAGTGCTGTAGGTAACAGGAAAAGATATTTGAAGTAGAAATAGAAAATAGGAAAAGAGACTCCAAGCAAACAATTCAAGTAATACCTCTTAATATTGCTCTTAAAACACTGTATCTGATTTTACCCTATGCTTACATAGTGTGTAGTTATGTCTTTTGGTTATGATTTTAGGAGACAAACAACTACTGCTATTCTATTTCATTCATTTGAACTGTGTGTCTGAAACCTTCTGCTTCTTCCATTCCTCCATCTTTCTCCCTGACTCCACTTATTGATATCCTAATTTTTAATACTTATACGAATTCAGTATTCAGGCCACCCTTCATGTCTTGGATAATAAACAACAAGCATTCTCTCTTCTGTTTCAGGGTTTTCCAGGTGACTTTGGAAACAGAGGTCCCCCTGGTCCAGATGGGAATCCTGTAAGTATCAAATTGTGTGTTGATTAACATGGTGAAATTTCTGACACTCAATATTAACTCCCCTCACAAACGGGAAGAAGACTTGCCTCAAAAGCAATGTCTTGAAGTCCACAGGAAAAATTTGGACTGTTCCTTTTCCATGGAAACTGCTAGAATAGTACTGTAATGAGCAGTGGTATAAAAAAAAAAAGAGAGAGAGAAAAGAGCCAGAAAGCTGAGAGAACACAGTTTCTGCTGCTGCATGCGCTGACTACCTTGAGGATCAGATGTCTTGCTCTCCTCATTGCATTACTGATTAATATTTTG
>WHYT01015499.1:143597-169785 GCA_009806455.1 Tetrax tetrax | reverse complement strand
CTGGATGAGGCTCTGAGCAACCTGATCTAGTCAGGGAGGTCCCTGCTTCTTGCAGGGGGGCTGGACTAGATGACCTTTGAAGGTCCCTTCCAACTCTAACCATTCTATGATTCTATGATTCTATGAAATTTCTGACACTCAATATTAACTCCCCTCACAAACGGGAAGAAGACTTGCCTCAAAAGCAATGTCTTGAAGTCCACAGGAAAAATTTGGACTGTTCCTTTTCCATGGAAACTGCTAGAATAGTACTGTAATGAGCAGTGGTATAAAAAAAAAAGAGAGAGAGAAAAGAGCCAGAAAGCTGAGAGAACACAGTTTCTGCTGCTGCATGCGCTGACTACCTTGAGGATCAGATGTCTTGCTCTCCTCATTGCATTACTGATTAATATTTTGTCTTCAAAAATTCTTGTATTGGGTAATTGGGTATGACTTTGTTTATTTAAACCATCATTCTAAGATCACCTTAACAAAATGGAATTCTGCATGTGTGCCAAAAAGCTAGCTTTTGTATGCTTATGCATTTGATAGTTGATTTCATCCTTTGAACTGTTACGGAATACAATTATGCTAGCATGTCATTTTGTGCGTTATAATCAGTATGATAACAGCTTTGTCTTTGGCAGCATGTGCAGGCTAAAGTGCTCTCATGGTATGGTATTCAGACTGTGGCATGGTCATGTCACTTCACTGGTTACCCTCAAAGGAGTTTAGCTTTGCTGTCTTGCTGTATTTGTAGGGGAACTCTGGCTGCAGGCTCCAAACTCAGGTTTCCTTTGATATGAGAAACCAGTGAAAGGGTTTTGGGCCAGACGAGGGATCAGCAATAAGTGCTGGACGAAAGAGCAGCTGATTTAAATCTGCTTTTATTGTTCGCTGCTCCTTTGGAAACTAGTATGAGTTTGTCTGTAAAGGTTCTGATATGGACCAGAGTCAGCAACTGGGCAGATATGGTCTCCTTTTTGAAAGCCTTTCTTGGCACTCATTTTAGAAACTTATTTTAGAAAAGCTTACATGGATTTTGCTGGTGGGTTACCGATGTTTGGTGTCAAGATTTTGGAATATAGGACAAAAAATATTTTATATTTCTGGACCCTGAGGCAAAGTTCTCCTTGTGGGAATGTGGGGTGATGTCAGTATGGTGCTTTTCATCTTGAAAGCCCTCTGAGGGGTTGTAAGTGTCACCAGCTGCTTTGCAAATGATATAAAAAGGTGAGTTCTCCTTCCCCTCCCTGTACTCCTAAGCGTCCTTCCTTTCCTGATAAAGCAGATATGCTCTCTCCACATGATCTGCAGAACAACAGTGCTTTAATAGAAACAAGCTCAGAAAGCCTGGCTCTGAAACTACAGACTTGCACTTTACAAATAAGCCTGTTTTAACACAAGCATTTGCAAACAAGTTCCTTCTAATCTGCCAAGACAGCTGCTGATCTTACTGCCTTCTCAGACAGGCAAGAACCCCTCTCCCTTCCTCCCCAAAAGTCACCCTACAGGGCTTGTTCAGGCAAGGGTCCAGAGCTGCAGCTGCAGGGGGCTGTAATGCTAATGGCATGTTTACAGAGCCTGTTGGAGAGCTGGCAGTGGATAGCAGGGGTTCCCTGGGAGGCTTGTGATGGCAGGAACTTTGAAGGGAAGACATTTCTTCCCATGTGCTGACTTGACATTAATGACATTTGTCTCCATGCCTAATTTCTTCTGCTTAACAGAGTAATGCCATCCTTCATTTCCACAGCATCCTCTCAGTTCTCTCAGGATGTCAGTCTGCCTTGGAGGATGCTGCTAGAGCATTCAGCTTCCCCTATGGTTAGTTTGGAGCAGGTTGGAGAAGGTGCGTGAGCACCAGAGGAGATAGGAGAGCATGAAGGTGTCCTCTGCCATGCCCAGCAGCCATGCTCTGTTGGACATCTTCAGGATGTACTTAGATTTGCTTGCATAAAAATTCCCCTTTACTGTAGGTGCCGATAGGCTGCAGTGAACCCTATGCATGATCTTCATTGAATAGCAGGTCCTAGATGTTGGGACAGCCTGTGTGAAGCATGCTGACCTGTGGGGCTACAATACCCCTATCATGCAGGGTAAAGAGACTTGGCAACTGTTCTCCACGGTGTTCGGAACTTTAGCCTCTGCTGAATTAAACTTGAGTGCAACAGAGGCAGTAGTAGAGTACTGCTGAATTGTTACTTCTACATAAAGTACAAATACTGTAGTTCGTATCAAGAAATACTTTTTCATAACAAAAGTGTAGCCTTTAATTTGCAAAGGGCTTTCTATGAACTGAGCCATTGTTCTATTTATCTTTCAAAGGAATCTTACATTCTCATGGTGCGTTTTGGGGTTTGGTTTTTTTTTTTTTCACCTCAAAAAAAAAATTTTTTTTTTCTTCTTCTCACTTTATATAGCATGGTAACAAATTTCATATTTCTTGGTGATGCAGAAATGATTTCGTGATGCAAATATCTTGAGATCTAATTCCACAATTGGGGATTTTAAAAAACTTGTTCCCCTGTACAGTGTAAGCTGTTGTTCTTCAGGAACTCTATAAAAATCCCAATTGACTTGCTTTGCAGATCACTTTTGTTTATCTTATCAGTGGGATTTTTTTTAAATGGAAATTTCAGATAATCTAAAAATAATTTTCTTTGAAGGGAATTGTTGGTGGTGGTGGTCCTCCTGGGTTTCCAGGACTAAGAGTGAGTACACTTTTTTTACTTACTTTGATATAGCTTCATTAGAATATTTGTCTTCGATGTTCATGAAATAATAAAAACAAACATAAGAATCCAGGGATTTAAACAGATTTTGGTTTAGTTAACCATGATTTTAATTAAAATCACTCTACAAAACTACTGTCATATTGCTGGTGTGGAGTACTTCTATACTTTGGTTTTATATGTTTATTTGTAATCTCATATGTCTGGCTTTTTGTTTGAAATAAACGAGCTTGCTAGTTTATACCCCTAAAGCCATTACCCCCTAGCATTACTTTTTGAAGAAGTGCAATACTTTCAAACATTTTAACATCTATAGCCCTCATTCATTCCTGTATATGGCTACAAAATTTGAAGCAGAATTATTTCCTCAGCAAAATTACTTTCTCTTATATACAGTATCACATTCCAATTGTTTTAAATGTCTTTAGAATAAGATTCTGATGTTCATTATGGCGTTGCAATCTGTAGTTGTATAAATACAGATGCACCAGAAAAACGCTGTGACATTAATGAGTGCTACAGGAGGTGGGAAAGATTGATACTTTCATACCATGTCATCTTATTTTAGGTAATTCATGATTTTACTGATAGAGGACCTGGATGTGATTCTTGATGTTGGCTCAGTCAAGGCTAGCATGTTTAAATTTGAGTTAAGAAAGCCATGAGTGTCCCTAGTGGTTTTTTTTGATATCTGGAGATCTGAAACATTCTTGATAAGTTTGTTAGTTTACACCGATGGTCATCTAACTTTTCCTTTAAAGTATGACAGTTGAATTCCATTATTATTATTTTCTTAATTATATGTTCATATCAAAAAGTATTCATATAACAAGTCCATTGCTGCCTGATTGTGGTTATGGCATTTCTGTAGTGAAGACATACAAGCTTGGTCAAGGAACCCCCGTGGCTTCCATGAGCCTTCGGTCATGCAAACGTGACTCATTGTGTTCCTGTCAGTTGATGTATTTGAACCAATTGAACAACTCTTGAGGCTAGACGTTGCATTCTAGAGAATTTTGAATTATAGTTTGCTTGTTTTTCTTACATGACCATCTTTGGAATTTTATCTCAAGGACTTTGATAATTGTACAAATGTATCTGAGGGGTTTTTTTAAAAGCCTGCTATATATCACTTCTAAAAGATGCTGTTACTGATTATTTTGACTAAAACTTAGTCAGCAGTTTAGCCATTTCTAGAATTCATGAGCATCAAGAATGTTTGCATGGTCAAAGCTCCATTTGCCGTGTTGCTGAGTTGCATTCACTTACACAGAGAGATCGAGTGTCAATAATTTTTTGTGAAATATAGAAATTATTTTCAATCACCAGTCCTAAGCCTTTGCCATTTGTACATAGCTGAAATATAACCATAATGAGAGCTATTTATTGAAAAAAAAAAGAAATCCCATATTTAGATTTTAACCAGCACAAAATCAACAGTTGTTTTGCCTGTGAACTCCGAGCGGCCCACCATCCCTCGTTCCTATGTGGGACTCTTGCACAGTTCCTCCTGTGTAAAAGAGCACTGATTATGTGCCCATGTGCTCTACATAACTTGTATTCGAAGTAAAGACAAGGAAGCAAAGCATAGAAACTGACATTTCTTTTTACATTATGTACAATTGCTAAGTGTATAGTTTTTAGTTTTGCAATGTGACAATTTGGAACAGGACTTTTACAGAAAGTGCACTGATATTCACATCTTTTATTGGAATTACAGTTTGACCCTCAGAACTCTTGGAAACTTTGAATCACCCACTGCAGCTCCATTTGACTGCAGGAATTGGGGGTCTGTTATGGAGCAGAGAGCTCCTTTGATCCCTACCCTTGTGTGTCTATAGCTGAGGTATATGTATATATGCTGAAAAATTATGACATTTTTGGAGGCAGAAATAATTTTGCAAATGAACTTCCGGTCTTAGTAGAGTTTAGTGCTTGGATGACAAATGTGTGAACAAATATATGTATGGACAAGTGCTTCTGATGTAGAAATGCAGCTCCTTAAGAGTAGAGTCACTGTGCATCCTTCCAGCAGCTTAATAGATCTTATGGATATATTAGGGTGTTTTTAAAGGTATCTTATTTGATTTAGCCAAGACACATTAGAAATGCAGCTCAGGGGCAGTTAACTCTTTGTGGTTGACAAGACCTTACTGGTGCAGTAAGATTTTGCAGTTGAGGAAAGTGGCCCAGCAACTTTTGGATTTCTAAACAGGCTTCAAAAGCTTCCAAAGCATCAGCAAATCTAGTTGGGCTTTTGAAATAAGATCAGGACAAGTCCTTCTTAAAAAGAACTCCGGTGTCTAGTGGCATGAGTCTTTTGTGGATACTAACATAGTGTATAGGCATAATCAGTAAAATTTACTATTATGCACTCCTCTGTCTCTGCATTACATTTTATTAGTTACTGTGGTTCCCACTTTCCCAGTCAGTAGAGTAATTGGAAAAGCTGTGCTTTGTTCCAGAACTTCTTTACAAGAATCATTGTGCTCTTTAAACTGCAGCAGAATTTCAGCAAGACCCCAGGGGAATTTCAGGTGACGCCAGCATCCACAATGCTTGTGTGGTGCAGTCCTGTTCCTTGACCACACCTGGTCTCCAAATGGGTTTGTGCACCCTGGCCTCTGTTTTCGCATGACCCTTATTCAGGCAAATGCTAGTGGTCATCCAGAAGAGGAGGCTCCAGGGAGACCTTATAGTGGTCTTCCAGTACCTCAAGGGGGCCTACAGGAAAGATGGGGAGAGGCTGTTCAGTAGGGCCTGTTGCGACAGGACTAGGGGTAATGGTTTTAAAACAGAGGGAGGTAGATTTAGATTGGATATTAGGAAAAAAATTTTTACAATGAGAGTTGTAGAGCACTGGAACAGGTTGCCCAGGGAGGTGGTGGATGCCCCATCCCTGGAAACGTTCAAGGCCAGGTTGGATGAGGCTCTGAGCAACCTGATCTAGTCAGGGAGGTCCCTGCTCCTTGCAGGGGGGTTGGACTAGATGACCTTTGAAGGTCCCTTCCAACCCTAACCATTCTATGATTATAATATTACAAAATGGAATATTGAACATGAGATGAAATATATTATTCTGGCAGAAAACAACAGCATTAATTCAAGTAGCTCGTCCAGCTGACCTGTATGGAGTGTCAAGAGCTAATTATATTTTTGTGTTTGTTCATGAGAATAACAGCAGAGTGAGCAGCATCAGCAAGCTGAGTTCAAGAATTCCTTCCTTCCCTGACTTTTTCAATATACGAAGCTGTTGCCAAGTTCAGAGTTTTGGCTGGCTGAGCAATCAGTCTCTCAAGATTTTCAAGGCTATGGGTTTTTATACAATGAAGACTTTCAGAAAAATTATGACTACAGTTATCAGAGCTAGCTGTTCTTCTAACTTTTTTTTTTTTTTTTTTTAAATTAAAAAAAAAAAAACCAAAAACCAAAGCAATACTATGAAGCATCACTTTTCCTTTTCTGGTATCTTATCTTTTTAAAAGGTAAAACCAATTTGGTTTTAGTTTCACTTGTCACATAGAAATGGTCCAAAAGGTACATTTTATGGAGCTGAAATAATTTTTGTTTTCTGTCTATCAGCAAGTTTTAACCAAACTGATAAACATGTGCTAACATATAGTGAGGCTGTTGTAGATGGAGGATGATTTAAAAAACTGACAGGCTTACCAATTCAACCCTTTTCTTATCAGTAAGATAATTTTTCCATTTTATTTTTGTGTAGTTCCAGATCTTTGCTGTTAATTAGGTCAGCCAATATCTCTAGAGACTGTGACAAGAGTTTCATCAACCTGAATTTTTTTTTAAGCTGTTTTGGAACTTCTTTCTACTGCCTTTGTAAGCCAATTTTCCCAGCTCAATATCCCTTTGTGATTTTTCAGTCAATCCTATTGTTACCATAAGTAAACATTTCAACATATGGTATCATTAATACAGAAATACCTTGCACAACTAGTGTATATAGCATAACTAAGAGACAGCAATGTAAACAATTTATCTTGGCATCAACTAACATGACAGAATACATCATTTAAGCAGTCATGCAAAGCTGAAGCAATGTAGAGTGGCAATTTTCCTGGGAGCTTTACCGAGCACTATTGAGACGCTAAGTCATCAGTCTTCCTTTTTCTTCAGTGAGCCATGAGTCTGATGATGGCTGCAGAAGAATGTTTTTGCTAACATTGCTGAAAGAGTCTCCAGAGAATAATGAATGTATGCTGAAACTATAAATCAGTAGGTGTCCATCTCATCTTTTTCATGTCACTCTTGGCAAGTCAAAAGATTTCTGTACTCATATTCTTGCATAGCTACAGAGGAATAACACTGCCTTTTTTTTTTTTTCTTTTCCCCAGAGGTAGAATAGGCAGAAAGTAGATAGACTTTTCCTTCTGCAATATAGTTTTAGCTATTGCTAACTCATTTCTTATGAGTTTAGCTCACCATCTTTCATTACTATTATTGCTGTTGTTGTGTTGCTCTCTTAAGATTCTGAATTTTTTTCATTTCTGGTTCACTATTCTTTTTCAAGTTATAAAACTGTCCACATAAACCCCAGAAAGGAGAGATGTAGTAAGGGCTCCGACGTTACATGAGAACAAAAAAAGTTACCATGCCCATCAGAACTTAAGTTTGCACACTTGGTATTTTTGAAGATTCTCATCTCTTTTTTTTTTTTTTTTTAACTTGTAGAAGTAACTGAGAAATCCTAGGAAAAGTCACTTTTAATGACAAAACTCACAGTAGAATAATTCTTTTAAGCCAAATTCTATGCTTACAGAGCAGTCATGTCATGCAGCCCTAAGGACAGAGGGAAGAGCTACCGAATGTGCAGCTGCAGTACAAAGGAAAGCTTCCTTACTCTGCATTGCCTAACGCACTGCTACCTTCTCTTGAATACACAATCTACAGGAAAATAGGAAAGTTTGGTTTCTGGTGTTTCTGCAATATAGTCAGGAATTGTAAAGTTGGAGGGCTTATATGGATACTTTTTTCCCCAAGAAATTAGCCTGAAAAACATTTTGATTTCTATCTGTGGTACAGAAAATGCCGCATTCTGTTACCAGTATTTAAGTTAGTTCATTTCACCAAATGTTTGATGCAGTCCCTTTCTTGCTGTCTTGTAGGGAGGTATTGGGCCAGCAGGACCAAGTGGACCATCAGGAATTCCAGGGCCCACGGTATGGTGGTAAATCATTCCATAGCCCAGTGCTTATGCTACTTTCCAAATTATAGACAAACATTGGATTTTTTTCTTCATTTTAATAGGGTTTCCCAGGGAGTGTGGGACAGCCTGGAATGAAAGGTGATAAGGTGATTTAAATATTTGCGTTATCTTGGAGATATATAGTTCTTTCAGACTCTTTTCATTAAATCTTGAGCAAAATAATGTACTTGCCTTCCCTTTTTCCTTTTGATTTCTTTTCTGACTTTTATTTTTTAAAATTACTTCAGTCTCATGATCTGATACTTTAGACAAACTTACATCCAGACAGGGCACTTACTACTGAGTATGGTATTCAGTGCTGTGTCTGTAGGGTTTCCTAGGGGGGGTGCTTCAGTGCAACATCTTCTGTTGTTATTCAAAAATCTGTGCTAATTTTAAATACTAAATATTGAATTCCTCTTTCCCATTCTCTAATTCTGATAACTACCCCATTTTAAGCCACATATATATGTCTGTATAAAATAATACGTTGTTTAGGGTGAACATGGCCTTGCAGGAGAACCAGGAGACCAAGGGTACCCAGGAGACAAGGTAATTTATAATTGTTTTGTTTAACTAAATTGTCCAATTTCAGCCACTTCAGCAGGCTTCTGAGTCTCTTAAAATGCAACAATTCACTTGCGTAAACGTAAAATGGAGTAGTAAAAGTTACTGGATACCACTGAATTAACATATTTGTAAGAAATGCCGTGCTCATTAAAACTTAGTTGTGGAAAGTAGTGAACAAAGACAAGTAAAGGGCATGGGCAGAATTCTGTCTGCCATGTGTTCAGAGATCATCAGACAAGAAAATAATTATGATATGATCTGAAACCTGCTAAGAAACTGCTGTAAAAGATATTTTTCCGTTGAACCTTGAGGTTCATCTGCAGCTCACCTGGACAACTGTGGTTAGCAGCAGCACATGGTCTGGCATGCTCCTTCATATCATGAAACTGAAATAAATAAGTATCTTTTCTATTTGGCTAGTACATCAGAAGTCACTGAAATAGCACATCCTGTGAGAACTCTTTTGATGAAAGTTGAATGTTAGAAGATGCTTCACATCCTGCAGAGTTATTTTGAAGCCTGTTTCAGGTGGCAAAGTGTAGCAATCTGTTGCTTCCGACGTAGCACAATTATACATTTTCATGTGTATTTAATAGCTTTCTTTTTTTCAGGGTGCTCTTGGTTTACCAGGGCCACCAGGGATCAGAGGAAAGCCAGGACCTCCAGTAAGTTTACACATCAATTTTTGCTCTCAATATATCACTACATGTTTTCGTATTTGATACTACTTTGTATCTTATGTTCACAATGCATGAAATCCTCTAGAGCTACCTAATTCAAAACGCACAAAGGATAAGGTCTAAGTTCTGCTTTTATTTCTTGTGGCTGATTAGTGAGTCAGATCCTAATGTGAGATTTTATTACATAGATCAGTGTATGTGTGTATTTGTATATAATGACGTCACTATAAGATGTGGACAGGACTCAATTTTACTATTATTAATTGCAAAACTACCATTTCTTTGGCTGTGATTGGGTACTTAAACTATATCAGTAAGTATGTAAACCAATATCCATAACAGTTACTTCCTGGATTTTTAAATAATACCTTGTTTTTATTGTGAAAACAGCTATATGCTTCAAGGATTTTTTTTTTATATGACTATATGAACCATCCCAATTTCATTTGTCTAAGACTAATTTGCATTTTTTTTCTTGTGACTTCAGAGAGATATGAAGAACTAGTCTTAATTGAATCCAAAGAGAGGCAGTTCTAAAATTTCCTATTTAGTGGAAAAGTAATCTCAAAAATTTTGTTGGCTTTCTTTTTGATAAATGTTTTAAAAATCTTTATAACAATCTGTTGTTAAAAAAATAAAGTATCATCAACAATCAAACTGTGTGGATTTTTTTTAAGGGGAAAATCGGAGATCCTGGATCCCGTGGACCATTGGGTCCTCCAGGACCTGAGGTAAGAAATAACTTGATAGAGGTAAATTGAATGTCATTTAGCTCTAAATTACAAAAATAAATGGGTTTGCTTCACAAAAGATTATTGTCTTAGTTGAATTAGAGAATACTTTTTATTCAGTCAAATTTGATGAGTTCCTTCTCCTCCATAAAGTACAACAGATTCTCGCTCATAATTTTTTAATGCAAAATATTAATACACAGGATCTTTGAATACAAAGTTGTGCCTCATTTCCCTGCGTGATTAGGATTTGCTCTCTTTTGCATCCAGGTGTTATAGATTACACATTGAATGAGGGTCGTGTGATTTCTCAGGCACACTTCCACTCATGAATTCTACAGCATGTTTACAAATTTTTTTTTCCAAGCCTGGTTGCATATTTATCTCTTACAAAGTAACTTCATTTGCAAGGAATGGAGAGAATAGACACTAGTTACATAGGAAGCATTGCTAAGCACTTGAATCTAGCAGTGCAGTTGACTAAGATCTGTATAGTACTATGGAAGTCTACACAGAAATTCTGAATTTTTCCATTTTGATCCTTTTTGGCATTTGTACCATGAGCTATAGGAAAAATGCTATGGACTGTAAAAGATATATGCATACACCGACACACGTGTATTTGCTGGAGAGATGAAAGCAAAAAATGCAGATTTTTTTTTTTTTTTAATCAGTCTCTTCTAATGGATGTTTGGGTTTTTTTTTAAATATGTCTGAAAGATATACATTAGCAACAGTTGTTGTTTTGGTTTTAAAAAATACAGTAGCTCTGGGAGCATATCTCCTCAAACCAAGGCTCTAAATTCCTACCTTTTATAAGAAGGAGCCCAAGGCCTCTAATCCTCAAAGAATAAATGATTGGTTTTATTACTTTTGTTGTTATAGCTCCTCTAAATCCAAAAGAACATACTTTCTTATTGGAGATGAGCCCACACTGAGAGAAAACTTGCTGGGAAACGTGTTGTAGCAACACAAGGATGGTCTTTCCAGAATAAGCCAATATGTTTTAGTCAATGGGGAGGGGAGAGAGTATTTTCATGCCCTTCAGTTAGAATGAAAAGGACTTAAAGCCTGTGCATGCTGCCCACAGCTGCCTCCCACTGTGGCTCAGGATTTTAGATTTTGTGAGCCTCTTCTCTGTTAGCAAGAGATCTTTGCACCATCTTTTCTCTTTGTATAGCTTCCAGCAAGGGAGACCTGTGGCAGGTTAATATAAAATTGCTGTGCTTGAAGCCTGTGTCCTGGTGACCCTGACGTTTATCCTGGTAGTCCTTCATAGTTCCTTATTCCAACCCAGGCACCCTGTTTCTTTGGGCCTGGGGAGAAAGTAATCATTTGGGGCTAGTACCTTCAGGTCAGATACGGAGGGGAAAACTTCCTGTCTGAAAAGCTCAATGTTTCCTTTGCTCAGAGGTGCAGAATTACTTCAGCCATTAGAATGCAAATAAAGTACTTTATGTTAGATAGTTAAAGCTTGAGTGTCCAGGTATTTTCTTTGAATAACTGTCTGAAAAATGTCAGGTTTAAAACTACAAAGGAATATTTCTCTTTAACATTAGTCACGCAAAACAGATCCAAATAAAGCAAAATAAGTATTGCCTTCTTTTACTTCATAAAAACATGGTCACCATATGGCAAAATAGCACAAATATCAGGAGGTAGGGTAGCAGTGTACCAGGATCTTGAACAAGTTGGAAATTCTAGAAGTTCTATAATAAAAGGAATTTAAAAAAAAAAAAAAAAAGCTTAAAACTGAAGATTGTATCTTGGTCTCCATGTTACTTTGTCTTATAAAAATAAGCCAGCTGTTGTTGCCAGAAGCTATTTAGACACAACTGGATATGTGAATTATGATGAATTAGTGCAGATTTTTCTATAAGAAAAGCCTTCTATAAGAAAGTTAATTAATCTAATAATATCTCTTCTTCCAAAACCAGACAGCTAGCTGGTCAGACAGGACTACTTTAGTTGTTCCTATTTGATTATTTGGATGGTCAGACTTCCTGTGACCCCATGTAGAAAACAAACATTACGTCCTATATTATATGTTCCCCTTGATGTTTCTAGAAACAGCAGAATGTGATGAATTAGTGTCTTAGAAGGGGGGTGCTTTGAATTTGGTATAGACATGACAACCCATACCGTATGCCTTTTAGTAAAGATTTTATTTGGAACAAAAAAAAAAGGCTATGTTGGGATTTGTTGGGCATTGCTGTGAGCAGGAGGAACAAGGCTATGGCTGCCCAGTGGCAGAACCAGTCAGATCCTACTTCAAACTCTCTCCCCTTTTGTCCAATACTAAGATAGTGATTGGTGTTTATGAATGTGCCCTGTCCCTATGTTCAAGCTTTGTTTGAGTACATGTCAAATAAGAAACAGAGAACCGTTAGATCTCCCCAGTTACACATTTGAGTATGTATTTCATTTCCAGTATAAAGAATAAGCAGTCATATTCCCAATTTTCTTCCTACGTGAACTGCTGTAAATGAGTTCCCTAGAGCAGAAGTCTATAGTTGTCTCTGCACACAACAGTGGGAGCAGGTCTGGCAGGCTTCATTCATCCTCCTGGGTTTTTGGTTTTTTATATGCAGGTCAGCAATAAATTGCTTCCTAAATCTTTCCTCTGCAGCTGTGCAGCCTAGGTACACCAGATCAGAGTTGAAATAAGCCACCCACTCATAGCCAGGCTCTGTTTGAGAACTGCAGAGCTGACGGGCAGGAGCAGAGGGAGGGACAGAGGTCTCGTGCTCGCTCACTGGGTGGCCATAGGAGGGTTGGCTGCCAAGTGCATTTTTTTCAGCGCAGAAGTCCCGCATTTTCAAGCCAAGTGCTCGTCTGGGTATGTTGCTGCAGAGCTAGGGTCTGTCGCATGCCTGAATGCGTGCTGCTCACAAGCACTGGATATCTTTAGTGAGTGCTTTAGGCAGCATGTTCTTAATCAGTTTACACATTTTCCTGCTTTGTCACGCATCAAAAAATGAACAGCCAAAATGTAAATTTTCTGGAGAGCTTTGTTTTATTGGTATGACAATTGGAAAGTGCTGGTCTGACTATTTTAACCCACAATGCATGTGTTTACTGCGTGTGATGAAGTATGTAATGCTTATTGTTAATGTGAATGAAATTAGACAAGATTTTAACGGGCTTCCACATGTATTCAGAGTATTTTATAGTTAGATTTCATTCTATGAATCACACTTAATTATCGCCTCAACAATGAGTGTGATAGTTCCCTTCAGATGTGCCTTCAGATGTGCTCTGAGTATTATAAATAGATTTCATCTGGAGCAAAGGGAGCATTAGTCATTGTCTTCAACAGAACTTTTTTCTGTCTGTGCAGTATTATCATCTGAAGTCGTTAGCTTATTCTTTCAGGAAGATACTCATATGGGATTCAGCTGCTATGTTTCATGCTCAAGGCAATAGCATTACAAAGGAAAAGGATACATTCAAATAATAGTAAGCAGTCAAAAAGGCACGTATTTAGTAAGTGAATCACTGACTGCTTTGAGTTGTTCATTTAAAAAAAAAGTAGTTTATTTTTAATGCATCTTTTATCTTACCACATGATGTTTTGGGGCTGTGCAAACAGTGCCATCAGTGCAGTGATAGCATAGTCTTCTGTTTCAATATTGCATCAAATAACTTGCATGGAACAAACAAAAGAAAAGCAACAGCTTTTGCAGATCACTCATCTCATCTTAAGAATTGTATAATCATTATGGTTGGAAATGACCTCTAAGATCATCAGGTCCAATTGTCAATCCAACACCACCATGCCTACTAAACCTTGTCCCAAAGTGCCATGTCTACATGTTTTTTGAACACCTCCAGGGATGGTGACGCCACCAGTTCCCTGGACAGCCTGTTCCAGTGCTTGAGTCTCTGAGGAACTGACTTCAGTACAAAAAAAACAAGTCTTCACATAGTAACGATCTGATCACCTCTGAATGTTTTGTTAATTAAAGATTATGTAGATAAAGGAGAACAATAAATATGTTAATTGTGTGTTTAAATGTATTTGGTACAAAAAAGCAACACTTTCACAGCATGGTTACAGTGCACTTGTGTTGAGATAGCTGGTACTTCAGATTTTTCTGACACCATCTCTGGTTTGATTAAACTGAGTGAACTCTGAAGTGCTTCGCTGGCAAAAGGCCATGTCTGCGGCAAGATTTGGAAAATAATTTATAACCTACCAACTGCCAGGCTTCTGGCTGATAGGAAGATAGGAATCTACACTTTGCATTTCCTTAATAGAAGTCATAATATTGAGTTATGTTCTATGCCAAACAGTCTCTACTGAAAATTACATTGCAGCTGGAAACTCTACATTGATCTCCTGGCCTTTCACTTATGAAATAATAATGAATTTTTAATCTGGAGTAGCTTCACAGGGAGCTGGCTGCTGAATAACTCTTGGCAAATTCAGATATAGGGAGAAATGTATACTACTCCACTCCTCAGAATCTGAATGGCAAACGCCATTGCTGAGGTCTTTTAAGAACGCCTTTCTGGTTCGTTCATTTTCTGGAATTGTCTTAAGTAGCTGTGTCCTGGATTATTACAGTTATCTCCTGGATTATTAATGTGAGAACACCTTGGAAAATAGAGTTCTAATACTACCATAGCAATTGCATTTTCTCTGTGGTAGTGTTCAAGAAGAAAAGAGTTATCCAATTTTACAGCAAAGACAAAAATGATAAAGATGTTAAACTTTTAAATGCATTGCTAGTGTTGGTGCTGTCAGGCCAGTAGCCCTCTCACATCCAAAGGCTTTGCCCGACGTGGGAAGGTTTCCAAACGTTATGATTGTTCTTACTGTGGTAGTGCTTGCACATGCTTACATCTCATAGTTCTTACTGAATTCCTTCCAGAAATATTTAAATAAAAAATTAAATAAAGTAGACAGATACCCTGATAAAAGTATAAGAATCTTTCTAAATAGATGTTTTTCTTTACAGGTTGTCTTGTGGAATGTTTGACACAGAATGCTGTCTCTGTGTCAGCATTTAGCACTTGTTCACACATTAGAAAGATTTACAGATGTACAAACCAACCCACCCCTCAGTAACTATTTAATGTCTGTAAATAAGCAAATTTTAAATTAAGAAAGAATGAGTTAACAACTTCCAAAGAATTGACCTAACTCTTCAGTGTATTTCAGTAGATAAGTGTGGTCATGATTTTAAAAAACTCCTCTTATGAACTGTGTAGGAATCTAGGCTGATGTGAGTACTTTAGGTAGCAGTGAGTGCCTTGGTCACATGTGAATACTCCGCTATGTGCCACCTAGAGGCATGTTACAGTTGTTGCACAGCTCTACTACTGGTTACTGCTTTATGGCAAAAATAGGTTATCACTGCTAAGTTTTGCAAAATGCTGTGTGTTGTTCCACTTATTGTGGAAACTCAGATCAGTACTTTTTTACTCTGTAGTGGTTTGCTTTAGTAATCATTAGCATTCAAGTGCTAAAATTGATTTTTTAAAAAGAAATCATAATCCTGTTTCATATTTTGTTTCATACATTTTTTAAAATATATTAACACACCTAAAAATATTTGCATCCCATCTAAATCTCTACTTGTAAGTCTCTCCTGTTAAGAACAAGTTATAGAAAATAAACGAAAGCCCTACGAGTAAGAACAGCAATGCCCTAAATACTTTTGAAATTTTATTATAATGTGGCAGCTAAGGGTGAAATAATATTTTATTTTAAGCCTCTTGCTTTAGTGTGATTTCTCTTTACCTTTTTGGTAATTTTTTTGTTGTTAATGTCAGCTAATTGTGAATAATCAGTAGAAATTATTATTATCGGTGTTTGAAGCTCAGCTGTTCTGGAAGAACAGACTACTATCCACCTAGTGAGGCAATACTTCTTTCTAGCTTAGAGAATCTAAAAAGTGACTCACGAAGCTTTAATGATGACATGTATTAGCCTGCCTTAGTATGGAAGGGTGCCAGAGAGAATTTAATCCTGGGAGTTCTTAATAAGATGTTCTTTAAATTGTTCTGAATGTGTATGATGCTTTGATTATTGGAAAAGTATGCATGCGAATAATGATATTTATAATTTTTAATCTGTGATGATTTTCTGTTAAGGAAGAAGGAAACTTGTTTTTACTAGTGTTAGTTCTTTATGAGAATGTTCTCATGTTTATGATATGTTCTTTAAATTGTAATAAATATTTTACTCAGAGGAGGAACTTTTTAGTGGCAATCTTTCTGTTTTCAGATTTAATGACATTTTAAAGTTTATAAAAATAACAAAATCAAATACTATCTTGGCAGGTGACTTTGTGAGCCCTGTGCTAACTAAAGAGTCAATTACCAATGCTTTACTTAATCCTGCAAATATAAAGATTATTTCCTCACTGGATGTTTATGGAATTTAACTTACTACTGTATTGTATTAAAGGTTAGCTGCCTCATTTTTGTTTCATTAAAATACACTCATTCTTTATAAAGCAATCTACACTCAGTCCTTATAAAGCACTGGATTCCTCTAACATAGAGGCATCACCGTGGTGACCCACTTAGTGCCTACTGGACAGATGCTTTGAGGTGATAATTTTAGTTGATTCATTTCCTTTGCATATTCGTTTTTTCTTTGTCAACAGCTGGACATATACAACACACTATTTCACAAAGTCTTATTCTGAAAATGCTACATGCTGGTGACCTTCAGTTTACTGCCAGCCAAGCCTGGATTAGCACCTGCTGATTTGGAGGCAAAAGGCTTTCTGCCCCTTTCTTAATATTACAGTGATCACATCCTTAAAGTGTGGCCAAGGATTAAAGGGCTTCAGCTGCTCTCTAAGCTCTTTTTTAAAAATAGTTGAATTCATGACTGCAGGACTGGGTGCTCGCTGTTTTGTGGGGGTTTTTCAAGCATCAAGACCAATCCAGTGGTTTAATTTCAAACATTGCTTAGTGAATAAATAGTCGTATGCTAAGAGAAATGAAACCCATACTGACATCTGCTAAACTGAGTTTAATGAAAGCTGCCTAAAATCTGTCACTTGTCCAAGTTCTTTCAAGTAAACTTAATGGATTTTGACATTTTGAGGATGGTAGAACAAATCTATTTCTTGTTTCTGCGATTCAGGTTTGTTAAATGAATGAACAGAATCAAAACAAGTACATTGGAAACATTCCTATGCTGTAAATCATGTGTCTATATGATTTCTTTAGGGTTTTCCAGGAGATATTGGTGTACCTGGATTAAATGGCCCTGAAGGTCCTAAGGTAAGTCTATATGGAAAATTATTCATACAATAAACAGAATAAATCTCTGAGGAAAAGCTCTGAGAGATGGACACTGGCTTTGTGAGAAGCTAATCTTACTGTCAAAATACAGGTACTTTGCCTCAGGTATTTATATGAGGAAGTTAATCTAATGTTTAATGCTGTCCACTCAGTTATGAAGGTGATTGTTCTGTTAGGTGGGGGCATGTAATGGCAAGCGAAGTCCAAGAAAATTTGGAGAAAATGCTATGGAGCTAGAAACTAGCATATATTTCACCTATGTTTAAATTAAATGTATGCCAAATGCAGGTATTTGTCTGCTTGCATCTCTGTAGTCTCACCTGAGTAATACAGTGTTGGGGCTATTTTAACAAATTTTGAAAGAAATAGTAGCTAAAGGTATTGAAAAAAAAATTGATAAATGGATAAAATTCAGATTAAATAATGGATAACATAGTATATAAAATAATAATAATGGATAAAATTTATTTGCCAAAAAATGAATGTGCCAGATTAATTTAGCCTCTGTTCTTCAGTAGACTAATATTTATACCAAGCTTAGGCAGTTATTCACATGTATGGCATTTTCAGTGAGCTTTGGATAAAAGCACATATGGGAATTTTTTTTTCTAAATGGAAATGGTAGAGACTAGTACAAAGAGTGCAGGTGGGTCAGAAATTAACTTAGGCTGAATAATATCTAAAGACTGACTACTTGTTGAAAGGCAAGTACCAGTTAAGTTTCTTACTCACCAGCCTTGGGACTATTCTTGCATTGTATTTTCACTGATAAATAGGCAGAGGTATACTGGAATGAAATTTCTATATGAAACAGAGTTGAGCACCTGTAGATAATCTTAAAAACTACACTTTGTACTAATTCATCCCGCTTCTGTGACTTCAGACCAATGCATGAATGGGCTAAAACAATAAATCCTACTGTAAACTTAGAGCTTCACACCTTGCAAGAAGAAAAGCACTGACAGATCTCTGAAATAAAAGCACAGTAAGGTGGTTGGAAATTAAGTGAAATTCTAGAGCACATGAGGCAAAGTGTCTTGTTAATACCACGGCACAAAGCACGAGAAGACTTTATCTAACTAGTACACACAGTTCTGGACACTTGTATTCCAGAAGGACTCAATTAAGTGGGACTAGATGCAGAAAAGGATACTTGAATGACTGTATTCTCAGAGGCAGTTTGTTTATCCTAGCAAAATGAAAAGCCTTTTTGAGCTTTGTAAATAAACCAGAGGGCAGAACTGTGCAAGGCCGTCAATATTATTGGTCCAAGGACAAAACATGCAAGTTGTCTGTAAATAAACAGAGATGGAAATGACAAGATTTCCCATCAACAGAGTTGTGAAACTCTGTGGCATACTACTCAAGTAAATATAGGACAGGGAGCAGTAAATACTTTAAACACATAGTCTTATTTGTACCTGGAAGATTGTTACAATCCCTTCATGCCAAAGTTAATAATTCTTGAGAAAATCTCAAATAATCCAGTTGCCAAAGCCATAGCCAATCTTTTCTATATCTCATATATTTCAACTGTGTCAAAAGCCTTGTCCCAAAATAGTCCAGATGTGAATTTACGAGGAAAGCTGAGAACTCATTATTTGATGTATCAAACTGGGAAGAAATTAAAATACATTTCCAGAGGCAGGTGTGGACTTTTTCTTTGATTCTGATCAATTGCTTTGCTAACTTGTTTGTATGCATGTATAATATTAGCAGCCTTAATATGAATGAGTTTTATCTGACCATTGCAGTGACAGTTACTCTTGTGTTTCTGAATTACTAAAGTGCCTAAAAAACCTTTTGATGCAACACTGTGTCTAGGGTCTAGGGGAAAAAGGAAGAGAGAAGTACTATAGTTCTTGAACTGCAGGTTAGATTTAATCCTCCAAGCTGATTCATGAATGATGTAACTGAGATCTAATCCCTGATGCCCAGTTTCTTCACTAAGTGAGATCATATTCCACATTATATCCAAAGTGTTAAATTAGATATTTTTATTAGAATTGGGTTCATATCTATATACATATTACTGATCTATTGACTTTTCACAGATTCCAGGAAAAAAAGTACTAAAAGGTACCCTGCAAAGTTTAAGACTTTGTATTCCTTTGATACAGAAATTACATAGCTTAACAAGATTCAGTGGTGTCCAGCATATTTGGTTTTAGCAACAAAAAGCGTATACAGCCTGCTCTAATCAGGGAGAATTGATGGCTTACACTTGAGAAGGAAGATTACCAAACTGGAAAAATTCTTACACTGCTCCTAGTACTGAGGGAGAAGAGCTGCATAACACTAGAAATGTTTGTCTTTTGGGATTCCCAGCTGTCTTGTGTTGTCTGCAATTTTAAAAAATTTCCTCCAGCTTTTATTTTTAGAAAACTGTTCTCACTGTGCTGCTCTTTTCCTCATGTTTTTGTTTATGC
The DNA here is from genome assembly GCA_009806455.1 of Tetrax tetrax. NCBI lineage: Eukaryota > Metazoa > Chordata > Aves > Otidiformes > Otididae > Tetrax > Tetrax tetrax. Next base: position 150,192 of record WHYT01015499.1, on the reverse strand, counting down.
TTCCCAAGAAGCAATACCATTTTAAAAGCCAAGAAAGCGGGGTAAGCTTTATTTTTTAGCAGTTTATATGGCAGAAATTCAGCCTCTTGGTGGAAAGTTTAAGCTCTGTGAGTGCAATTGTTCTGGATTGTCAATTTTCCCTAAATTAGTGCAGTAATCAGCAAATCTGACTTCTCTAAAATAATGTTCAAAGGAATAATTACATAATTTGGTCTACAGCACATTACTCAGCTTGGAAACAATATTTTAGAAGGTGTTTGATCTTGATCCACCACTTATTTAAAAAAAAAAAAAAAGCCCACACATTTAGGAATGTTTTTAAGTAGTTCTGAAATAATTTAGTTTGTTTCCTATGTTTTTCTTGCAAGTATTTATGCTCTGTAACTGAGAAAAGTGAGAGGAAAAGATGGTCAGAATATGCTGACTACAACTATAGTTTTTCCAGCAGTGTGTATTATGCCATGGAAGTAGTTGAGAACTTCCTTCCTCTGCCCATTTATTCTTGTTGGGATAACACATTTAATAGAAGTGGCTATTAAGAGTTTCATCACTTCTGGAAAGGTCAGTCAACTGGGAAGTTATACATGTAAAATACAGGATACTCCCATTTGGTGACTCCCTCAATTTTTTCCAGACACTTTGGCATATGTCTAATGACTACCTTCATTTTCTGTTTGTTGCCTGAAACCTCAAAGGGGAGATGGAAATTTCATTTAATCTTAATATTAATTTTACAGTCTGGGACTTTTTTCCACATCCAATTAAATGCAGTGGAAGGATGTGTACAGTAGTAGTGTTGCTAACATTCCCACTGAGAAATTACACTGTACTGAAAGCCATATCTCTTAATGTGCTTTACTATGAGAATAAAACAGTTCTGTCAATGACAAATTTTCATGGCTAACTACACAGGAATATTACTTATGTAGTGCTACTAAAAGCCCTCCTGTCAGTCCTGTGGTGGTGTGTCAAACAACTGCCCACCCCAGTCTTTCCCAAACTGATGGGCTCTTTGACGAAATCAGTACCTTGAGGTGGCCTGTTCCATTTTCTGTTCCTCTTTACTTTGCGTCCTAAGTAAACTGTTACTGGACCAATGCCTGCACCTTCTGTCTAGACTTTGGCTTCATTAGTAAGCAATTAATAAGGCTTACACTGGGAACTTTCCCACCATTGCTCTCTTCAGAGGCTAATCGTATCTCTTCTAAAGGGCAGTTTCTTTGTTCTTGTTGCTTTATCTGATATTGTTAAGCTTAGCTTTCCTGGAACACTAATAATATGATTTTTTTTTTTCTTTTTTTCTGTCCTATGCCATGTTGAGTGCTTTTCCCAATTACTACCATTGTAATTGCGATGACTGAGATTTTTGACACACTGCTAGCTGCAAAGTCATTTCAACAAAGTTTGAAAGTGGTGCAAGCAGTCATGAAAACTCAGAGTTGGCAGAGGATAAGGTGCTTTATCTCTGGGAAGCTGATTATAATCCTGACAGAAATAAGGGCTGAAAATCACTAGTAATTTTGGACAAGCTGGTAGTTTAAATTCACTTTGTAGTTAATTTCCATTGCAATGTTATCATCACAAGTTATGCTAAAGACTACTTAAATCAAAGATCTATAAGAGTTACGTTGGTTTTGCTTTAATCTCAATATGATTGTGTGCTTTATGTTTTCAAAAAAAGAGGAATTGTTCTTTTGTGAGGTCAATATTTTCTTATTTCCTTTTTAAAAAGACAAAAGAAAAAAAGCTTCAGAAAAATCCATGTAGTACTAGTTTGTAAGATACTCAGTTTTCCAGCAGATATTAAAATTCTGCTGCATCTTCTCCTGGCTTCATAAGAGAAATCCTAAGAATAATGGTAAGAAATGAGTTCTGCTTCCTCAGTTTTGCATTTTGGTCCTGGTTTGTAAGAGGAGAGAAACTAGACCAACTAGACTGTTAGTTGGTGTAAGTTCTCACTGTGTTTGTTTGGATGTTTAGGGACTTCTGGGTGACCGAGGGCCTCCAGGGCCACAAGGCCCCAAAGGAGTTGAGGTAAGATGGAAGTATTATGCAATCAAGAGATTATGTTTAAAGTTGTGAGGGGTAAGAGGGTTAGACAACAATGCTTAGGTGTTTAAGGTATAGTCATGCAAAATTTCAAGGGTTTTTTATATTTTGGCAGGTGATGCAAAGAGGTTTTAGCAGCCTTATGGGGCTTTGAATCCATTATGTTTCATTTATTTCAGTGGGATCTCAGATAATATGTGTCCAGAGTCAGATGTGGTTCTTTTAGTTAAATTGGGGAGATGGGGGTGGGGGCAGATGATAAGGAGACAGAAACCCATGTATCAATTTAATGACAGTATCCTAGATACACTTAAGTAAAGAGTTAGACTCCTGTTAATGGAAGGGGAAGGAAGGCAGCTTCTCATCTTATACATTTACTGAATATTCTTAATTCATCATAATGAAAATAAAAACTCACCTCTTTTAGGCTATAAGTCATTAATATTAGAAATAATTTAATCAATTATTCTGGGAATTGACCTCTGGACTTCTAAGTAGCTTAATTATGGGTTTCCATGACAGATATTGAGTGAGTAAAAGCTAACAGTGGCAAAATGATCTGTTTAGTTAGAAGCCAGGAAGCTGCAGATAGGATTTCTTAATTGCTCTGTTTCCTATTGCTTGTAATTGAAAAGGTTGTGTACCACTTCCTCCAAAAGCTAGAGGAAATCTTTCATATTGAGAAGGATCAGTGAACCATAAAATGATCACAGCATGGCATCCTGGCAAGGCATCGATACAAATCCATGCTTTAATATAACTGTGTCACGAGTGAACCCTGAAGAGTTAACAGTGCAGTTCCCTATGATGCATGATTATATCAATGCACTGCAGCACAGGCACAGTGTCTCATTTCTTCTTTTACACACCCAACAAGCCTGACCCCCAGCCTCCCTCCATCCCTGGGAAGAGACAAGGATAAACCCTAGCAAAATGGCCTGGCCAACTTAGTGGCTGTGCTGTAGCAACATGGAGGAGAAAATCGGGAATGTTTCTACTGCTTTTATAGTCATGAAGTGTCAATATTGCTAGAAGAGAGTAACTGCAGGGCAGACAGAGTTTGACCCATCATTGCTGAGTCTCTCCCTGCTCAAAATTGTGAAAATATTGCCATGATGGTAGATATACCAATGGTTTCACAGCCTTTCTGGCTGTGTGTGGCTACATAGGGCATCGCATTCTGGCTAATGAGTTTGTCTGAGATCAGATTAGTCTTACTTACAGTGTTTGTGTCAAACTTGGACTCTTACAAACACATATGAAGCAAATTTAAGATGATACAATAAATACAATGTTTTCTGCAGATTTTTTTTTTTTTTTAAAGCTAAACTTGGCATCAATAGTATTGAAGTCCTGATTTCTTTTAGGGAGAAGTAGGACCAGCTGGACCTACTGGAGGAGTTGGCCCAAAAGTAAGTATAAGTACTTTTGTTAGGGCACATTATTTTTCAGCAGAAGTCCTGCTTTAAAAGGTAAATTTACTGTGAGAAGTGACTGTATTAAAATGGCATCTCCTGAATAAATATCTCTCTTTTCTCAGCACATGCTCTAAGAGGAGCTGAGAGGAGAAACGGTTTTCTTTTTGTAGGATTTGAAAGGAAATCACAGCCATGGTGGACAAAAAAAAAAAATAAATTTGAAAATGAAAGAACCAATAACAAACTGTTTATGGTGCTCCTCTGAGACAGATGAAACCACTATGCACTTCCAAGGGTGCTGATATATCAAAATTAAACTGGGGAAGAACCCACCAGGAGACTTGGCTCACAGAGAAATATAGAGGACTGATGCTTTAAGAAATATTTTCAAACTGATCTGGTAGGCAGTTGTTGAAAACAGTAAAGCTGGAATGTCATAATGCTGTTTTTCCTGACATGTTTTAAAAGATAAAATCTTAAAACTAATGACCAATGTTGTTATAAAAATGTACCAGTGTCTAAGAATATTTTAGTAGACTTGAAGCTTATTTTTAGAAGAATTACAAGCTAAAAACAAATACTAGCCTGCACAAAGGACTATGGGAGTGCCTGTAGGTTTATTGAAAGCAATATGATCTTCTGCCTTTACTTGATTTGCTTCTGTGTGGTAATCACTGGTGTGGTCTTCATTTTGGGTGACTTCCCAAGTTCATGCAAGAAATGAGAAAGTCTTTCCCGTTGTTTCTTGGTTCTAGAGTGGATATATTCCTATGTCATTCTTCCCGTTCATTAGCTAATCAGAGCAAGGAATTTGCTTTCTGAAGAAATAATGTTTAATTATATGTGGCTTACTTGCCACATGGATTAGGTGTTAAAACAAACAAAAACCTCCTTTTTTTTTTTTTTTTTTTTTTTTTTTTCCTCCCAACTGAGGAAAACATGCAAAAAATTTAACAGAACTTCAGACCACTTTGTGACTCAGTTCAATGTTCAGTTTAATCTGCCTGAGTTTCTGCCAAGAGCCTCATGGAAATTTTTATTTTGGCTGCATCATACTTTGAGTCTCTTCCTTGGGCAGGGATTCATGACTGGACAGCATCTCCCATGTTGTGCTGTTGCAATTGGAAAAGATGCTGCTGCAGTGGGTGACTCGTGGGTGATGAGACACCTGCCTTCACATTCTCTGTGTCGCCGGGCATGCACAGGCCACTATCAGGTGGTGTCAAGGTGACCCAAGAGGAAATATTTCTGTGTAACCTAGCAAACGGAAATATTTTTGATCTATTTTGTGTCAATTTGACCTAAATTATTTTGGTTTTTATTTCTCTCTATGGGAAATCTACACACTGATGACATGTCTTATGGCTCCTGGTTTCTCCCTCTCACAACAAGCTGTTGAGAGAAGAATGTGTGGATCTGAGGTGGGCTCCAGGGTTACTATCTCCAGACAGTCAGTAGCTTGCTGGCTAGCATCCCCTCCTGAAATGAGAGGTAGGGGAAATAGGAATTTTTCTTTTTGGGAAGCCCTGCCTGTTTTTCCTCCTTGTTCTGAGGCCCATCTGCTCTTGCCTGGATTCTACGGCTTCTGTTGACTCCAGCTGCTTCACAGCTCCAGGCCAGCTTGTTCACTCTGCTGCTGTGGACAATGCTCCCATCTCTGCTTGTCCTTGCTTCTTCACTCCTGCTTGTAACACAGACTGTGTGATTACATTGGAGAGAGAAAGTCCCAATCATGCAGCTGTTAAATCTGATGTAGTTTAGCAGGACTGAGTCAGTAAGCTGCTGAACACATCTGTCTTCTTAAATTATACTTGCTTGATTGCAATTTCGCATTCATTTGATTTACGTAGGCTTTGTTCCATTTTCCACGAAAGGAGCTTTAAAAAGTAAATCCTTACCTCTGAAAGTAAATGCTGTTAGTACGTGACAACACAGTTTGATTAAATAGCCATGGGGGCAGGGGAAGTCTCGGAGAGGGACCTGAAGAAGTGATCTAGCCATGCATGGCCCCAAGGCACCAGCAGCTGTCAGCTATGCCTTTAGCTGACCGATGTGTCTCTGATTAGTTTTTTGCATCCTCCAGGCGTGGGCTTTCTTCATTCTCCTTTGCAATCTGTTTCAGTCCTTTGCCTGTTTTACAGCTGTTTTTTGACTGTCCAGCCTTTCCATCTGAAAGTCTTGCCTGTGTCTTTCTCGCTGCAGCCTTGCTTCCTGTCCTGCAGACTTTATTTGTAGGCATGATTAATAGGTTCATCCTCTTTTCAGCCACTGCTATCCTGACTTTCTTAGGGTTTGTCTAAACTAGGTGAAGTATCCTAGTAGGTGATATTTTGTAAACTTTTGATTAGTCTTATGAAACTGTTCTAGTTTGCTCTTGGACAGTAATGGAGCAGGCTTCTAGTGCTTCTGGAATTCCTCATATCTTCTACTGTGTAGTTTTCAGGTAAAAATGTTCTGCCCTCTGTTCAGGTTTAGGTATGCACCACGCAGGCAGCCATAAATTTTCACCTAATTTTTCTCCCCATCCCCCTTTGCCCCTGCCCTTGTTTCTACCATTTACCTTTAGAAATGTGCATGAGACAAAAAAAACTTGGGTCCCACCTGACCATTGCTACCAGAAAAAATAATTGTCCTCTGCTGGAACAGAAAGTGAATATGAACCTGCACTCCAGTTCCAAGGTCCCAGCATGGAAAAGAATTCGTATATGTCTAAAACAACTGGAGCCAAAACTGAGGATGCTTCTCCACTTACTGAGGATATATCTCAGGTTCCCCAGAGCCCAGCATGTTTGAATTTAGGAAAAGGTTTTTGAGCTGAATCTGATTACACAATTTGATTTTTCATTCATTCCTTTGCAAACCTTCCCACCCATTCTATTCCAAAGGCAAATACTTACATTCTCTTAATTTAATCCTTCCGAATAAAAAAAAATGCTGATTTTAAAAGTATTTCTTTATTTATCCTGTGAAAATACAGTAGATGCCACATTAAAGAAGTGACTGTGTTTATTCAGTTTCCTCCCAATTATTACTCTTTCTCAAAGGCTATCCAAATATTAACACTGTAACTGTCAGTGTAGCTCAGCTCAGTCAGTGCAAGCATTGGTGCTTTTTTTTTTTTTTTTTTT
>WHYT01015499.1:102381-136013 GCA_009806455.1 Tetrax tetrax | reverse complement strand
ACCGTATAATTTATTTAATAGCAAAGGAAAAGCGAAAAAGAAATTTCTAAAAATTCTACAGGAAGCCTAATGTCTAATAAAATTCTGTGTGTATGGTTTCTTCCTTCTGCACTCCTCCCCTCCTCTCCCCCTTTTTTTTGCTTATCTATTATTTGTTGTTTGTTCATGATCTTTATTGAGTGAGTTTTTCAAATTACAGAATATGATGCATACTTTTAAGACCATGGTTGAAATATGCAATACTGATTTTTTTTTTAGCAATGGGGAATCCATCATAGTATTCCAGTTCTCCAGAAGAAAACTAGTGCATTTCTGGGATTAGCTGTCAAAAGAAGCAATATTGCGATAATCCTGTAAATGTTGAATTCATGGCAAATTATGACATGAAGCACATGTGCATGGCTGCTATTGATACCAAAGGGTTGCACCAATATTTTTCTTATGTTTCTTTCCATTTTCTTACTTTTCCTAGTATCATCCATCTTCTGTCTTTGACTAATACATCTGTTACTGCTGCCTGAGATGCCAAAATAGTTATTGCTTTTCTACAGCAGCTTTTCCAGGTCAAGTACTGCTTAATATCTGCTTAGAAAAATACAGATGGCAACTGTGCACAAGAAGGGAAGTTTCAACAGGAGGAAGTTGGACTTGATTATTCAGTCTAGTAAGATGAGATATGTGCTGAAATACAGCTTTGTCAATAGGCTAGAAGCCATATCATCCAATATTTCTTAGGTCACATGAAGCTGCTGACTCCTCGAGGCACATTTCTGCCAAAGTATTTCTGGATGCTTGTCCAGTTCAGGAACTGAGTAGACTAAATTTATAAAATGTTCACTGTGCTCATAAGCTTAAAATGACACGCATCTTAATACTAGATCAGGAATGTGCCTAAGATGAAACTTCAGACACTATTCCTTAACCGAGTCTTCCACAAAAACTCTTTCTCTGGCTACAGCATGTGCCTTGTTCAGAGGGAAGGTGGGCAGGTTCGGGTGGTGATGCTTGGCTCCGCAGAGCCCAAAGCTGCAGTAGGAACCAGCAACTGTCCTTTGCTGCGAGGTCCTTGGTTAACTACAGGACCGTCAGGTCCAATTGAAGAGGCGTTGGTTAAGATCGTGAGAAGTAAGGGACAGCAGGCAGAGCAAATTTACACTGCTGATGAGACAGAATCCTTTGGAAGTCATGCCAAAGGAAACAACCACTTCAGCTAGTAAGAAAATTGCCCTTACATTTAAGAGAGGAAAATAGCACTTTGCTGACATGTGCACCTGGATTTTGTATGCTTAGATCAGATGCTGAATAACTAAGTGCAAGTTAGCTCCAATGTCTCCTTGCCAGCTCCATCACAGAAATTCAACCCTTGACCCACACGTTTCTGAATTAGAAATCACTGATATTTATACCTATGTTGAGACAGAGTACAGGGATAGAGCTGTCAGCTCCAGCATGTATAACTGGTGTCAAAAGGACAAACTAAAATAAGCACATTTCATGAACACAAATCCTGGAAAAATAATCTTTAAAGACCTGGAAAAGTTACATGTCGGCAAGTTTGCCCAGTTGCAAATACTTTTTGAATCAGCAGAAGAGAAACCAAGCTGAAATGAGAAGTGCTTCCCACCACCCAAAAAAAAAAGGCTAAAAAGAATAGAAAGTTGCAGTCCAGCAAAGAAAAAAAATGATATTCAGGCTGTCGATGGCAGCTCCACAGCAGGCTGAAAATGGTCAGCCTGTGAGAGTCTGTGGGGAGGCAAGAAAACACTGCAGTTAGGCCATGTGCCTAGGAGTTGAATTGCTGTGAGAATTATTCCCACAAAGTAATTACCGCATCTCCTGCAGAGGTAAAAATTAGCCGTATTAGGCACCAGGGATGCTTAATTTATGGAGAATGGAAACTGCAATTCCTTTTACTTGAGGAAAATATTAAATGGGCTTTCACAGATATTTTCAGGATTTTCAGGATTTCTTTGAACTACCATGAAAAGTCTGGGCTTTCGGGATAAGCAAATGAGAATTGTAAGCCATAGGCTTAAAGAAGAGTCGATTGAGGAAAACATTTTTTTTCCAAAGACTGGTGGATGTTTCAGAAGAAGGAACTAGTTCAGCTGCTTTCAGAAACCTATTGGATACAGATTAATGTAAGTTCTATGAAGATCTTATGGTGAATGATAATAATGATGCTTCTGTGTCTATATTGTACTTCTTGATTTTCCCCTAGATGGACTGATATACTATCATTGCTGCTAGGTCTTTCTCTCAGGGACGGTGGGGAAACAGATTACAATATCTGGAGGTCAGCTTTTTCAAGCTGTTCCTTATTTTTCTTGAAGGACTTCTTGCTAGTAGTGCTCTTCATCAGCTAGTTTTAGCTGCAGTGCTACCCTACAGAATACCAACAGCCCCACACCCTTTATGGTTTTGCAGGTTGGGACTAACAACTTAAATAAATCAACGCTCCCTTTATCACTGAGAGCAGTCAAAGAGAAGGATAATCTGTTCTGTGTGAGATTTGTTACCGAAGGAAAAAGGCCACTAGTTAGGTGCACAAATGTAATTAACTTTTATCCCAATAGATAAGACTCTCTGAAGTAATATCTACCTTCAGAAGAATTTTTTTTTTCCTTTGCACGGATTACAAAAAGCTACCAGTGTGAACTTGACAATTAAAACCACGAACTTTTATAAATGTCATTATTCTCATTGTCACTCGAAAAGTGAAAATACTTCAGATTTGGACGGGGTTTTGTCACCTAACTCACTTCATGTCATCTCTAAGCTGCTTATGGTAAGCAGACTGTGTAAAATGCAGTATCCTTCCGAGCGAGTGAACCGCGCCCTGACTGCCACTGTACTGCTGGCCTCAGGCTGCCTTTTTCTTGCAGTCATTTAAAAGATTCACATACAAATGGAACCCTTGCAGATCTAGTAGATCATCAGAAAAGCATACCAGTCCTCCGTTCTTTCCCTGACCGAGAGAGGAATTTAGTCTTTCCAGGGAGTCAGATGCTACCTGTGTAGTAGTTATTTAGCAACTGTGATGTTGTTTTCCCACCACCCCATCTGTAGCCTTATATCTATACTTATTTGCATGCCCAAGTGATTTTGCAGCACTGAAATATGAGAAAAATATTTAAGGCTATTTTATCAATAATCAAGGATAAGTTGTTCCAGCATGCATTACACATTCAGTAATGGTGTAGGTATTGGCACACATCCAGTCTGTTCACTGTTTCTCTTTTACTGTCTGTCTGAATTTAACTGACCTATTTCATGTACTGTAGTGGTTTGGAAAGAAAAATAGAGAGGAATAGTATCTGCATATGGCATCTACAGTTTGGCTTTCAGGGTTTTGCCAGTGGGCACGTCCCGCTGCCACTTCATAAGGTAGATTCCTTGAAATGCAAGCGGATCTCTGTGTAACGCTATCAAACAGAATTACCCTACCTTACACTAGTGTTACTGGAAGCAGAATCTAACCCATTTATTTCTTTTCTAAAACTGCAGTATTTTAAGCAATGCTGACAGTATATTTTGCCTTTGAAATATTTAGGCAGTTGAAGTTTTGAGTCCTTTAAAAATTGAGTGAAACATCAGCGGCGAGGTACAAATATGGTCATCTTTGCTTTCAGGCACCTCCTCCACTGGCAGTAACCAAGCTTAGATTCTCACTCAGATTATCGCCTCTCATTTGCTATCAAGTAACTTTCTCAACAGACAGAAAATGCCTGTGAAGCAGATGGCCAGATCTCAGTGTCAAAAAGAAGAAAATAGCACCTGCCTTTCAAATATCATCCCTCCCAACATAATCCTGGGTAAAGCAGCTACAGATCTTATGGTCACTTCATAATATTTTTAGTACTGTGTTTATAAGGTAGGAAATAGTTTCTAGAGTTTAAAGGTGGAACCACCAGCTTGAATAATAAAAAAGAACCACATAACCAAAAGCCTGGATCCGCTGTGTGGCATACGTACAGCAGTTTGCACAGCTATCAGCCAGGAGCTCCTGATGCCAAGATCTGACGTGGGGCCATTTTCTAGTCTACTCCTGCATTTTGATAATTCAAACTAAAGTGCCATTAGAGGGCAAATGTAGTATTAATCATTAAGGGATTTGAAAGTAACTAATGCAGTAATTGAACTGGGAGTAAACTGTGAGTAAACTGGCATCAGTTTACTTTATAGTCTTTATTTAGCCTTTCAAATAGCCCAAATTACTAGATTTTGTCCTTTCTCTGAGAAAATACATCCTCCAAAATTGATCCTGTTTCCCAGCGGTCTGAAGACAAGGCTTTCTTTAAAACTTCAGGTTCCTCTTACCTCTAAGTGCAGGATACTAACAGCTGCTCCATTCAGTTCATACCTGATACTGGTACAGTAGTAAGCAAACATTCTGCACAAAGACTCTGCTGAACATTTTTGTTTTCAAAAGCCTGTCTGTGGTTCAGCAATATACTATTTTTGGTCAGATCAAAAATAGTCACACCAAAGCACTGATCTGATACAAATTCACCCAGAAATCTATGACTAGCAGGGTGTTTTATTCCAGAGCAGGTACTAGCTGTCTGTGACACCACCTTTCTCGCAGATCAGGTACCTTTTGTTCTACTGCAGATGATATGAAGCCCAAATAGCAGCCAGTGTAAACCTTGCATCATGCTTTCTTTCTAATTTGTGTCCAGGTCTGATCTGGGTCACGTCTGTTAGAAGCATGCATGCACGTCTTAGTGCCTATAATACCAGGGTCCAGATAGATTGTTTTAAAAAAAATATATTTTTAAATATCATTATTTCAGCTAGCAATACTGAGCTTAGATTAATATTTATTTCTTAGAACTTCATTTTTGTAACATAATGAGTTGTAGAGGTATTTTTTCATTTATCAGCTGGGTATGAAATAGTAGAAGGCGATTGTTAGAGCATCTGCTTTCCTTCAGCCTCCTGTCCCTCATCCTTGGTTCTTTTTTTAACATACATAGTTGGCTGGATTCTTCAAGGATGCTCAAGGAAATTTTGATCTGTTAAAATCAAACGTAAATGTTAGCTCATTTGGGGTTTTTTGAGTACTGTGCCAAAATGTATAAGGGCCTTCATGAAGTTTGAAGCTGATGGAGTCTTAAAGAAATGCTTAAGTGGGAATCTTAATGAGCAGGCAGAGATTATGATATTACTGAATGCTGGATCTGAAGTGAAGTGATTCAGCACAGATTCAGGACAAATTTTAACGAAAAATATTGGGAAATACCAAAAAACTTCATAGAAATATGTTTTGTGGCAAGATCAAACTTTAAAATTGCTTGTGTCATCTCATTAAACGATGTTGAATAAAAAGGTTTGAAAATGCTGAATTGGAAATAACACTGGATTGTAAAATATTCAGTTAACACAGAAGAATGTGTTAGCGTACAACCTGGCAGGTAACTGCTTCCACAGGAATGTTTGGAACCAGCTGAATATTCATTTCTCACTACGAAACTTCTCAATGGATTACTCCATATTTGGATTTACGTTAAGTATACAATGTGTTTTAAATTATTCAGCTACAGTCCAGTTTCTAACACGGAGCATATGCTCTGGCAAGATGTTTGGGTCTTTCTTGGGCATATGTTAGTTGTGAGATCTGGTCTCTGATTCATTTTCCACAAAAATTCTCCTGTCAAGACCAAAATGCTTCTGTTTCTAAAATGCTGTTATTGTCATTGGAGAGTTTTACACAAATCCTTGTAAATGAAAGTTTAGTACTATTTTTTAATAAGGTTTAAAAATATTTATTTTTTTTTTTTTAACATTTCAGAGGTTTTTGCTTTACTTTTCTGTTGCCTAGCACATTCAATTTGATTTTTAGAATCCACCACTGCTCCCCAAAGGATTGAAGGGATGCTGGAAGACACTGACTCAACAAACCTGCTTTGGACTGTGTTCATCCTCTTACATAAGAAGGAGAGAGAGTTGAAACCTCGGTCCAGTCCTAGTGTCTGGTCTCTATAATAAACCAACCCAAATCTGGGGTTTAAGGAACCATGTGATCTTTAAGAAAGTCTATAGGGAAAACAGCACTTTGTGGGTAATATATTGATGGGGGAAAAAAAATTGTTTTGCTCTCTGATAGCACTTTTTCTTCACTATATGCTACTAATCGTTTTAATGACCAAAATTATATTCCTAAGTGAGTTGTTTTTTAACTCTCCTGCCTCTACACATACCTGCCCTGGCTTTATCTCAGTCTCAGACACTTGCCCTCTCTTTTGGATGGAGGAATGAAAAAGGATTTAGTTAATCTGTCATGAACTACTTTCCCCTTCATTCCTCTCAAAGTCCCTATTGCCTTTGCCATTTCACTGGCTTCAATTCTTCTTGTCATCTTGACTATTTTTTTACATATCCACTTTCACTTTTTTCCATCTTTTGTATCAGCAAAAATCCACTTTCTTTTTTTAGCATTTTTACTGTAAATTTTCTTTACTTAACTGCCTTCTTCTGAGGAACATCCAGTGTCTAGGAAACTTGCTACTTAACAGCCAACTTTTGTCCTGGCGCTGGAAGGTGGTGTAGGCTACACCTAATGTGCTGGGTAATACAACCCAGCACAATCGCAATCATTGCGTTCCTAGTCATTCCTTCTCTTTCAGACCAGAGCAACTAAGAAAGACAACACCATTAAATTGAAAAGGAGACTTGATCAGGGGCTGTATAGTAAATGGTTGACTGCTTGTGCAAGGCACAGCTACCCATCTTTCTAATCAGCATCTTCAGACATTTGAACAGTGTGGCATTGGCTGGGAGATCAGGAGTGTCTCTGTGGAAGGAGAATAGGTCTAAGTTACATCTTGGCTTTAATCACGACTTCTGTCCTTTCTGGAGGAAGAGAATCAAAGTCTTCAGCCTTTTGAAACCATACCTCTGCATCCCTTATCTTGATGAGCAAGAGTACAGGGTAATTCTTTGTCTCAGATTTCTGCCTGGTGCTGAGGCCCACTGTTGGCCATGGCTGCTAGCAGTGGTAGCTCTCATTCTCAGAGTTCGTCATGACAGTCCCTCGTTCCTGCCAGTGACGTCTGGGCATCGCCTTCGTGCCAGTATCGCCAGGATGAATCTTTGGCTGCTGCCAAGAGACATCTCAGGTCTGACATATAATACACAAGTTCTCACACATAATGCATCAGGCCAGCAGCCACGGAGATGCCTGTTTATCTCTTTGGCTCCTTCCAGAAAGTAATTTGCGCCAGTATTGTCAGCTTCAAAGACAACTCTATCAATGGCTTATTGCGATATATTTAAACTATGAGTTTTCTAGAGGAGCTAGCAGTTCAAGAAAATAAGCCATCATTAAGCCTTAGTTAGTTTGCACCTGTTATGTTAAAGTACTTGAGGCTGAACTCTATTGAAATTATACAGGTAAAAGCTGAAAAAAGTTTGGTGGGTTTTTTTTTTGGTTGGTTTTTTTGTTTGTTTTTAACAAGGGCAGAGATCTCAGACTGGAATGTTGTCTTTCTGCTATGACATTATTTCTGTAGAGTATACTACTACTAGACTCTTGAAAGGAATATGAGCTGTCTAATGAGCTCAGAAGTAGCGCTTTTTAAAAAAAAATCTCACTTAAGTGCCAGTGTAGTGCTACTTAAGCTAGTACATTCCTACACGTGTAGAGATAATAATACCAATGTGTGAATTGCCATTTTATTTGCATTTTTTAAAGTGCAAATAATTTTTGGTTTTTGAAGTGTTGCAAGCATGGTGCTGTTGTACAGTTGTGTATTATGTCCCTACTAGAAGCTTCCAAATTTCTGACATCTTTCATGAGTGCGATGTACTCTGGGCACCTATTGCTTTTTTTTTTTTTTTTTCTTTTTTTTTCTAAGCTCACTGTTTCATACTTTTTTCAATTGGGTCCTTGCACTGTAATTATTTTTTTTTTCCTTTTCATTTCATAACAAAGAGGGTATTGCAAGCACTTAGAAATAAGCTTTTTAAAAGTACTTCTTCTCATGTTTCCCATTGCATATGGTGGTACTTGTTCTATCCAGTGGAAATTTGTGGGAGAGCCTCAGGAGAAAGTGATTTCATTTTTAAAAGGACTGAAATGCTCTGATCTCCTGACTTCAAAGGCATTTGGGGCTACAACACTTAAAAGGAAAATTCTGACAACACCTGATCCAATATAATTTTTGTTTTGACTGGCTTTTACTTTGTTCCACTGAATTTATTGCCCTTGAAAATTGTGGTTAGACTGAAGGGCTAGCAGAGCAATTATCACCTTTAATTGTATGTTTGTAAAGCTTCTAGCACTGCAAAACTGAGCCCAGTGGCAGACCTTAGGTGGTAGCACAGTACGATGATTGAATTAATGTAATTTCTTTCCGAGCAGTAGCCATTTCCTGTTGCTGTGTCTGGATGCAGTGATCCTCCCACTCGGATCGTAAGCCAGGTTAGCTTGTGCGGTCCTCACTTCCCCACAGGAGCACTTACACAAATAGAGCAGTGGTTCTCCGGGCTGAAGAAATGTGCCACGCTCTGCTGCCAGGTTGCTGCCAAGCATGAACTAGTATGGACATTGTACTAATAAAAGTCTGCTTACTTTTTGTACAGGGATCAGCTGGCTTACCTGGAGAAATTGGGCCATCTGGAAGCCTTGGTGAAAAGGTATAATAATGTCTCTGACTACTCAGCAGCAAAAATCAGCTTTGAAAACCCCAGGGTGATAAAATATTGGTGAGAGATTGTTTACTGACCACTGACAAAGCCAATATTTGTGTAGCTATCTCAGAGCACAGGGATGTATTAAATGGTCACCTAAATGCTGTTATTTGAGATATGCATCTGATATCCTTGATTTTATTTGGCAATTAATTTAGAGCTGATGGATTTGATATCTTGTTCATATTATGTTGTTCTTGTTCATATATTTTCTATCTTGTGTTCATATTATGGCACTTTACTGGCCACTGGTATTGATTGACAGAAACTGATATAAATTATTCTTGTTTTATACAGTAGTCACTGGTTACGCACAGCTACCTAATGAAGAGACAAAAGCAGAAAGGTTAAATTTGGCTGTATGTATTAACTGAGTAAAGAAGACAACTTGTTAGTTTTGTCTGCTGTGCAGTAACAGTTGTGTTTATGAACACAAAGTTTGGCAGATGTAATGTGACTAGAACAGTATAAATAGCTTAAGCATATTTGACATGGTTTTATTTAGGTGAAGTATTTTAAAACTGAAAAACAGGAAACTATTACTGGACAGCATGTCAGCTTCAATTATAATAAACACATAATTGTTTGTCAGAATGATCCAGCACCGTTTATATTTATTCCCTGCAGGGCTGAATTATTTCACCTAGACTGGTGGCTGCTATTTAGATATTTTATTGCGGAAGTTTTAATAATGTATTAGAACTTAAATGAAAATCTGATTATAATTTATGTAATCTATGAAAGGAACTATATCAGTGGAAAGCACTGCTTGTTGAAACTAAAATTTAGATAAGTCTCCTATGGTTTTAATCATAATATCATCTTAGAATTCAGTGTCAAAGAGTTCTTATTCTTTGTAATTACACTTGGCTCAAAAAAGATTACCTTGGGATACTGCTGCTAGTTTAGCTAGGAGGGAAAATGAAATAAAAAACTAATTAATCTATTAGTAAATAGAAGCAAGCTGCTTCATGGTACAATAATTGTTGTCATTGAGAGAAGGGATCTGCTAGCTGCAGTTCACAAAGACTGATGTAGTACCAAATTTCTTCTTCAGTCTTCTAGGAAAAGGGAAGACAGAGAAATTCGGTTTTATCATCTTTTCAAGACATGGGTGTGCTTGTAGGAGGGAGGAGTGCAGAAATTAAACAAAAGTGAAAAAAGGCGTCTGCACTGTTCCTGAAGGATAGTCCATGAACCAATGGTGTTATGCACTGCAAAAAGCTGTTCCCTTTAGCACTCAACTCTCTTGTAGACTATGGGCTACAACCTTCAGGAAAGACCTCTTGGATTGCTGTGGTATTGTTGTTACAGGTCAGCCTCATTGGCCAGATATCCCTGGCTCAAAGGATGTGGAAGGAGTCGGGGAAAAGCACTCACTCTTATTTTCATTTTTTATTAAAGGGAGAGCGAGGCAGTCCAGGACCAGTAGGTCCTCCCGGAGAGAAAGGTGTCATGGTAAGTCACAAATAACATACAATCTATAGTTATGTTACTTACAAAGACACTTTGCTTTCCAAAGCAGTAATAAATTCTCACTCTTCTGACTGTGCAAGCTTTATGGAAAAAAGTTGTTCCTAGTTGTCACTTATCAGCTTTATCGCCTCTGTGGAAGTGAGACTGTGAAGTGATCTGCTGAGTGAGGCAGCGGAGCAACTGCGTTTTTGAAAAATGACTCTGAGCAGACTTACCTGAAAAATTAAACACAATTAGTTGAAATGAAACATAAATAAAGGAGGGAAAGTAAATGAACGATCTCCTGTGCAGAGTGGTTTAACACAGTTTATTCTGATAGACTGGTAGCCAGCATCACCTCTAATTCTTCTGCACAGCTCTACCCATACAGCCCCTGGGTGCCACTCTGGGAGGGCAGGCTTCCTGACACCACTTGTCCTAAATCAGCATGCAACGTTTCATGCAGCACTGGACAATCTAGAGGCTGCTGTCATGTTAAGTAGGTTGTTGGGGCACAGAAGTGAAAAGCTATACACGTGTGCCCGTTGTCGCATTCATGTTGAAGTTCTCAAGGATGAGTGGTTAGGTTTGGTTATGTGTTTGCTAGCGAGCACTGTGATGGCTCCAGAATGTGTAGAGAACGTATTTTGCCTTGGCCAGTCCTGCCCACACAAGGATGTGTATGCTTTCCGTTCCCACTGTCACAGCATGGCGTGAGGATTTTGAAATTCATTTAGAACTCAGCAGCTTTTGTTTCAGTAAATCTCTGTGACTGTGTGTGGGAAAACTTCTTAGGTTGCTTTAAAGATTATTGTTGTATATCCAAACAAATTTCTGTTCTCTAAATGAAATTTTGGAAATAAATTTGGCAAGATTAAACATTTTATTAAGTTACCTCCAATTTTTCAAGTAAATAACTGGATTTATTATTGTTGTTATAATAACAATTTTCAAAGAACTGTTCTGTCTTTTCTATGTTTTTTCAATTCTAGGGCTACCCAGGACCTCCAGGAGGCCCTGGACCTGTGGGACAAGAAGGATTACCTGTACGTATAGAGTGGTGCTTTGATTTTACATAAAACATACCATTTTCAAATTGCCTTTTTGCTCTACTGAAGCCAAGAATAGCTTTCTGATTTGTACTGCAGTCTATAAAACTGTCATGAAAATTTACCCATCCAGACACAAAGTCTGTTCCACCTGCTCTTTACCAAGGTGATCCATGAGAGACAGGAAAACTAATTATATCATTTACTCATCCATTTAAAAATCACTCTGTTGAGACAAGCAGGGAAATAGAATTTTTTAAGGATGGTTTATAATTGCACAACAATTTTATTTTTAATTCATTGATGCCTAATATAATTTAAATATGTTAATTATGTGTTTCATTGTTAATCAAAAATAAATTATATTTTAATTTGTAGTGCATAATTGTGTTATAATTTGGCTACTATGGGTCTCTAGTACAGATAAAACCTGAATCTTTTATCACAAATTATTAGATTTATTTTTTTAACATAATGTTGCTGAAATACAGGTTCCCTTTAGCAATTTTGGCATGTTGGACAGAAGTAATTTGTCCAACAGTCACATCATGATTTCTTATTCAGAATATTTAGATTTTTCTAGATAAATTGTACTAACACAACTAATTGAATCCAAACCACGAGTGAAAGTGATTGATTTGTATTGGTTGCTCAATGTGCATGAGCCTTGTAATTTTCAGAAATCTGTCTATAGAAGAGAATTAATAATAAGTTTATTTGATATGTAGGGACCTTCAGGAAAAAGAGGACCACCAGGGCCACAGGGACCTAAGGGAAGAAGAGTAAGTAATACTGCTGTTTCATGTTATTTAAAGCAGAGAGTAGTGTATTGCCAATATGAATCTAACGTGTAACCCATGTACAGTTGCCTCCTTTGAACTCTGTCCTCTGGATTCAAGTCTCTTGTACCGAAATCAGACAGATGATACTTGTATTTCCATGTAGGAAATTATATGAATCTCGCATTACAGTTAAATGGGGTTTTGTAATTGATTTCACCTGAGAGCAGGACCAGTATGAGAATCACCACCGTCCTCATTTTCTATATGGGTAGATATGCAAATGTTGACATTTATAACTACCATTGGACCGTTTCAATGTTTTAAGGACTATTTCCTTTATCTGCATGTTATTTATGTCTTTGGATCCAAAGACAATCAAAACCAGGCAAACATAGTTCTGAAAGAGGAAGAAGCAAAGTCAGAAGATAGCGTATGCTAGAATCTCAAACCGCTCATTAGATTGTCATTTCCACTTCATGCATTTTTATCAGGGAAATGGGAAACATTTTTGCACTATATACAAAACACTAATCCAAAGCCCACATAAGCAAAGAGGGAGCCTGTCCACATCAATTTGTAGAAGCATTTGATCACAATGCATAAAATCAGTATCAGTGAAAGTATTGCCATTTATTACCTGGGGATGGTCAGCTACATGGTTTCCATAAACACTTTCCTTCATAAACCCCGCAAGTGACTTGCCCTTGAGGTCTATAGGGTTTTTTTGGTCATGTTTTTGCAGTCTGAGCTCAAGGTGTCCGCAGGAAGCGCTTCCAGTTCATAGCATAGATGGGTTTGGTTGGAGCATGAGCAAGCGTGCTCTCAACTGGATTTATGCAGCTTGTTGAGAATAGGAGTGAAGATACACCAATCTAACATCAGCCTCACCTAAGAGTTTGACAGCATATCCAGGCTTCCTATGAGATTTGTGCAATTCACACCAGTGACTAGACCAGCGTGTCTAGTGTGTTACTGTTGGGCAGTGTTTATCACTCATTCTTTATAAAGCCCCTGAATCCTTGTCAGTGAGATAATTTTGTTGGTTTCTTTCCATCATAGGAAGCAGAAACTTTTGTTGCTACATCAAAGTACAATTATAGCCTTCCTTTATCCTCCTTTGTTATTGTGATATGTATGTATTCTAAGAAAATACATGGTAATATTTGAAAAGTTGTAAGATCTGGAGGTTTTACTCCAGTTAAAGATAGATACTTGAGAAGCAGACATTGCATGTTAAATAAGATATCAGATTAGAAAATACTGTGATTAGCAAACTTTGTAATGCAAAACTTATTAATTATATATTCTTCTACATTACTTTTTCATGATTGATTAACTATTAAATAAAAGATTGACTAAAGAGGTATATTTTACTATATTCAAAATAATATTTGTGCATGTATTACATATATGAATATTAATATAGTATATTTGAAACCACATTTCGAGTATTCATGGTATTTGAAATACACAATATTTTGAATATTCTGTATATTGAAAATATACAATGCTTAGCAACTTCACAGTACACTACAGGATTATTCATAAAAGGAACTTCACATGTTTCAAATAAGTCTTCCTTCTTTAGTATGGGTTCCTTCTCCTTCAGAAGAAACCTGTTTTAATTTACCTCTTTGTTCATAGTGCGGTCTGTAGGAAAAATTTGTGAAATGTAGCGTATGAGATGTATAATTTCTGTTATAAGTCTGCAACAGTGGTTCTGGGTTACCCTGTATTAGAGAGGTTTCCAGCTGGCTGGAGTTTTTTGTTTGTTTTGTTTTGTTTCAGACATAGAGTAAAATTTATCCCAGATGTCAGTTTCTTTAAATGGATGAGGCAGATCTGAGCATACATTCACATACACATAGAACTTTCTGTGCTTGTTTGAAGTACCAATCAGTAGGAGATTTGTCTGTCTCTGGCTTTTCAGGATTAAGGAAGTCACCTCAGCAGCTCATGGAAAAGGACATACCCACCATCATCAGAGAGAATCTTCTTGAAAATAGTCTTCATTTTTCCCTTACAGTCGATGTGGGTTTTTAAAAGACTTTTTAAAAGGACGAGTTAGTAAAAATTTATTTCTGGAGAATTAATTTGCTAATTAGATAATGACATTTTAATTTAATAATGAATTATTTTTATTTATTAATTTTTTTAAAAAAGCACAAACACAAAATTGTATGCCCTAAGAAATCTTCAGTATTACTTTGATAATTTTACATGCAGAAATAACAAATGCTTCCCACATCTCACAGGTCACCTGCTTATTTTCTGAAATGAATGTCACACATGCGTAATCTGTTAGTGCCCAGAAAAATGAGTTTATCGAGGCCAGTTTGTTGGGCAAAACTGAAATGCAGATATATTTGTTTATGCAACATATCTAACAAATTTCAAAGAGAAATGTTAATTAGCTGCAGAGGGCTAGAATCCACCCCCAGTGATAAGCACAGTGAACTACTAGGCGTTGGTGTAAGCAGGAGCATCCAACCCCAGGCATCGGCTAGCAGAGCAGTAGCTCTTGAAGTGTTCAAAAGGTACTTACACAAATGTGTTCAGTGGAAAAGAGGGTCTAGGGGCTCCTGGGAGCCCTACGTTAATAACTAAGGCAGCCTTCTGACACACGTGTGAATCTCTGCTTTGATTTAGAGGACAGAGGGAAAAGCAGCCTTTTTGCTTCACAGGCAGATTTGAAAATGTAAATCAAAACAGAAATGCATAGCAGTTGTGAGGCTGAGAAGTAGCAGCAGCTTGGCATCACTTTTTCCTCAGTGGCCTGATTCAATGAAATAAATGGGTGCCTTACCTCTCTGTGATTTGAGGAGGAGCATGTCTGAAACTGAAATATGTGCTGAAGTGCTATGCTGAATCGGAACACACAAGTCAGTGGCATCAGATGAATACACATATAAAGTCATTTTCACTGTAAAATGCTGATGTTTGAGCTTCATCTAAAAAGGAAAATCCCTTGGGCCCTATCAGTCCACCAGAGTTTGTTTGACTGGTGGCCTGTAGGATGCAGTGCGCTAGAAGGCCAGCTCCTCTGATCCTTCCCTCGTGCCAAGTCTGTCTGCCAGCATCACCAGACCTGGAGTCAGGGCCAAGCTCCTGACATGAACGTGAGTCCTCCCCTGCAGGCTCTCCTCTCTCTCAGCAGCATCTGCTACCTGGTGATTTTTTTTTTTTTTTTTTAATGGGATAAAGACTTATTTTAATTTGGATTCTATTTTGAAGGTAGAATATAGTTTTTTATTTAAGGAGTGTCACATCTTCTGCCAACTGAGACAGGAATCTTTGAGGGAATCTTTCTCTGTGATTTTGGCAGCACATCACAGAGTACATTGCTTATAATTAAAGATCACTCAAAATAAATCCCAAACATCCCAAGCTCTGTGGAAGTCCCAGTTTGGAGTTGTGGTTTATGCTTTTGCCTCCATCCAGCATGACTGGGAATGCTTCATGGAATGGGGTCTCAGAGCAGACCCAGGTCTTCAGGGTCTGCAAACAAACTCCCACTGAACCCACAGAGAATTTTGTCTGCTCTCAAGATCAAAATATCAGACTCAAAGTGGAATCTCACATAAGGAAAATATCTCGAGGCCCTTGAAACCTGGGATTTGTCACCACTGGATTCAGAAAGAGAAGTGTCAGAACCCTGAGTTCTATGAGGCAGGCCTCGGAAAAATGCGTACCGCAGTCACATACAGAAGTTAAATAGAAGCATATTGAAATTTCCCTTTGTTTTTTCTGAGACAAGAACGTGCCCCATCTTCAAAACTGAAATCTGCAGGAAGTCCTAGGAGCACTGACCCTCTACTTCTCCACTGCTACAGAGTAGGATTCCTTCATCTCATAAATTCGGAAGCGTTCAGCAACTGTTTCACATCCAAGATTAGCCAGTAGCCTAATTCTGCCTGAGAGTATCCAGATGCTCAGTGGAGTTTCCGGTACAGCTGGGAGTTCTGGCCAGCTGAAGGGAGGCTGTCTAGGAGTCTATGGAAGATCTCGCTGTAAGGGGGTTTTGGGGGATGTGCTACTGAGAGAAGTGGTAGCACAGAGCTTCCTCAGCTCATGCTCGAGACTTGATGCACTTCAGCTGGAATCATGTGGAAGGTTGGGTCCATTTGTAACTTTCTTTTTTTTTCTTTTAATGTTAATGTCATGAAAACACAGAGGGAGAACACTGCTCTGTAGATACTTCAATGGCAGAATGACACTCTAAGGGGTGGAAATATCTGCATCTAAGAAAAGGAATTTCTCCGCATGACCGGAAGGAAGTTACAGAAAAAGTCTGGAAGCCACGCTGCTGGCAGTGTAGGCAGCCATGAAGCCATTGTTACATGGTTTTTGTTTTTCTTGTCTGCTAACGTATGGAGAAGAAAACCACAATGTCAGAGACTGGTGCTGCTTTTAGTTCAAATCGTAATCTCTGACTGATACAACTGTAGCTTTTAATTTGAGAGGAAGAGGTCCTGTATCATAAAATTCATTTAATGAGTGAGACCTAAGCAAAATTCTCAATAGCTGCTAAGATTCTTAGCAGTTAGTATTCTTCAGACTGATGTGTAATGCTTTCAAGCTTAAAAGCAATATTTTTTTCTGCTTTTACTTTCCTGGAATGCAGCTCATGAAATTAAATTTTGAGAATGTGTATAAATGACATAGTGAAGTGCTGTAAATTTGAGGTCAAGCAACAGCAGCTTCTGGCTGTAGCAGCCAGTAGGGTGACCTCTGTTCTGGTTGTGTGTGTACTGGCATGAAGAACCTTGGTTATCTAAGGACATCAGCACTCAGTTTTAATGACTGATATCTTTCATATTTCTCACACCAAGGAATGTGAAGCCTAGAAAAACGTGTGCACTTCAGAGTCATGTGAAACAAGCAGCCAGTGTCCTTTGTCATACGCTAGTAACAGAGTGTATTTATCTGTCTTAATTGTTCAAATGAAGTGAGACTAAAATTGATGCCATTTTCTAATATTCTTCCATGTCAACCACCAAAAGAGAGAAGTAGTTACATAGTGTGTTTGTTATCTTCACTCTCCTTGTATTTAGGAGACAGGATGAGAAAGAACAAAAAGAGTTAACTGGTGCTTCTTGCCTCCTTAGATGAACTTTTTCTCAGCTTGCTATCCTAGAGTTTTCAATATAATATGTTCCATTTTAGAAACAAAGCTGAACCCATGCCAAAGAAAAAAGTAGTAGCAATCATTTGGCAGCCTTACTCCTCAGCGCTGTTGCAACCTGAATTAAATAACAGCAGGGAAATCACGTGTATCTCTCATTCTGTAGCAGCTGTAGTAGGAAATGATACAGATCCAATTAATCTGTGCCAATAATGAGTCACGCCATACTATTTACAGGACTTCTATGGTGTACTTTTGTTATAATATTAAATTGCCTTTCCCTTGGACTCCTGCACTCTGTTCTGTGGCTGGTTAAAGGCGGGCATGGCCCAGAGCCGGAAGCTGAGCATCATGTTGGTTTCTGTTACTTTGTTTTCAGTTCAAAATTATATAGTAGAGGGTTGGTGTTTTGAATGGTAGGCCTTTTTACCTGATTGTTAGTGATCAAATCAGTTGTCATTCTCTTCCTAATGATCAGACTGTCGATGTAAGCTCCGCTGAAGATCTGTGTTTGGGTGTGTTATGTGTGTAACACAGACTGAGAATTCTGTGCAGTTTGCTGACATTTCTCAAACTATGGGCTATGATCCCCTTTATGATTAAAAGGAAGTCACGAGTATTCAAAGATTTTATCTGTTAATGTTATTAATATTATAGAAGAGAAAACCTAGGAAGAAATTTCTTTATTGCACAAATCTGTACAATCAAAACATGACCTTGTTCCTCCTTGAATATTTCATCTTGATATTCTAACCTCTGATCAGCCCTGTGGAGGATGCACAAAGATGAATGAGAGGTCATGTATCTAAAAAGTCTGAGAAACAACTGAAACTATCCTGCAGTTGCCTAATTTAATACTCTCAATTTCCCCCCTCCCTGTGTTGAGGAGAGATTCCTCTGCAGCTTGTCTGTCAGCTTTTCTCCTCTTCTAACCCGCTGCTTAATGAGCTGTCCTCAGTCCATCTCAAGGTTTCCTCCCCTCCGTTCTCCTCCTGGTCTTTGAGGCATTTCACCTGAAAGGAATATCAGATCATTGGACTCTAGACCTGCTTAGTCTGCCTTGAATTTTCATCACAACTCATTTTGTGTGCATGATAGATAGCAGTTACAGAAAAAGTGCAGGCATAAATTTGATCAATGTGTTTAGCTTTCTCTTAAATTATGCTGCATAATAATTCAATACTTGTGTTTACAGTTACATAAGCTTAACGTGAGACCCAATCTTCTTGTTCTTACAAAGGCCTCCATCCCTCTGGAAAACATCACTAGTGTTTTGATTCTGATCTCCGAGTGCATTGAAGTCACCAGGAATTTTTTCTACTGACTTCAGTAGCCTTTGGTTTGGGACCTTTCTCATTAACAGCTATGCAGCAACATGGACTGTCTTTTCTGTAGCCTCTTTTCTCCTCTAGCTCAAAAAAAAATGCCTGTAAATACTAAATCCTGACTTAGATCAATGCAAGAAAGGTGGCCAAGCTAATCCAAGGATTGCTTCACAAAAGCTGTCCCCCAAACTATGAAGGTATCAAAAGTATTCAGGCTGTTCAGACAGCTTTCCCTGCCTGACCGTTTTCCTTTTCCTATGGTTTCTGTGTGTTCCCTCGTGCTGGCCAGAAGCAGCAGTGCTGAAAAGCTGACGGATGAGCTTCATGTGGGATATTTCTGGCTCTACCAGGGGTTGTAATTATTCCTGCTCAGAGGAAAGGCCTTTTCTTGAGAGATTTCCCTTCCAGGAGAAAAGCCTAAATTATTCTGGATCCATACTGTTCCTGAGTTACCAGTCGGATCATCTGTTCTGACAGAGGTTTAGATGTGCATCAGTAAACCAAAGTCAGAGAGAACAGAATTCTGCAATGTTTTGTCTCAAAAAATTCAAGAGGGAATGGAAGGCACTGACTTTTTTTGAGAGGAAAGTAATATAAATATAATCAGATGTACTTCAAAAAAAGTCATTTTAGAAGCCCATGTTATTACCCTTAGAACAGTATTGCAGCTCTCTGGACATCAGTCATGATTTCATGCTCTGCACTATAAACCATGACTCAAGATGTAAGGTTCTCTGCAATTCAGAAATGCAGTCTGAACATGCAGATCATTTTCCCCTAGGCGCTGCCATGGCAGTGTGCTTGTTCCCTCTGATGCCAGCTCAGCCCAGATGCTGCCAGGAAAGCTTTGTGTCTCATCCTCCCACTACATGCTGCTGTAAAGAGCCTCGCTGTGTCTTAATACTTATCTAGCTCTTGCTTTAAAGTGGTCATTGGTTTTAGGTTGTTACTAACTGGTTTTAATTTTATTTTCCGTACTCAAACAGCAATGATGTTTAGAATTATGGAAATAACCTCCTAAGTCAGCATGGATAAAATATTCTTTTCCATTTTTCTCATGAGCTGTTTTAAGGATTTTACAGTTGTTTATATACTAATGGATTTAGATTTCTAATCTTACATAACAATTTCTGACTGCTTTGGCAATAAATATTTGCTATATTGTAATTCAGTGATATAACAGGTTATCTTTGTTCATCTATTGGTTATAAAAAAATACATTTACAAGAGACATTTTAGTATAACAATAAAGCAGTTCACTATGTAAGATGATAAATTGCTTTTAATCTTGCCTCAAACTGGTTTAGTACTGGAATAACTTTATCTGCCTATTTTAGAGTCTTACTAGCAAGCTAGAATTTTGCATATACAATTTATAATATGCTCAAAAGCAAGCACTCCATATAACCAGTGCTCGTCTAAATTTTCTAAATATGTATCTGTTGCATTCATACAACATGAATGGAAAAGAGAGCAGAAAATATCAGCCTGCAAGATGGCTCCAACAGAGACCCTGAACATTTTCTTTATATATTTTCAAAAAAAAAAAAAATCTTTCTTCTTGAATTCGTATTTTGGCAAGCCAGAAACTTATTTTATTCTTTGAAGCTTTAGTTCACACTTAACATACAATGAAAATTTATTTTCATGCTAACAAAACATGTTTCCCCTCTCCTACAGCTTATGTTGCATCTAGCTGATGATAACCAAAAATAATGTATAATTAATATTCCACATCACTTGTTTGATATTCAGGGGCCGAGAGGTCTAGATGGTCCTCCAGGAGAACCAGGAACACAAGGCATTAAGGTGAGTGCTTACATTTAGATATACCTTAGCAGATAAGAAAAGAAAACAAATAAACAAAAAACCAACACAGCAAGTCAGAAGCTATAAATTTCCATTTAATCCAGGAGGAGATTTGCAAATCTGTGCCTTCTTCAGGTGCTTCCTTATTACAGTATAAGCCTATCTAATCCTCAATCTGTGCTTTCTGTAGTTACCCAGCATTTAAACTGACAGCAACTGTATGCAGCTTGTCTAGCAAATGCACATAGAATTCACAATTTTTGATTATTTATCAGGGAGAAAGCGGAGATCCGGGAAAGAAAGGAGCTCCTGGGCTCATTGTAAGTATTGGAGCCAATTTTTGTAGTAAGCCATAACGCAGTTGCTACTGTTTTCTGTGTCTGGAAATTATCTGAAGCCATCATTGTCTTTCAATATTTTTCTTCTGACTAGGGTAAAGCTGGAAATCCAGGAGAAAGAGGAGATAAGGGTGCACTTGTGAGTATGAAATTATCTAGTACTTCTACCAAAAAAAAAAAAAAACCACCACCATAAAATCTCATACTTTGTCTCACACTTGGAAATGAGAGAATTTGTCTACTTTAGAGCCCCTGGAAAACTCAGAACGGTTTGCATTTATTCGTACAAAGAATCAGAGACAGCAGTGAGAGTAAGTGTGAGCATGGTCTAGTCTGCTACAAGACTAGTGTTTTCATGGGTGATGTTCCACAGAATATAGTATGCTAGCAAATTGCAGCAGAAGAAATGGAGATCACAGTTAGTAAGGGGGTCCTAGGTGTTGTTTTGGTGCTTTTAGTTTCATTGTAGTTTTAAGAAAGTAGTTGTGACATAGAAAAATAATTCTTTGATAGATGTTAGAGTAGATGTGTACTATCAATGTTGGGATAAATCTAGAAAAATGTGTACAATGTGTATCACATGTATAGGAAAAAAAATATTCCTTTTAGAACTTCTTTCAGTCAAAATCTAATGTTTTCTATTTGAGGCTTTCTTTTACAAAGAAGGTTACCAATCAGTCCAAATTGATTCGATTTTCAATAAGGAAGGAAGCTGAGAAGCAGAAACAAAGCAGTAACGGTGGTGATTTTGTGCTGAAATAGACTCTCAAAATGTTGATTGTCATTGTACTTCTCTTCTCTCTTCTGCCCAAATTTAGGAGCTTGTTGCCTCTAATCTTTGACACGATGTGTTTTCATTTCTTCTTCATTCACCAGGACTTTTAGATGTATTTATATATATATATATATATAAAAATGAATGAAGCAAAACCTCATTAGGTTGAAATGGTGGGAATTAGTACATTAATTGCAAAGTACAAGATACAGCTCTATCACTTCTACAGCTATAGTTTCTAGAAGACAGTATGAGACAGATACGGTATGAGCCAGGTTGAGCAGAAAGCAAAGTGAACTGTGAACCTTACTGAGCATCTCAAATACCATTTGTAGGGCAGGACACTCATAACACTGTGTTTAGGCCCAGTTTGTGCGCACAAGCAGCATGTGAATCTAAGGAGAATGATGAGGAACTGGTAAATGGGGGGTAAAAGAAATCAAGGAAGAATTTATTCAGGGCTCCCTCACCTGCCACAGGAGCTAGTGATGTGGCAATGCATGTCAGCCAGAAGAAAAGGCTGTACATATTTCTTGAGTATTTCTGAGCAAGTTATTGAGTGAGCAGAAATAAGAGAGGAAGTGGCTTTTCACGGAACATGAAACAGCTTGTTTCCAATGATCTTTTAAAATTTTATTTTAATCTTCCAGGGCTTGCTTGGGCCTCCCGGAACCACAGGAGACAGAGGACCAATGGGAGAGCCAGTAAGTTGATCCTTATGCCTGCTTAAAAATTTTTCCATTTATTATACTGAATTCCCTGGTAACTCAGGCTCTGTTTTACGAAGATTCAGTGTAGCCAGCAGGAATTGTGGGGTAGTTGTTCCAAAACTGCAGGGCTAAAGTCTGCCTCCCTTGCTTGGAGTAACTTTTTCATAAGGAGGACTGTTAATCATGTTGGGAAACACTGCAGTAAGGGGTGTACAACGTAAGAGAGCATGACAGAATCCAGAGCACAATATTATCTGGCTTTACCCTGCATTGAGGTAGACACCTACATTATGGATTATGTAAATGTATGTGCAATACAGGTATTAGTGGTATTTTTGGGGGGAAATTTTAGGATAGTTATTAATGAACTCAGGGACCACATCTATTTGGCACGTTGTATTTCAACAAAAAGGAGACTGTTGTAATAAACCTCAGACATTCCTCTGCTGGATGGATTCTTATGATTGTTATTATTTCAAAGCCACACTCACTTCTATGCGGCTAATACTGTAACAGGAGATCACACAGAATCTGCAGCAAATATATGCAAAGTGCTGCAAGGTGTAACCATGACAGGAATACTATTGCATCACTGTCTCTGGGGGTAGATCAGATTGTATAAATACAATGAAAGTGTGTGCTGTCCTAGGAGGACTTAGGAGATAACTGCATACTTAACCTGAGCTGCCAACCTGTAGGAGTGGCAAAATATTTCAACAGAAAATGTATTTTCTAATGGTTATTACTGGATTCCTGTCACCCTCATTCATTTATTTTATCTAATCTTCATGTCGTAGCATCTTCATGTTGTAACATTTACAATGCAAGGCTTATACATAAAATTCCTGACATTTTCTGGTCAAGTATATGTATAGAATGACTATCAGCCTTATCTAATCTAAGTAGTCTACTCTTGAGAAACCTACATTTCTGTTGTGCTCATCATTGTAGAATTTACATGTGCAGTGTCAGAACTAAGAAAAGCTCATCCTGCGAACAGGGTACCTTTTCTTTCAAGTGCTGAAAGAGTAAAATGTCTTTGGAAAATGGTCTGTGGAGCTACAAAGAAGTGATGAAAATGCCACAAGATGTTACAAAATGAAACATGTGCCCCTTTTTGACTGTATATTCAAGCAGCTTGATTTCATCTTCCATCAGTTGGTCACTACCTGGAAGCCAGCTGCTGAAAGCAGTTTCTCTGGCCCTGTGACAGTTCTACACAGAGCAAAAAACCCTAATTATTGGTGGAGGAGCAGAGAAACTTAAGCAATTACAACTATTTGTAGTAATAGGCTTGATCTAAATTACACTCTAACTTTACCTACTTGTCAGATGGTTCAGTAAAGTCTTTTTTTTTTTTTTTTTTAATGGTTTAAAGGAGTTCCTATATTGTTCTCAATTTTTTGATTCTGAAGCTCCCTGGAAGTCCCAGGGGAAAGATACATTACCAGTGCAGCAGACTTAGCTCTGTGGAAATATGAAGAAATACTTGACTCCTGAATCAAACTTAAGCTTTGGGATACTTGCCTAGTGGAATGTCATGAAGTTGCTGCAAACCAAAATTGATGGACTTAGTTTAGGACCAAGCGAATGCTCAGTGGGAAATTAACTGCAGTTTCTGTTGTTCACACTTAAATTAAGCTGTAGGGTAAAAGAAATGCATCTGCTGAAATCGTTTCAGTAATATGCAGTCTACATTGTCATTACAAGGGAAGAATATACTTGCATTATCACTGCCAAGTCATCATGAGGAGCAAAACCATATGTATAGTCTGTAAAAGTAAGTGCAACAAAAAAGTAAATATTTGCTTAAAAGGTTTCTGTCATAAATATAGGTAAAAGCATCTTTCTTTTACATGAGAATAATATCTCAACAAAATGTTTTGAATTTAGAATGTACTTAAACACAGCTGAGTCCCAAAGGGGTAAATGGATATGAACTTTCTGAAAGTTCAAAGACTGGATACATCCAAAGGGTTGATTTGTCTTGACACACGTTCACAGTGGCTATGGAATCAGCTGTAAGCTGTTACAGGCAGCCTCTTCCTCCAGCACACACATCCCACTGTTAGCAGGGATGGACAATCCAACGTGCAGAGAATTTGAGCATGCTGCTTTAGGAAAAGATCCCTAGGTGCTACTGCAATAAATTTATTACTTAAGGCAGGGCTTATAAGAAAATGCTCGTAGTACAGTCACTAATATTACCAAAAGGGCTCCAACCTTTAGTCCATTACACCTCAGTGACTGTCCTGCATAAGCATTGCTAAATCCATAGCGAAGCACACAGTAGTTTTTTTTCAGTTAATTCCATACCAGACTGTAGGCTTTTCCACAAAGCAAACCAGACAGTCTAACAAACCTTAATTAAACAAAGTCTCAGTTAATCAAGAAGAGAGCTTAGTTTAGATAATAATTTACTTTTGGTCTGAAAGAAGAGACATCTCTACTATTATTTGAAACCTGTTATTTCAGTGTGTCAAGATCAGCAATAAGGTCTTCACTACTGTATGCCATCATGCTACTTGTATGCACTGTTGGATTCAGGAGGAAAGACACTGAAATACACTTCTCTTTGCCAATTGGAAGAGTTCTGAAGAGACAAAAGTCAAGACTGTACAATGTAATTCAATGTTAATTGAATGATGCATCCAAAATTTTGTTTAATGCCAGGGTCCAAGAGGACAACCAGGGGACGTTGGCCCTATTGGAGAAATGGGGTTTGAGGTAAGCTTTTAATCATTTGTATAGTAATTACAAATACTCAAACCATTTAATAAGCCTAGACAATGCGTTTAGAATCTTTTGTTTTAATTACCTGACTTAAGTACCATGAGCTGCTGAGAGACTATCTTACTTAAAGCTATTGCCAAAAAAAGTCTAAAGTAAGTAGCTTTTTCTATTATGAGCACTCTCTTAGTTCATGACATCTGAACCTAGAAGGTGAATATTTAGTTGAGCAAACAACTCTTCTTTTTTTCTTTCTCTTTTTTCTTTCTCTTTTTTTCTTTCTCTTCTTCTTTTTTCTTTTTTTCTTTTAATTTTTTTTTTTTCTGGAAGCATCATTCTGCTTGCAGTTAAACAGTGCAATGGCATTAATCAAATGTCCTTGCAAATGGTAGATTAAAAAACGCAGCTGCGAGCAGCCTTCTTCCTAGCTTTTCCTTCTATTTTTTCTTTGTTTTTAATATCTCTTTGAAATAAATATGACAGAATTTGCAATGAAGTAGCTGAGGGATGAGCTCGCTCAGAACGGGAGGGATTTGGCTCATCAGTCTTCTGACTATTAAAAAAAAAGATTTAAATGTAAACTTTACAAGAAGTAATCTGATATCATTAACTCTTTAAGAGCTGAAGGCTCCAAAAAGGGCTTTGTTCTCCAAAGATTCTATCTACTTGGCTCCAAGCATAAACAGTGGTGAAGTTGTCAGTCAGATTTGCAAAAGATAGATGATTGCTCAGCCTGCTAGTAATTTATGATGAAAGGTACAGGCTTAGTGGTACTGCTGAGTCTTCAAAACATTCCTGATCCACAGTGCAGTTCCTGAACTCCTCCTATACCCCCCTTTCTTTTCTTCTCATGGGCTTTACTAAAGACCAAAGAACTGTGTTGTCTTAATTTTGATTTTTCAAGACATGCATCTTTCCCAGTTTCTCATGCCATTTTTCTGCTTGAATTTTGGTTGTATTTGGTGATTGCAAAATTATTATTGGTGACCATATGTAACTGTAGCTCTTGTACCATACAGGGACCTCCTGGCCCTGAAGGAGAACCTGGCCTGCAAGGAGAACCAGGCCCAAAGGTAAGTGTTGAAATTATTCTCTCTTGAGCTGTTTACATTTTCAAATTTCCATAAAAGCAAATCAGAGTGATCTAATTCATTAGCTGAGTAGATAGTGATACAGGAAATGAGCTATTAAGAAACATTGTTATTGTCATTATGACTACATTATGCATAAATCCTGTCATCGTTAAGTATATTGTTCCTTAAAATCCAATCATTTATTTTTCTTGTGATATTCCAGGGAGACATTGGACCTGCTGGAAAGGCTGGAGAACCAGGCGACCAAGGTTTAAGGGTAAGCTATGGATGCAAATCTTTTTCCAAAAAGGAAAGTATGTTACAAATGTGTCAGAAATGCAGGCTGAGAAACCTTGACTTATCAGAAGAATTCAGTAAGAAGCTGTTTTCTGCCACCTTTTAAAAAAACCCTGTAATTCTGTAGCAAGTTAAAAAGACTATTGATTATAATGTTGAAATATTTCTAAGTGTCTCATGTCACTGAGAGACATGAACAAGTGGTTGACTGTGAGGTAAATTCAAGGGTGTCCAGCTCAGCTGTTAGGATTACAGCACACAATAATGCTGTAAGAGGTGAGATAATGGGAGCATTATAGTCTCAGCAGAGCAAGGTGTCTCTCTGCCACTATCTACAGCAGCTGCTTTGCTTCTGGTTGTGTGGATGGCCCATTGGGCACTTAATTTTACC
Organism: Tetrax tetrax; assembly: GCA_009806455.1. Lineage (NCBI taxonomy): Eukaryota > Metazoa > Chordata > Aves > Otidiformes > Otididae > Tetrax > Tetrax tetrax. The sequence goes on along the minus strand of WHYT01015499.1, from coordinate 109,460 downwards.
GAGTACTTGTGCCCCTACTTATTCTTTCTGTGTGTCTTACACTCCTCATCTGACCCAAACAGTTGCCTACCTTTGAAGGATGAAAAAAAACTTTTTAAAGTGTTAAAGGCAGATTTAATCCAGGACGCTATTAAAAGAGCATAAACTATATCCTTTCAAACTTAAGCCTTACCATTGAGCTCTCTTGTTCCATTAGCTCCGTGCTGTCATCTTTTCTTCCTGTCCAAAATCTCAAGCAAGGTGCATTCCACAATTCTGCCTGTCATTGGAGAAAAGTCATTCCTGGTACTGGTCCACGGTGGATGCTCTGGACTTAACCATACGACTACGTCTGAAATCCTATGTTATTGGTATAGGGCAGCTTGTATTTATTTCTTTACTGTCTGCATCAAAAGTTGCAAGTTTTCAGTGTTTTTACCAAGAAAGGCAAATGTTCTAAAATGCCATGGTGCTGATACTGTTGGGAAATGATGAGTTTTTCATGGCCCTACACTGAGTCGCTGAACATACCAATATAGTAGTTATCCACATAAATGTTAAAGTTTCAGGACGGAATAGATATATTTTTGACGTTACTGTAATTACATGCTGTGTACTCTGCAAGCAAACAATCTCAGTTCTACTGTCCAAATCTCCAGTGTTGTATGGACATAGCATTGCCTCATCATCTATGTTTTTCTGTGTTCAAGATTCATAGAACTGTGACTCAGTGTAAATCAGTGAAAAAATGAAGACATATAAAGTGCAACAGCAACATAAAAGTTGTCCAAAAGATAATAAACATGTGTAAAACTAGTCTCATATCTTCCAAGACGATACTGCTACGTCAAGAAATTTAGGCAATAACTTTGTTCCTTTCTGTAAGGGTGAACCAGGACCTCCAGGCGAAGATGGTGTTCAAGGAAAAGATGGCCTAAAGGTACATTCAGTTTTTATAGCAGATATAAAGTAGTCATACTAGCTTAAGGACCCAAATATTTTTTTTTTTCTTATATTTCACCAGGTCAACAGAGCCCAGTTGAGTGCACTCAGTTTTAACATAGGAGGCCCTGTACATTATAGGCTTTCTTGTGTCTTTTAGGCACATATCTGCCCTGCAAGTGCTGCAAGGTTGAATGGCTTGATAGAGAAATGCAAGCTGGAGAAATTAATACAGCTTATTTCCATGGTGACTATCATGCTGGGAGAGTGAGCCCAAGGCTGCCCCACTCCCTGTATCAGATCAGTGCAGTGCCAGGGACTGTGCCAGGCCAGAGGATGTCACAGAGGACACCCTCAGGTCGTTGGTGGTGGATGATGCAAAATCTGGCTGTAGGAGTGTATGAATGAGATAGAAAGGGCTTTACCCTAACTTGGAGCCTGTTCTGAATTTGACTGGTTTTAGTGTGCTTTTTGTCAAACTTGAAGATTCAGAATTCACTTTTCTTAAGAGTAAGTAATGCTGTAGCAGCAGCTTGATTAAGGTTTTTGGTTTTTTTGCTTTGTTTTAGGGAGACCCTGGAGACCAAGGACTTCTTGGAGAAGGTGGTGAAAAAGGAGAGATGGGGTTACCAGGAATTGCTGGACCTCCTGGTGAACCTGGCATGATGGGCATTCCTGTAAGTGTTTTCAAGTTTAAGTGGACTTTTTGTTAATTTGCTTTTTGTAATTATTTTCTTTTTAACTTTGCTTCTTTCATTTTTTTTTTTTTTAATTTTGTGATTTCTATTGCAATTAGAGATGACCATCTTTAAATTAGCTTGCCTCCTTTTTCTATGTGGTTCAGCTTTTCAGGGTTGGTAGAGAGAGGAGGCAAGTGTTTTTCCTATCTTAAATCAGGGACCTCATAGCAGCTAGTGGTTCCTCACCACTTGTCACCCAGACACATACACCACGCAGCCTGGAGCCTCTCACTTCAGATCTCTCATCACCCGACAACCTTCTGTCATTAGTCTCTATCCTCACCTTCATTTGGAGACTGAGCAATCTCAATCTCATTCTTTAAATTTTAAGAACATGCAAAGAAGTTGGCAAGATGCATATACTACCATAAATTGTGCTGTAAGATCTTTCATTGTTTTGTGTCTCTTTCCCTACCCATGGCTTTGTTTACTGTCCCAAGGCTATCTGTTTTTTAGTTTAGATTAAAGTTCCTTGGGGCAAAGAATGGCCATTTTGAGCGGCTTGTAAATAATGAAGCATTAGACCTTAGAGCACACAAGGTTTGGCTCCAATTTAAGATTTTGTCCTAATGTTCTTACCACATACATGCTTAACTGTGATTCCTTTTAATAAGCCTTAACAACAAAAGGAAGGTCTGAAAATAACATTTCTAGAAAAAAAAAGTGATATCCTGAACACTGAGATTTCTTTAGTTACAAAATGATTGCAGCACAGACACCAACAGCATAGGATTTCTTGAAGGACTGGTATGGATTATAGCACCTTCTCTGGTAAGGAATATGTGGCAGGTCAAAAGTGACTTAAAACCAATATCACGTGATAGATATTGGATAATCCAAATTATTTGTGCTGTTGATTCCTGATTAGTTGCCATCAGAGGATGGCCTGCCTTTCCTAACAGTGAACTTTCTACACTGCTGCCACTGTGTTGTAAAGACAGTGTTATGGATGCTGTCCATTCTATGCTGGAACTGACTTCCAGAAATGAGGGTCTGTCGTGCCAGGCAGTGCTGCTCTGGATGATAATTCGGTGCTGTGGTATGATGTCATGCCTTTGGCGGACCTTCTCTTCTTACCTTGTCAATCATCCTGTAATGAGGCATATACTATAAAAAGTAAGGAGAAAAGAGAAAGAAAGAATTTCATTATTCCATTTTGTACTTAAAAAGCATTTATTCTTTAACTAACTTCATTTTGGTGCCTCTGTGAAAGGAATTAAATAAGCATCTTATGAGAGCACCAGTTGCCATAGACAACTGAAACAGAGACTGCAGATGGAGAGAAATGGCAGCAAGCACACACAGGTCAAACAGTAAACAATCATTGGGATCCATAGTCAATATTGTTAGATCAGGTTGCATATTTGTTCTGGCATCACTCCTAGCTGCTAAAATCCATCTATAAAGCCTATTTTGCTGAACTTTTATGCAACTTCTTAATGTGAAATAATATTTTGGAGCACAGTTTCCAAAGCAAGTGTGTAGTCTCAAGTCAAACATCAGATTTCCTTACTGAAAATCATCATACTTTCATTCACAGTCCTCTGGCTGCCTTCTCTGTAGCTCTTATGTGATGATGGAGTCTGAGTAAACATTATTTGGAGGGCTAGCTGTCAACAGCTGTGAGTACTGTCCCCTCTGTCCTCTAAGCATCAGTGTTACAATTGGCTCTCCTGGGTTCTTAACAGTGAACTCCTCTCCTACTGAAGGCAAAAAAATTACTCTTTTTGTTGTCAGCACAGTTAGTGTGCTACAGAACAATTTTTGTTTCTGACACCAATGGTATCACCTTGACTTTTGTTTTTTCTGTTTGGGGTTGGCAGTTCTGGAGAAGCTCAGAAGTTTCGTACATTGAAATTATCATAAAACAACTCAGTCCTGGCATATCTAGGTTGTGTGTAATTATACTTGTATACAGTAAACAACATCAGCAGTGCTTCTGTGTCTCGGTGAGACAGGCGAGTCCGGCAATTCCATGTTTGGGAGGATGTGGTTAGCGGGGGATTTTTCACGTTTCTGTTCCACGCATTCCAAAGGCGGCTGCAGAGCTGCCTCCATCCCCATTCATCCTCCGTGACGTCTGGGAGTGTTCATATCATGGTTTTGGTTTGACCTCCTTCTAGGGATGTAGACAGATCACAACATCCTGGTCTAAATCGGTTTCTTATAATCGATTGTCTTAGGGTTTTATTGGAGGTGAGAGTAATATTACATTTTCCTTAAACAAAAGCTTACAAAGCTTCACAAATCAGTTTAAACTGTATTTATTCTGACTTATCACCACAATGACTCAGAAAACCCCAAATATATCTTCCTTTATCCAAAACTGAATCTAAGTTACCTCCTCTACCTCACAGAGCTTTTGGGTAAATTGAAACTGGTGAGTAGTGGGCACATCCAGCCCTTTGGCAAGATGGGCAGTAGCTCCATAGCGCCCTTCATCTGCAGGCAGCACACCCAGTTACACAGTCACCAAGAGGCGGGCAGTGGTGGGCACCAGCACTTACTGAGTTAGGTCTCTGCTCTGCAGCATGTTGTGCCAGGGCCCTGCCTTCACACTTGCCAGCCCTAAAGCTTTTTTAGTTTTCCTCTGTATTGTATTTCTCTAAATCCAGTGTTTGTCTTGAAGCAATTTTATTCCTAAAGTAATATTTTGTTTGGGGACAAGATTTATTGGAGTTTTCCCCCAATTTTCAATGCATTTTCACTAGTTTGGTAAGTGATCCCTGATGTCTGCTCGCTTGTTTCTGCTGTAACTTGAAACAGTCCTACTAACTTGCTCACAGCCACCGTTAATGAGATTTTTCCTCCCAGCTCTCTGCATTACAAAAGCCTGCTCAGTTATCCAATTTGGAGCACAGTTTAAACATATTTCCAGGGCCCTTCTCAACAATTTCTTTTTCTCTCCCTAATAAACATACAGGGTCCCGAAGGAACACCGGGAAATCCAGGTCAGAGGGGCCGTTTAGGAAAGAAGGTAGTATTTTTCGTCTTCCCCAATTCATTTCCTTTTATCTGAAACTTAAATTTACATTACAAAATAATTCCATTGAACAAAGTCTATCCCTGGTTTATGTCATGCCTCTAGCCAGTTGTTTGGGCTTTTTTTTCTTGCTAGCCATAGCAATTAAAAATGTCATCATTCCGCAGTCAATAACATTCAGGAACTTAAAAAATTTAAATTTGTATCAGGATGTGATTTTGCAACTCGGAACAGTTTCTGCTACTATCAAAAAATGGTAAGCTTTCAATAAAACAAAAAAAAAGGCTTTAGCAGACATTTTTTCACTGCACAGTTCTGGGTTCAGACATTCTAAGAACTACAGTGAATGACATGTGAATGTAATACTCCTATTAAATAATGCCATTATATACTTATTATTTTAAATACAATAACTCCAACAGGGGGAAAAGGGGCAGCTGGGCCCACCTGGAGAAACTGGACCTGCTGGTAACTCTGGCCAGCCTGGAGAAATTGGTCCCAAAGGCACAAGAGGAACTCGAGGTCCCTTGGTTCGTACAAAACATGCTTATTTAAAAGCTCGTGTATTTCTGGTTTAGCAGAATCATCTCGCTCCATGGGAAGGGGCGAGCCACAGCTGTAACACATATGAATGTTTTTTTGTGGTAGCTGGAGATGCAGGCAGTGACCTTCCCAGCCTGTGTGTCAGGATGCATATCCTGGTCTTTCAGCATCAGAATGAGCCTGTGCACCTTTCCAGACAGAAAGCCGGGCCATGGACTTGGAGGGAGTCATCTCATGTTCTGGTCAGGTTTCTGATCTGACAGTCAGAGCAGCAGGATGGCAGGGCATGCCATGCAATACTCATGCCCCGTAGTCCACATATAACCTCACTGCTGTGGCTGTTTCTTAAACCTCTCCAGTTCCAAGAACAGAAATCATACAATGGTTTGGGTTGGAAGGGACCTTTAAAGGTCATCTAGTCCAACCCCCCCCGCAAGGAGCAGGGACATCTCCAACCAGATCAGGTTGCTCAGAGCCCCGTCCAGCCTGGCCTTGAATGTTTCCAGGGGTGGGACATCCACCACCTCTCTGGGCAACCTGTTCCAGTGCTTCACCACCCTCATCGTATTTTTTTTCCCATGTGTCTAGTCTAAATCTACCCTCTTTTAGTTTAAAACCATTACCTCTTTTCCTCTTCTAGTTTAAAACTATTACCCCTTGTCCCATGAAATCATGGGGTTTGCTATTACATAAAATAAGCCTTAGCCATAGCTGAAACAAAGTACTTCAGATGAAGACTGCTACTCCTACTGAATGGGAACCTGATCCAAAGTTAACTGAATTAAGTGTATTTCCATCAATTTTATGAGCTCCCCAAGCTTGCTCCCCACTGTGTGGCAGATGCACAGGGACATGCAGCCTCCACACTAGTGAGGCAGTGTGATCTCACTGGTCCAGGGCCCAATCCTGTGGCCACTGAATGCAAAACTCTATCCCTGAACACACAAAGTACAGAAGTAACTATCTAATGGCCAATATTTTCAAGAGGACTTGAACTCAACTTCCTAAGGTGAGGACCACCCTCAGCTTCTCTTGGCATACTTAGCATTTATAAGCAGAGTTTCTCCACACCTCTGAAATCCGAGATCCTTTTGATGTTAATTATGCACAGGGATAATAAAGTTAGGATTGAAAATGTTGACCATTGTTTCCATAGAACAGGGAAAAGCCTAGTATTCTTTACCAAATTAAATTGGACCTAACAAAGATATTGTCTGTGGTTCTCAAATCTCAATATTTTAAGATTTTTCCAAGTTATAACTTTATAAAGTATGTGTTGTAATGTTTTACAAGGGAGCTCATTTTTTTATTACTGATTATTGCATTTGACAGGGACCTCTAGGAGGAATGGGACCTGAAGGAGAGTCGGGAATTCCAGGTTATGGGGTGAGTTTTCTACTGAATTCATGTACACACAAATCCCTAAGTAAGTCTGTGGTACCCTAAATACTTTCAAATATATCAGAGGGATCTCTATCTAGAATACACAAATTTCTTTAAGAGTGTCAGGTACTCACCTATGTTAGTGACACATGGTTGCCTACTCAGAAATGTTAGCCTTAAATAATGATGAATGTTTTTTGTGAGTTCAGTAAGAGTTGGTTTTTACCATAGACTTTAAACCCTTGTTTGTCCAATTTATCTCACCCTTTGTGAGTAAAGTTCCTATAAAACTGCTGCAGCTATTGATTTTTAAAGAGTTCAGCAAATGCTACCACCTCGGCTTATGGTCTGGCCAGGCAGTTGCCTTTTCAGTAACAGAAGCTGATTGAATGAGGATAGTTGAAGGACATAAAGATATTGTAGCTTTCACTGAAAAATAATAATGATCATCATCATGGATGGATTGAGTCCTGCTCTTACAGACCAGACTACCTTTTTTTTTTTTTTTT
>WHYT01015499.1:61306-92951 GCA_009806455.1 Tetrax tetrax | reverse complement strand
TTTTTTTTTTTTTTTTTGAGCAGAAACTTCCCTCATTGACCCTAACCCTGAAGCAAGAACCAGCCTGGCTCCCCTTACCTGCCCTGCCAGAACCTTTGGTTTCCCACTGTGCACAGAGCTTTTCCTGCACACAATATATTTCTGCCTGGGCCCATTAATTTTGTGCCACATCACTGTTTAGCTTTATTAGCAAGCAGCAAAAAAATAAGAGTAACAAGCAGCTAAAAGAAAGTTTGGAATTAATTATTTCTTTAATTATTTGGTTTTGAATTCATTTGGGGTTGTTTTTTTGCTTCTTTAGGGTCACCAGGGTCCTCCAGGGCCCCCAGGGCCTCCAGGACCCAAAGGAGAAAAGGTATGAAGATGGATTATACTGTCTTACAGTTTGTGTATAAAGGGAGGAAATGTTACTGATGGTTTTGTTTTCCACAGTGTGCAGCAAAAGCCACCATCTGCAATATTTATTAGTATTGTGAGAGAATATGCAAAGAAATGCAAAACTGGGGAAATGGGTAATTCAGAGGCAGGGTTCTGAATTATACAGTTGAAATGTTTCAGGTTTTTAAAACACAAGGTACATACTGTAAGAAACACATTCTATTGTATCAGATAGCACCACTGCCCTTAGCGAGCACGGCTGACAGAAATAATTGGTGCAGAACCAGCAAGTATTTACTTAGCTTTAAGCCTGTGAGTACATCTACAGATAGTGCTGAAAGTTGAAGTAAGATAGACAAAGGTCTGTGCTTGGCAATTAGTGATGATGTTATAAATAGGTTCTGATGTAATTTTCAGAAACAATAACTGAAAACTAAACTGTTGGGACCTAGGTGTCCATCTCCTTTGGTCACTTCTGAAAAAGCACTTTGCACTTCGGAAACCCTTATTTATATTTCATATGTGAGCCTCTTTGCATTAAATATTGGTAAATATCATCTGGAATTAATAACTTTTTGTCTATTAGTTTGGATGGCAGTTGTTTCATATTTAAAATTTAATAGAGTTCAGACTGATTTTTGGAGTCTTCTGTACACTCACTTGTCTATTTTATGTATATTTCTCAAAACAGTGGAAGAAATTTTCTTTTTTTCCTCCTGTCAAATATCCTGTTTATCCTTTTTTTCATTAAATAAATGATTACATAGACATTCTTCAAATACTTTAGTTGCCTTTGAGAATAGAGAAAATCCTTAGGTTTTTTTTACTCCTAAATGTTAAAATGGAGTTACCATTTCCACTGTATTAGAATCATAAGCATCATATTAACATCTAGCATTTCTATACTATGCTTTCTGGGTGTTTATTAGTTGAAAATGTGTGGGTTGTAGAAAGTTAATATTTGCAATACTTATCTTTGTTTTAGGGTTACCCAGGCGAAGACAATACAATTCTTGGACCCCCTGGGCCCATAGGTGAACCAGTAGGTCTTTTGTTCTCAAAAAAATTATATTAGTGCCTTTCAAGACAAGAGACAATGCAAGCTCTTTCTGAACCTTTACATCACAGTAAAGGAGTCAGTACCCCCTTGTACAAAAATGTAGACTGATGGTCCTTTAATCAGTAATCCCTCTGTGAAAAATGCAGTCGTATGCTCTTTCCTGCTTGAGAGTATGTGCCCTCTGTTTAATTACACTAATGCCATTAGTCTGTGTTTAGAAGAGCACATTTGGGAACAGAATTTTACCCTCTGTATTTATCCCTAATTATCCCTAATTGCTTTACTAACCCAAAATATGTTTTGACTTATTTCATTATCACTGCAAAGCTAATTTAGCTAATTCAGAGAGCATTGCATTTTGTAATCTCATTTTTATGAAATTTGTTGGGGTATTTCTCTGCAGCAACCATGAACATATAAAAAAAAAAAAATCCATCTCAAAATCTTACTAAAAGGGTTTCATGTTCAGACTTCGATTGTGCCAGAAGTAATATTGTAGAGCCTACTTCTCTTCAGACTAATGTTAATATTTATACCTCACCTCTTCAAAGCCAAGACTGTAAGACCCTGATGTAACTGAAGACAGAGTCTGGACTAGGTTCTTAACTTAATTAGGAACTGCATGAGAGAAGAAACTCCAGCCAATTCTGTTGTAGCCAAACTGACTCTGTAATGCTGACTGCTCAGATGTTGCAAGCAGGGCCTTTCCACCTTGTGGATTCCCTCTAGGAAACATGCCGTGAGGCTGCTGAAACCCTGTAGAGTGTACAAGCATAATAGTATCTCTTGGTGGATATGCACTAGAAGTGGCTAATCTATTCATTTGTGAACCATAAAGATACATTGCAGTTAGTGGTGCTGCCCAATTTTTCATTATGTGCCTTTACTTAAGACAGGTTGGTAAAAGACAATCCTTTATTATTTCACCCAATAATTGGCTGGATGTCTTTTGGAAAGTCTTGGCCATTCTTACTTTCTCTGGGCATGATTCATATCCTATCATTTTTCCTTTGACTGACATTTGGTCCATTTGCTGCAATGAGAGTTAAAATCCTGGGGAAAAATCCCATTTCTTGTGGGACTGGAGTAAGGGCCTTTCTCTAAAGTAGAGCTAGTGATGTGTCTGAATGTAGCAGGAAGAACCACACGACTCCCAAAAATCATGCTATTCCCTCTGCTCCTCTGCAATTCTCATATGTGTGAGGCATGCTGAGGGATTGAAATTGCATTTTGTGTTATGATGAACTGCAATATTAAAACAGATTCTGAGTACAGCAAATCATTTCAGAAAATAAGCCAATTTTTCATGTATTGTCTTACAGAAACCATAAGAGAGTTTTCCTCCCATGTCATAAAAAGAGTCTCTTCACTTATTTGGGAAGATTTTTAATTCAGATATATATATATATATATATATATATCCTGGAGAAGTTCTACTGAGGTTAATACTGCTGTATCATTTATGCCCAGATCTTTTAGCTTTTAGGCTTCAGTTACAAAATACTTTAGACAGTGTCTACTGTAAGACTGCAATGCATTTTGTTTAGAAAAAAAAAAAGTTTATTCCCTTAGATAAGCTAACTTTAGTATTTGTAATCCTCAGATCCACCTCGTTAGTCTGTTTTGAGAAAAATCTCAGCTTTCTTTTTGTACTTCACTGCAGCGTTATTTCAGTTCAGCTGTTACATTTCGCTCTTTGATTTTCTATCTAGGGTCCTAGTGGTGAACGTGGAGATAGAGGAGAACCAGGTGATGAGGGCTACAAGGTAATATCTTCTGCCTTCTGCTTTTTATTCTTTTTATTTGAAGATGACTTGCTATGCATACATATAGAGTAATGCAGCAGATGTATCATCTTCTCACAAGTGTGCAGAGATGCACTTGCTGATGCCTCACTGCGCTGATGAGCTCTTCGAACACATTGGACCATCTTTCGTACAGGGAGAAGTTGAGTGAGCTAGGATTTGGGATCTGGAGAAGTGAAGGCCTGGGTGTTTTTGATGTGTATGAATACCTGCTGGGAGGGAATGAAGGTGAAGGAGCCAGACTCATCTCAGTAGTCTCCAGTGACAGGACAAGAGGCAAAGGGCAAAAACTCCATCCTTGGAAATAATCAGAACCTGGCTGGACATGGTCCTGGACAACCTTTTTTACCTGTCCCTGTTTGAGAAGGGGGAGTTGCACTGCATAATCTCAAGAGGTCCCTTTCAACCTAAACAATTCTGTGATTTTGTAATACTGAATGAATTAATCTTTTTCTCTGAAATTTAAGTGCTATTTCTTTGTAAATATAATGCTAATAATTATTCATTAATTGTATTCAATCTTTCAGCATATACAAATGGAATGCTAACTCATGCTAATCACTGACGCAGTTTGTTTGCCGAAATACAAAAGAAACAGTCCTTGACACAGAATATCCTGTTTTAAGTTACACAGATAATACAGATAGACATAGTAATAAATCAATGAACTTAATATGATCTGTCCTTACAGAAGTACGGAAGTGTTTAAACAATATGTAATTCCCACTTGCGGTTTGGAGTAGAGTTTCATGAAGAAAAGCTCCCTAAGGTCTGATCCCAGGAGAGCTGAGTATGCTTTCTGTAGGTCACGTCAGTGAAGCTGGAGCCACACAACACCTCCCAAGATGGGCTTTACAAGAAAATCTGTAGCTCACTGAGCATGACGTCCTGAGTTACTTGTACTGAAATATGTTGTATTTTCTGATTCCCAGGGTCATATAGGTCTTCCAGGGCTTAGAGGACCTATTGGACAACAGGGGCCCCCAGTAAGTGTTTCAAACAAGTGAGATTTCTCTATTGGCTATTGAAAATGCGTTTTCATCTGCATTCAAATGATTCTTTTCATTTATTTAATATATGCTCTTTCCAAAGGGAGAGCCAGGTGAATTGGGAGAGCAAGGACCAAAAGGAGAAAGAGGTTCAGAAGTAAGTAGAAAAAAGTAAAGCAAAACTGCACTTAATCAGCATTTGTATGTTTTTACTGTTCACTGACTATCCTTGGAAAACGGTTATATAAGGCTGAATCTCAGTGTTTGAGTTTTCTTTTCATACCTGCAGGAGCAATAAAAATATAGAATGGAAAATTGCATAATGGTAGTAAATATGTGTTATTTGATAGGTAAGTGGTTTTACTTTGGAGTGATATAAAGCATTATAAGGGGCTCTTTTGGAAACATTTGAGTGATATTCGGTTATACCCTAAATGGAGTTCCTTGTGGCAAACTACGTCTGGAAGACACCCAGGATTTTACTGCTCTGACCTGTAAATGAAGCCTCCTGGTACTGCACTGCACTGAATTTTCAGAGAGACCTGGCAACAAGGAATTTGCTTCAGAATAGTAGAGGAATAATGACAGAGCAAGTAATGAAAAAGATCAAAGACTAAATATTTTCCTTTAAAAATAATAGTTCATCTTCTTACAGCGTGTTAAAAATTGACAGAAGTATTTTATATTCTCTCATGGGGTGAATTTCATTAGCTTTTGACATTTAAAAATATTTAGACTAAAAGATTTCTTATAATACCAGTTGCCATTGCAACTTAAATGAGATATTTTTGTCTGAGAAGTTCCATAGCACAACTCTGTCAGAGTTTCAAAATTTTGTAGGTAAATACAAGAATCTGTAGTACACTAGGAATGGAGGGCAACAGAAAGGAAACATGATGTGAAGACATTGTCAGCATGTACTCTAGCCACGTGCTCAGATATATTGCCTTTGACAGACTACTCGCAGCACAGGATAAAATCAGTCCTTCCTTTGTCTTTGCCTTGGAGAATGTTTTCTTTGTGTTGCAAATGCCCCTCAGATTAAAACTGCCATTTGCAAATATGGAACCAATATCCAGCCTGGAGCAGCCCATAAGAGCCTAAAGTTTATGCAAAAATGTTAATAGTCCAAACATTCATACAGTCCTAACTCCAGTGGCATGACTGGTGCTGCTATAGCAAGCCTTGCAAAGCCAATCCCGTAAACTGCAATGCTGAATTGTCTAGATTTACTTTATATACATTCAGAAATTTTAATGAAAACAATATAAAGTTCTTTGACTACAGACATTCCAGTTCTGATTGGTGGACTTTTTTCATGTCTTTCTTAACAAATAGGCATTAAATTAAGGAACAGAAAAAAATTGCCGATTTTATCATATTTACATTAATTATAAAACATTTACACTTAAAATGACCTTAGCTTTTTCAGTTTATTGTATGTTAGGTAATATTGCATGACAGTACTTTAGCATCACTTTTGATTTAAGAACAGTGTTTAAAATGATTAATCTGGAAAATCTTGGAAGCTTTTTTTTTCTACTTGATCTATGCTAACAAGTATTATTTTTGTCCCTGTTGTCCAAGTGGTTGTATCTTTTCGAGGCAGGATAAAATTCATGCCATAGACCTTTATACTCTGTGAAGAATATCCTATAAACAAAGTTTTCTGAGATGCTTTTGACCCATTCTGAGCTTTTCTTCCTTGGTGCTTGGCCTCTTGTGTCACTAAACCATTTACAATAATGTTATCTGCTATCAGGATCATTCTGTTTTCTAAGACTACATATTCTGAGATCAGTCAAGACCAAAAGAAGTCTGGTTTTTAAGCAAATTTTCTCTCTTGTGTATATCTTAGATAAAAAGAATTTTCCCATATGTGACACAATTGTTTTTGAGTATTCTCTTCCACATACGCTCAGTGCATCTAAATTACCTACTTTTCAAGACTTGCCTTTTTCAAAGGTACAGGTAGTGCTGAAAAAGTGTACTTCCTTACAGAGGTGTGGCTGATAGAGGAGAAATTGCCAGAATTGCCAGTGAAAAACATTTTTTTTGCCTATTGTTCTTCAATAAGTTCTGAAAACTACACTTTGCCCCTTGGGGAAAGGGAAAAATACAGACCATTCTACCAAAAATATATTCACTTCTACTTGAAAAATTTTCTGCTGTCTCCTGAAATGGAAATAATCTGGTCCAAAGCCCGGCAATGTGAACAGGCGTACTAGAGGGGAACAATTCACAGCTCTTAGGGGATTGAGTTTGAGACATTTGTCAGTTCACAACTATTTGTAACTTTTAGGGACCCACAGGGAAGAAAGGAGCAACGGGTCAGGCAGGCAAACCTGGAATTCCTGTAAGTAACAAAATTCTACAGTCTATCTTCAGGTTGTAAACCAAAGAAAATAATAACTAATAAAACCAAGATTGAATCACACCAGTGGTACCAGAAGGTCTTACGCTCACTCTAAAGAACCTTGTTATTATCCAGGAAGTGTAAAGGAACCCCTGTGAAAAGAAGAATAATTTTTCCAACTATAATAAATTTTACTGAATTTTAGTAATTTACTCAGCAAATGGAAGTGAAGTGCAGCTAATATAACAACAAGGTACTTCACACTTGTAAAGTTACTTCATTAGATCATTTTTGCACGTGGCTTGTAGTCCATGTGCAAGTCATCACATTACATGCACAGAGCTGTACTGCTGGTCACTCCTGGCTCCCGTCAGCTCTGTGAACAGCTGCAGCCTACAGAAGCCTGCATCCGTATGTCCATGATGGATATGGCTGGCAGATCCCTTCAGGTTTCCTTCTTTCTCTCGCTTGCCTTGAGCTGAATTTTTTAATGCTCTTTCTTGAGTTAATGTAGAGAAGCTAACTTGCATCCCTTTCTCCCTGAGGGAGACGAAAGAGCAGGAAGCAGTAAGTGTTCTATAAACATAACCAAGGCCGAAACGCATCAAGCTATTTCAGTCCCCTAATAAATAATACCACACAAGCACATAGTGTAAATAACTTACTACCTCACATCAAAACATTGTCAGTAACCAGAGAAATGCAGCTGCTTCACAGACCTTGTGAAGGTGGGGAAAGTGCAAGAACCTCTTGAAGGCAAGGAGACTGTCTTTTATAAATACTCATCCTTTCCCTCTGGAGGACTGCAGAGAGCATATAGTTTGGCAGACAAAGGAAAAGAGGGAAAGGCAAGACACAGAAAAATAAAAAGGTGACAGTAAAACTGGAACTTGAGGAAGTCTCAAAGCACATCCCCAGTGCAAGATATTTCAGCAACCAGAAGTTAGAAATAAGATTAAGATGGCATGCTGCTTATGTTCTTTATGGCTGTTGTTAACTATACTTTTTCAAATGAGATGTGTTACAGTTAGCATATTTTACATTTCTGAGAAATGCAACGATAACTGCAGAACTCCAAGCCCATTAAGATAATGTATGTTAGTCTAAAGGAAAATGATTGTAAAGAAAAAAATCACTGTTCCTTTGGTGGGTGTGGCATGAGGCTTTTCTGTGCAAGTATAGCAATGGTTAGCACAAACTTGTCTGATTAGAAGTTTGTATGTGTAGTTGATATATTTGAATTTGAACAGCATAATTTTGTAAATGTACAATACAGAGTGTCTAGTAAAGTGAAGGCTGAAAAGACATATGGCTGGGCTTTTTACAGGGATAAATAGATAACTTTATTAGGTTTCCTTACTTCAGTTTACAAAGCAACACTCTCAGCTGTCTTCCAGGCCTGTCATGCAGATGGGTCAGCTCCATGGTTTCAGCTGAAGTTGCTCTGAGCCCACAACACAGCAAGTCTAAGGTTAGGCCAATAGCGTTATAAACCAAACATCCTGACTCAGAGCCCCCTCTGCAAGTATTCATCCATGTCACTGGGCCTGTTATCATGTAGCGTTTAGGAAATACTGTGACTGAAATCTAGTTCTGTGATGGTGAAGATGAAGAGAACCGGCAGTGCTGTATTTGATTTGAATTTGTTTCAAGGGAAAACCGGGGCCAGCAGGGCATAAAGGAGCAGTTGGGTACCCTGGAGCAGAAGGCATTCCTGGGAACCCTGGCAAGCCTGGGCTGTCAGGGAAGCCTGGCCCTAAGGTAAGTTGCTTTCCACATTGCCGCCCTTTATGCCATTTGGCATTACAGACTTTCTAAGGTTAGAGTGTTTAAACAGAAGGAACCATTCTCAGTTGTTTGAGCATCTTGAAAATGAGACCAATTCTTGTTTTTTTTTCTCTTTTGCTCCTGATATTCTGGCCAGGATGTAAAGGTAGCATAAGGGCAATGTGCTGTGAGAAGAACTATTTCTTTAGCATATGTTAGTAGTAACAGCTAAGTGAAAATACTTTCTTAATGAGAGAGGCTTCACAGCTGTGTTCCCAAAAATGAGCCACAGACCCCAGTGGAGACTGTTTCCCCTGAGGAAATCCCACGTTTTCCTTATTGTATTTGAATGGGTAACCTATGTCTCCCTACCTAAGCAATTCTGAAGCTTTGCCCAAAAAACAGTGAAAAAGAGTATTAATTACTTGAGGTACCTCGGAACGTTCTTGGAAACAGGTTTTTTTGTCTTTCTGTTGTTTGCTGTGGGCCAAGGGTGGTGACCTGCTGCTTCTGGGAGTAGTGACACATCTCTTCACTTACTCCAGAGAGAAGGGAGAAAATTCCTTTAGTTGTTGTCATTGTTGAAAGTCTGATCACTTTGATTTCAGGTACGGTATTTCTCACTAGTTCTAGTTAGATGGACAAGCAATTGCTATAAAAGGATGCCAAGTTAGGTTTGGTGTTAAGAATTATTCAAGGTGCCGAATGAGGCAGTGTTACAAGTATAAATGTCCTATCGGGTTGGACAAAGAGAAAATTAAGCAAGTTACCCGTAGGGGGCAGATGTACCCTGTCCGAGCCTCTCCAGTTTCAGCTAGCGTCCACTGAACCTCTTTCAAGGACTTAAAAATTCTTTGGAGTTGGATTTAGGAGTATCACCCTAAAAAACTGTTACAATTTTGCTTTTCCACTGAAAATTTCATCTTTCATATTAAAAAAAAAGACTCCATTACTCCATATTATCAGTATATAGTAATGTTACAATTTGTAATAAAGAGAGGCTTTTAACTGATTTTTGGCACAATTAAAATAACAGAACTTTTTCTATGTAAGTTTGTCAGCCCATCAGGCTACAAGCCACAGTACCACATTCAAAAGCCCTGAAAAATCATATTTAATATAAAATTCCTATTTCATATTTATTTCTATAAATGAATAACAGAATGTCATATGAAATATGAAAGATATATATATATGTGTGTGTCTATATTTCTACTAAATGACATCACAGAAACATTCATTTGGGTGGTAGCAAACTTTCATTTTGTATTTTTAACATGTTAAAATTGGCTTAACTCCATGTACTCAGTAACACATTTTTTCATTAAAAATAGTTGCTTTTGTTTATATTCTGATGTTCTCATACATTTTTGTAACAAATATTCTGATCTTTCTTGATGTGGTAAAGTTATTGTATATGAATCCCTACAGAGTGTACATAGTCATATTATCAGTATGTCTGGTATTTATCAATAAGCATGTTGAATTTTGATTGTTTCTGTGGGAACATAGTCTCATTTTGTTTCTTGATTTGGAGTTCCTTCTTCTTGAAAATGTGAATACTGTGAATCTCTACCTTATTTTCAGCCCATCTGTAATGAATGAATTTCAGCATCTTGTTTTCATCAGAAGGAGCTCCTTATTTGTAAGCTCAGAATCCTCAGACATCACACAACACTCAGTCAAGAACCATGTCATGGAGTCATCTTCTGTAATTAATGGAGATTGGTGCTCTCTTCCTGCATATTTCAAAATAGAGTTAGAAAATAATTAAATAGGGATCAGCACTAAAGGCTAAATCTGAACATGCGAATTTCGGGTCTGGGAGGAATTTTAGGTCTTGTATAAACTATTCCGAATGATTCCCTGTGGGAGTTAAAAGAGGTCACTGGTATGCCCATGTGTGCTTCCCTATATACTTGCATGCACAATTACTGTGGACAGAAGATTACTTACTGTTTCTAGATCACTGGTGCCTAAGCTGGTGACCCAACTGGGCAACTATTCCTATTTAGGAGTGTGCTATTAGGGAAGATGCAACTGATTCTCTTTAATGTTCTCAGGTGTCTTTCAAGGTCTAGGTAGATGATCCCACACAAATGACATCAGAATCTATTTAGGTTTGGACAGAATAAGGTTTGAGATAAACACTGAACTGAACAACTGCAATGGGCTATGCCATGGTTAGTATTTGCTTTGCTGAGAGTCAGTGACCTGTTGAACTGTAATAACTTTACTCTTCAGAAACCTCAATTCAATCCACTCCACAGTTAAAGCACATGTAGCTTTGTTGCTAAGTATGATGGGATTTTGCTTTTAGCGTATTAGCAGAAATCCAGATGATACTGCTGATCACGGTCTTTCCATATATTTTGATGTACTGTCAATGTGTGTCCATATATACAGAAAGCATTAAGTGGCTTTGATTTTGTTATATGCCTGTTTTAGCATACAACAAAAAGACGTATTTAGCTGTTCTGCTTGTAATAAATTATTTTCAATTTGTTAAGGGTAATAAAGGAAACTCAGGCTTACCAGGTCTGGCAGGTTATCCTGGAGCTCGAGGTCCCAAGGGATTGCCAGGCATGCCAGGGCCCATGGGAGCACCTGGACTAAAGGTACACACATGGGATCTTGTTGTTTAAGTACGATATTACTGATACTGTTTAGTTTTCATACTGCATCCAGTGATTGTGGAGCCACCATGCTACTGTTAATCATATGAGTAATTGACATCAAAACTTACTTGAAGGGTAAGACTGCAACTTGGGCTGATCTTGTTTCTATAAGCTGTAATCTGAAAACAGAGTTCCCATCCACCTGGATGCTATTCCCAGCCCCAGAAGCCATTCAAAACACTTTGTATTTATCCACTGAAAGCTTTAGGGCCAAATCTTTCCTGACCTTTCTTTTTAAGTTTCTGTAACTACTAGAACAGTTTGGATGATGTGAACATCTAAGCAATCTATTAGCAGAGAAGTACTGTAATTTCAAGCCTAAGTCTCAAGTTTGGGTCCTAATAAGCAGGTCTGGGATGTTAATTTATCATAGCACTTAAATTGTTCTTGTTCAGCCCTGTCAGAAATAAATAAATCTGAGAGCGGGCCCTTTTCTAGGCAGTTCCAGGTACCTGACAACAACATATCCTCATTTGCTCATATTAATTACACTTATTTCAGTGGTAAAAGAAGAAAAGAATGGAAACATTATGGAAATTTTCTCCATTTAGAATAGGATTTTTCATCTAAAATCATGGTTTGTAATGCTCTCAGATTTTCTTGGTAAGCAGTTTTTAAAACCTTAAGTTACTTGAAAACTGGGAGAGTTTCGTCTTTGTTATATTTTCATGAAAATATTTTAGTATAAACTGTATTCACTATTTGTAGTGTTTATTGCCAGTGCTCCCAGTCTGGACTTTACTCCTTTGTCTAGACAATGAGCTGTAGGAGGTAGTTCCTGCTCAGAAGTTCTTACAGTCTCAGATAGGGAATGGATGAGGTGAGGGAAAACTGTTACCACATAACACAAAAGAAGTAAGAGTCAAGCCCAAAAGTCTGTCTTTGTTAGAGCAAAAAGATAACACCTAGGAAAGAGTATACATACCAAGTGAGCATGAAAGGTATCTATTCCCAGCCTTAATTGCACCTTGGTAACCTCCTGAGCATGGTACCACCTGAAACAGGGTTTCTATGTATTTGATAGTCCTCAGAGGATTTCTCTTGCATGACCTTGTCTAGTTTCCATTTGAATTGATATAAACTTTTGGTGTAACAGCAAGGAGTTCCACAACTATACTATGCCTTACTCAGAGAATGACTTCTTAAATTTACTTCTAACCTGCCTGTTCTGTATTTCATTTTGTGAATTTTAGTGCTTGCACTGGGAGATATCATACTGGAAATGATCCAACGTGTATGGGTTTTGTATGTTTCCAAGTCAAGGAGCAGTCAAGTCACATTTGCATTTTACTGAAGTACCATTACTGAAAGCTTTCCTAATACAAATAAAATTAATGGAGTAGGTCTATTTCTTAGAGAGAAAGCATATTCCACACTTCTTCCAGTAAACCAATCTTTACATTTTTAACTGTCATAATTTTAATAAAGGATGTATTATCTTCCTATTCACAGGGTGAGAAAGGGCTTCTAGGTCATCCAGGAAAGCGAGGTAGAAGAGGCCTTCCAGGATCACAAGGTGACCAAGGACAAGCAGGAGACGCTGGAACGAAAGGACAGACTGTACGTAATCACAGCTGTTGATGCAAAACAAGTAGTCAAAGAGCTACCAACATGAAATAATAGCGAGGATGTCTGCTTCTGTTACAGGGAGAAGATGGAGATCAAGGTTTAATGGGGTTTCAAGGATTCCCAGGTCCAAAAGTATGTGCTCATTCTTTTCTGTTAGATCTTAAGCCATTTACACAATGAGAACATTAGGAAAGCATAGAATTAATCGGCTTTAACAATAATTTGTTCAAAATCTATCTGAACTGTTTGAACAGTGTAGACAGAACTGTGTACTCCATGTCCAGAGACGAACAGTCGGGGTCAGTGTGCTTAGTATTTTCACTGTTGCCACTCTTAGAAATTATCTTACTTCCACTAATTACAAGAAATTGAAACAAGTGGATAGCTAACGTACATATTTGCTTAAACTGCTTCTTTGCATTTTCAGGGTCCTGCAGGGGACGTTGGCTTAGTTGGAATTGTGGGCCCAAAAGGTCCGACAGGCCAAGTTGTAAGTGTTTCACTCCATAAAAGAGATTGTCAGGATGGCTTGCAAGTGGCACATGTTTTTAATTTAGGGAATTGTCTTTTTTCTTATTAACAACGCTAGAACCCTCTAACCAAACCTTTCTCTCTGAGACTAAGCCTCCACTAGAAGCCCTTTGCCTGTACTACAATGCTGCTCACATTGCAACATGGATACAGATACAAAAGCAGAGCTGGGCTCCTAATCTTGAAGGAAAAAAGCAAGCTCCACTGACAAAGTGTGGTGCTGTCAGTATAATTTTATCAACATAAGTATCCTTATCGCTTGTCATATCTTAGCATATTGTGATTGAACATCCTCTTTCTTCTTACTCACAATAATGCTGATTGTATAACTCTGTTCTATAGCAAAAGAAAAAAGGGTAAAACTTTGCCTGCAGTAAGACAGTGGTGCTCAGGCATTATTGATTAATAGGTAGTCTTTTTTTAGTTAAATATTTCCTTTTTATCTATAAGGTTAGCAACCTACACTAGCTTATTCTTTATAACACCTTCTTCATGACTTTCTACTTGGCTATTCACCAAAAAGGTGGAAGCATCTTTAGCATTTTATAATATTAGGGAATGTGCATCCAGCTTACAGCATCAAAAAGGAGGAAAGGTTGCAGCATGGAAGGCCTTACTATGAAACATTATTTTCTTACTGCTGCCATTACCGTCACAGAACTGAATTAGTTCAGTTAACTAGATGCAGCAGCTCTAGGTGCCTGTTCTAATATCTGCTTTCTTTTTCTAAGCATTTCTATAGAAGATATGCACTGAAAATGAACAGTTTGCTCAAAGTGAAATGGAATAGGAAAGTAACATTTTAGCAGCACTTAGTGGCAGCCTTGCAAGAGTACTTGTGGGCAGTAATGTAGCTCAAGATGTAGTTGATTGTAGCTCAATGAATGTGTTCTTCGGTAATCACAGTACTTAAGTTTTCACTGGCTTTAGTGCATCAACTTTCACAGAAAATAATGTGTGTGGGCTTTCTAAGCATAACTATTATTAATTATTAGAATAATAACCTTGCTCATTTTGTAGCAATGTGCACTCAATAGTCAGAAAGAGAGTATCACGATGATCTTCTGGATATTTGCCAGGGCTGTGTGCTTTAAACTTTAAACCAGGACATGTCAAGAGGATTTTCTTCATTTTAAAACATGGTGGACTAATAAATTTTTTCCTTGTTTACAGGGATATATTGGCCCTGTTGGTCAAGAAGGCATAACAGGCCCAACTGGCAGGCCTGTAAGTTTCCCTTCTCTTTTGCATTATTTGGTTATGTCACTTGCCCTTATTTTTAATAATCACTTTTATAACTAGCAACCTTCTCACTTTTCTATTTGCAAATAGCAACTATCAGGATCATCTTCATGTTATACCATGCTGGTAAGCTAATGTATATGACTACAGCATCTGTAATACAAACAAGAAAAAAAAAAAAGACAACAATGATGACAAAAGTGTCTTTGGCCTTCTAAGTACAGTATACAGAGAGCATGCCTACAAGAGGGGCGGTAGGTGAGTCAAGGTGTAAAACAGCACATAGTAACTATCACTGGGATATTCTTTCTCAGCCTTAGGTCTGAGAGTATCCATGCTCGATTTCAATGTAGTTTATTTTTCATCTGCTGATGGGGCTGAACTGTCCAGAGTGGCCCTCTAGAGATGCTGTGCCCACAACCCTTGTTGGGGTGTTCCAGGTGCTGGTGAGGTCCCAGTTACAACTCAAATATCATCTTGGCCTTTCTGACAACCTTCAATGCTCCTCAGGTTCTCTGCAGTGGGGGAGCTCTGCCCTCATTCCTGTTTGTCTTTTGTCGCACTCCCTGTGCCAAAGACAGAGCAGATTTCTGCAAGGGCACACTCTGGCTCCTGTCTGCAGACTACCCAGCCATGTAAGGTAGTTCCAGAAGCTCTTTGTCCCACCCAGATTCCTCTGTCTGATCAACAAGACTTAGAGTGAATGAGAGTGTCTAAAAATTGAAAATATAATCGTAAAAACAACAGGAATATACAATAAAAGTAATAAATACAAATATTTACAAGTGAAAAAGAACAGAGAAGGGAAATGTTCCTTCTAGAACTAGACTATTTTTTCCACCTGTTGAGAAAAAGACAGTACTTTAAGTCTTGCTGCACTCTTTTCAATCCCATTCAGGAAGAAAACTTTACAGTTGTATGTGTATGTATAAAGGCTTTTAATAGACTTCATATTGAATGTAATAGTTTGCCATTATCATTAACAAAGCATTACAGTTGAATATTACTTCTGTATGTTATGAAATGCTGCCATCAAGATGCAAAATTCTTCCAGAGAAGAATTGTAAGATTGTTACTGTATTCAGAAACAAGGTTTAAGTGCAAAACTAGACAAAAATGCCATGAAAACAGAAAAACAGTGTCTAATCTGACTATGAGAAGAGAACTAATGGAATGGGATAATAAAAACAGATATGAAACCAGTGGATTTTTTCAGTGATGGAAAGTACTGAGGGGTTGGGTTTTTTTGTTATTCT
The DNA here is from genome assembly GCA_009806455.1 of Tetrax tetrax. Classification (NCBI taxonomy): domain Eukaryota; kingdom Metazoa; phylum Chordata; class Aves; order Otidiformes; family Otididae; genus Tetrax; species Tetrax tetrax. The sequence continues at coordinate 77,320 of WHYT01015499.1, read as the reverse complement.
CTGTCCTTAAGATGGTGAAGCACTGATGTATTACAGTGGACCAAATTGTAGAGAATACAGCTGATTGACAGGGGGAACGGTGACCATTAAAATTACTGATAAAAAACATATTTACAATCTGAAGAAAACAGCTTTCCACATATTGAAATTACAAGATGTTTTCAAATAATTTATTTTTCAAATAGTAAAGGAAAATTAAAGCCCCAGAATTGTAAATACTTCCACAGATGAGACTGGACTTTTCATGTGAGCAGTATAACTCACATGGACATTAATTTGCGTATTTCAGTCCTACGTGGCTGGAAAGCTTCCTGGATTAACAGCTTCTCTTTCTTGCAGGGACCAAGAGGTGAAAAGGGCACAAGAGGTGAAATGGTAAGATGAAACAACTTCTGTGCTTTCATTTTTTTGGCTGTGTAAAAACTATTCCTCTGTTACTCTGAATGCCAGACAGCCGTGTTGTGCTCCTGGAGAGTGCTGGCCAAGAAAGCTGGTAGCATGAGTCAAAAGTCTGACCTTTCCTTGTTCAAAGTTGACTTATGTAGATATGCCCAGTGACTGTGTGCTGTCAGGCACTATGGCCACTGATCATATAGCAGTCAATACTTCAAATCTGTCCTAGTTCAGGTCTGAAAGAAAACTCCTTTGTCACATTTGTTGTCAATGCTCCAGTGCCTCACAGCACGGCACGCACACACGTGTTCATACATCTGTATCATCTTGTCTAGAGAGGGAGAAGGTCACGAGGAGCCTAGAAGTGAGGATGGGTGTCCATGCAACATATGCCAGCTGTAGTAGTAGCAAGTAGGCAACATTGATAGGTTTTGCAGTTCCTCTTTCTCATTTTTTCGGTAAGAATATTACATTAAGTTTTGTACATTAATAACTGTTGGATTTTTTTTTTAATTGTGTTAGAGCTAGTAAAGCCTCAAATTAATAATGGCTATGTGAAAAGCTAGTGTCAATTTATCATATTGACAGCAGATATTAATACAATGATACCTATGTCATTACTTTATATGACAGGTTTATAATTAGCTCCTTTTCCAGTAACTGCCCAGTGCGATCTTGTTCCTGTTGCTCTTACCCTGCCTTCAATCACACTTCATTTAAAAGAATTTTGTTTCTCTTGTCTTATTGTATTTAGCTTTTAGCAGCCACCTGTATGCAATTCCAACATAACTGCCTTATAAAAGTTTTGAAAGATAAATCATAAATATTAAAAACTGCTTAAAGAATTAAGACTTGGAACTAAACTGTACATGTCTTGGGGAGCTTTCCTCTTTGATTCTAATCCTCTTGAGGCTATTCCTATCTCAGAGGGAGGGGAAAACTAGGTTCTTAATTCATGCTGCTATTAGCCATTTTAACTGTCTTTGTCTCCTGTTTGTTCATAAGAATTGTTGTGACAGCATAGGGCTAAAAATGCTGACACTTATAATAAAAAGAAAAGTCTATCCACAATGGTGAACAAGAAACACCCATTTCCATTATTGGTGCTGGTGTTTAAGAAGTTATTTCCTAAATAAGTCCTTAAATTCATCAAGATGAATTAATCTGCTAAGATTGTCTTCAGAGTAAGAATGTTTAATTTTAAATCAGTGACATTAGTTTATTTTATGTAGCCAACAAAAGGATTTATTTCCAACTATTTTCAGATACAAAGGAAAGAAAATTATTTTCATCCAACTGTTTATTCCTAGCTTGATTTTCTACCTGTAAAATTGATATTGGCATTCTTCTTAGAATCAGAAAGATTTTAACTTTTTTGTAGCAGTCCAAGTTTTAGTTCTAGTTTTTAGTCTGTCAGGGATACAGTTTTTGTTACTAGAAAGAAATATGCATTTATCCCCTGAAAAACACGGAATGTAAGATCATGTCTCTTTGTTGAAGTCAGTGGTGAGCCAAAGTTCAGGTCCTGTAGGCTATTTCTGGAGAAAAATTGATAGCATTGGAAACAAGTTTGTTGAAAAATCTTAATCAAAATTATTTTTCAACTCAAAATACTCATATCACTGTGACTGAAGTATTTAGAAAACTATGGAATACATTTTGGAATATTGTTTCAGAATTCTGACATTTGATTAGGGAAAGCTTACTATTAATAGATTTTGTTAAAAATACTTTTTCTTGGAAAATTTAAAAAGTCATGGAAAATATGGAAGTCCTTGGGATTGCTCATGTTTTCAAAGTTAGGCATATTTGTCATTGCATATAAAATCAAGGCCTTTGCTATTAGGGAAAGATTGGAGTTTTGGCCTTTGAACTTCTGTACTAGCAATCAAATTGGATGATTAAAGAATTAAAGAGCACACTAAAACCAACTGTTCTATTCTCTGCTTTTGTTATTATGAACTGGAATTACACTTTTCTCACTTAAATTCTAATGTGATCAAAGGGTAAATTAAGTAGATTTGTAAAGGTAATCTTGTACGTTCCAGTAAAACATTTAGCAATAACTTAATCCACGAAAAGTGTAATTTAACCTTATTTTGCTGCTCTATATCAGAAAGAAAGATCATTTATAACGTCTTTACAGGATTTTTCAATACACTCTGTGCAATTTTCTTATATTTTAAAGGTTTGTAAAGGTAATTGATATAGCCCTGTGAAGTTTTAATGAATTTAAGAAATGTAATATCCCCCAAAGTAGTTTACCATAGTTAACAAATAGCATTCAATATTTACCTTTTTTTCACATGAGTTTTATTGGCAAGGAGACAGTGAATCAAGACAAATCACATTCCTCTTTTGCAAAATACCTTAAATTTACTGGAACAGTGCAGGGGTTTTTTTGTTGGGGTTTGTTGTTTTTTGGTTTTTTTTTTAATATTCAGTTCTGTCTAAGAAACCACTGTAAAATTGAACTGTTTGCATCCCAAGACCTTTGGAGTCTTAAAATTGTTACACATGCCAAGAACAGAGCATATTAACTGAACCATTCAGTCATCTGAAAAATCCACTGGAATGTGTAAGTCTCAGCACCCAGAACAAGGACATCTATTCATCAGAGAGCAGTGGTTACTTAGGGACAAACTGTTTAAGACTTTGCGCTTTGCCTTGACTTGGTATTTGCATAATCAAGTCCTGACCCAAGATAAACAACCATGTCCTTACACTGTCAAATTCATTTCTTGAATTTCTTTTTCACACTTTCTCTTTCATTTTCTAACTAAACATACTTCACCAAGCATGATCGTACAGTTCAGTAATATATTCACATGGGATTGAAGGTGTCCTGCCACGGTCTAACAGCACCCGAGTTGCTGATCTGATTAATTAAGTGTGGAGGTGAGCCTTCTCAGCTGGCATGAAACAGTGCAGCTCAGTAAAACCCAGTTGATTTGCAACAGCTGAGGGACTACCGCAAAATAGTGAATGTCATCTCTGCAAACTCATCTCTTACCAGTTTTGTAATAATTAATAGCAATAATAATAATATTTGATGCCTATATAATAGCAATAGGATTTAAAAAAAAATTCAAGCAGGGCAATAATCAGACTCAGAAGAGTACAGGGAGGCTAGGTACTTGCCATAGAACCCACAGGGTTTTCTGTGCTACTATATATGCTAAAATGCCTTATTTTTTATTTCCAGTTTCCAACATCAATCATTAATGTATTTCCAAAATATCAATAAATATTTACCTAAAAGATGGCTTAGAGTCCCTTTTATAAGTACAAGTTGATGAAACATAAATAAATAGATCAGGATGCATCAGTTGAAAAGTTGACAACATTTACAGCCCCTAGAGCTTATGCCATTGAAGTCATCTCAGTTAAGTATCAAAAGACCATCTCCCCAAACACCCAGAAATCCCTTCCATTGTGATTCCCCCCTATTCTCCCGAGAACATGTGTAAAACATGGATCTCAGTCTCAAAAGTCATTTGCAGTCCCTCAGCAGCCTTGTTGGTACAGCCCTGGTGCTAGGAATTACATGATGGCCCCCACTTGTCACACTCTTCATCATCCACCCCGAGCCCCTCTGGCATGGGCAGGGCAGGTGATGTGCAGGCACACGTAAACTGTGCAGCTCTGCAGGTCATCGTAACCCCTGGCAGAGGCACTCCTCAGAAGCTACCATGTGCTCTGCCCTATGAATATGTCTAGAGATAGTGAGAAATGTAGCTGATATGCTCCTAAAAATTGATAAATTTGGAGCTTCAGTGACTTAAGTATTAAACCACTCCTGTCTGCTTTGAGATCCTTTTTTAAATATGCATTAATCAATGTAAGAGTGCATCTGGCCTTTCTTTAATGGCTTGCAGCTGTCCATGCTGGTGACGGCTGGAAGCCCAGCCCAAGTTCAGCATTGTATCATGCAGTGATACTCATGCAGATCTTGCTGTGAAATCTCACAGCAGGAATATTTTTTTATTACTATATTAAGTGATTTACAACTTAATACCTCTTTGACTAGATCAGTTTTGCAATATTTGTCAGCATGACCGTGTCAGATAAGATTATTTCTCTTTTGGCAGAGACTTAGTACTAGCGTGACCGTACTGGTATGAGAGGGCTTTTGCTGGAACAGCTTATTGTGCTTGAATAATTGGTACAAGCAGCACTGGCTAAAGAGTGTTTTGCTTAAATTAACTCAGCTATGTTAAAAGGTTTTACTAATACACAGTGAAGGTCTGGCCTATGCCTTTCATTCCTTCTTCTTCTCTTCTGCTTATATGAAGGCACTGCCACCTATTCTTTTCCTTGTCATTGTTCTTGCTATTGTTTATGTTACAGCAGCTCCTAGAGGCTTAGAAACCAAAGAAAAGAGTGTAACAGATACGAGTATCAGTGAATATTGATAAATATGCATAATCATTCCATCTTAATGTGAGTAGTTGCTGAAAGAAAGGATAATTCAGGTAGAGTTGTTTTTGGGAGGGTCCATGTCCAACCCTAAGGCAAGCCTCAAACTTAGATCTAAGACTATGTGCATCATAGGCCCTATAAGCTAGGGCAAAGCAGCTGTTCCTTCTCCTCCTCACTGCATCATCCTACACACTAATGATGAGGAAATAATAGCCTAACTTCCTGAATATGAAGGAAGCCTGCAATGTCACTGTTAAACAATGAACATAATGTATTCTGGCTGAATATGACACTACTAATAAATGCCTGGAAGATACTACTGGAGTAAAGCCGATCAGTTACTTTTTTACAGCTACCCATAACATTGTTTACAATGCTTTTATGATCATTCATCGCTTGTAGCACTTGTATTGGCAACATGCATATAACAGTGGCACAATGTATAGCATGTTATATGTTAATACTTGGTATGACTTCTAGTGTTCCCTTAATATCAGAAGTAATTGGATAAACAAGTAACCAGATAACCCAGCAATTCTAACAGAAATATCCACACATTAACAGAGTATGGTACTTTAACTATGGTAACTCATGATCTACAGCTTTACCAAAATCAGTAACACATCATCTTTATTGTGTGCATTGTGGCATTTTCTTAATTAAAAAATACATAAATATAAAAGCAGAGATTTTCATCTATAACTGTTGCATTTTATCTCAAATTCTTCTAGGGCCCTCGGGGAGCTCAGGGCCAGCCAGGGCCACCTGTAAGTGTATAAAAACCCATGCCTGTATTTCTCTGTTGTGATTGCATTATATAAACATGTGATGCACATAATAGCTGGTTTCTCCCATTTTCCAGGGACCACCTGGACCACCAGGACCAAGAGTAAGTTCTACAATACAGTCCTTTTTTGAAAGTGAAAATAGCAGGATTCTCTTCAAATGCATTGCTTGTTCCATCAATGCATATGAAATGCAAATACATTTTTCTACAACTTCCATCGCTACAGTAATAGATTTTTTTGAACCTTCCATCTTACACTGTCAGTTCTGTTCTGCCACACTGCTGAGCCCTCAACAGGCAACACTCATGGATGTGCTCATGCTTTTGAAATGGTTTAACTCCGTCACACTCTAAAAGGTTTTTAATTTCTGCATTTGAACTCTCTGAAAGATAGGAACAGAAAATTTTGTGCTATTTCTAATGTTCTCCCTATATATACACACACACAGAGGTTTAATTTGTTAGGGGATTGTGCCAGTTAGGACAGACTCAATATCTGAAGTGTCCTAAAGCTGTGATGATAGACATAATCTAAGAAAAAATTGCAAGAACTAGACGCTTGTGTAGGTGACTTAATTCTTTAAAATTAAATAAACCTGTTGTTGGGTCTGGTAGATACATCAGACAAAGTGCAGAGAATGAAGATACGGGAGAAATAAGCTTCCTTCTTCAGAAGCTATTGTCAGTCGTATTTGTTCATGCGTCACAAAGACTACTTTGGTCTCTCAGCTGCTGATGGCTGATTGAGATTTTTTTTGTGTGTGTGTGCTTCTCTGTAAAGGAATAACACCTTTTCACACTTACCTGGATTGATTTTTCTATGTAAATTAAATGACTGGGAGGAATAAGTTGGGACATTAATCTGTAACAATTCTTACAGTATCTTTTTTCCCACGTTCCAGGAGTATGATCATTAAATTGGGTATGGGGGTACTAATAAAAATCAAGTATGCTTTTTTCTGTGTGCATACTTGCATTCTTTGGAAATGGAAGGGAGGACTCTATTTTAAAAGTAAGTGTTTACAATGAATTATTTTCTAAAATGACAAAATAATGAAGCTATTGTGTATGATTCTACAGTGCTCAAAGAATTAACCACCTGCATTTTAGAATATTTAGAATAGAATGTCTTTCTATATTCTGAATTTTTTTTTTTTTTTTTTTTTTCAGAAACAAGTAGACATCAATGCTGCTGTTCAAGCTTTGATTGAGTCAAATGCTGCACTGCAGATGGAGGTAATATATTTAAATATATTTACGTTGCCATATAGAGTATGCAATTATAATTCTATTAACCAGAACAGGGCTTCTTTACAGAGACTTTAAAATAATTCATGGATAGCAAGTAATTACTGTAGAATATAATTAAACATACTAGCATTTATAGGATACAGTTGAAATGAAGTTAAGAAATTTCAGCCTTTTTGTCACGATTTGTAGTAATGGAAATTTATTGACTATCACACATAGTGGACTGTATCTGTTCAGCCACAAATGATAGTTGCAATTAGACCTTGATCCAAAAAATACTGATATATATGCAAATGGGTGCTCTCATGGATTGCAAGAAAATTCCTTACATGGTTGAAGTCGAATATATTTGCAAATATTTTCTAGATTAAGTCTAAGAGTAGATTTCACTGTTCAAAATCTGAAACTCCTAAGTGTACTTTAAAAATGCACTGATTTTTTTTTCCTGTATCCACATTTTTATGTCATGTCATAATGATGCATTTGCATGATTTTAACCTGCCTGCAACTTCACTGCTCTGATAATTTTAATAAAATGTATTAATTTGTTTATTGGAATATGTTATTCTTACTCTGTTTTATATGGCTGATTGCATGTTCATATTGCTTCTGTCTGGCTATTCAATGGCCATTTGACTTTTGCTGCATATACTGTTGTTGTGATACTTCTTTGTGGTAACACTTTGCTAATGGCCTTTGGCAGAAATACCAGAATACTGAAGTAACTTTACTAGATCACAGTACAGAGATACTCAAAACGCTGCACTACCTTAGCAATTTACTGCACAGCATCAAGAACCCCCTTGGCACACAGGATAACCCAGCACGCATCTGCAGGGATTTGCTTAACTGTGAACGTAAAGTGGCAGATGGTAAGTGTCCACTTTCATTAAAGTTTGAACACAACTAGGCACTTTTGAAATGTGTTGCTTCCAAATGTTACTTTCTCTATCAAAATTCTAATGTGTAGATCTTTTTATTATATCCTGTTGCAGAGTGCCTGTCTACAGCTATCTTTATTTTATTTTTATTAGCATTAACAAGCTAAGGAGGAAATGGGAAATAGAGATTACAGGCAAATCACTGTTCTGTGGCATCTATAAAGACAGATCAATTATTTAAGACTCGAGTAAAGATAAGCCTAACCTTTATTAGAACTGTGCTCTCCTAAATAAGTCCCAGTCCTTTAGGGGCACCTTTAGAGGTCACTGTCACAGTCCCCCCGCTTCAGAGGATTACACACTTTCATATAAATTGTAGAGCACAGGCTCCCCCATATGTAACCATAAATTAAGGAAAGCTAAATCCTGATATTGCAAGAGTCCTATTTCTTTTACTGGACCATATCCCATTAATTCAGAATGGCAAATACTTCTTATTACCATCACTAGTGTATGTCATATAGAAATGTCTGATGGCAGAAAGATACTGGAGAAAGAAAGGATCTTCCAGATGCTGTGAGAGCAAGAGAAATTAGACTAATATTTTACATTCCTGAATATATTGTCTGTATAAAGCCAAGCCCAAAGGAAAAAAAGTGAAGTTTTAATACAGAAAGAGCAGACTGGAAATACCGTTTGTTCTCACTATTTAGCTGTAGAAAGAAAAAACATTTCTGAAACTATGACAATATCCAAAAGTCATGCTATGTGTAATCAGAATTGAATGCTTATGATAATTTCGCTCAGTATCTGTTATTAGTAGAATTAATAACAGTGAAAAGACTTTCATGTTCCTTTTCTTTCATTTCCTAGGGAAGCTATGGTGATAATATATCTAATACTTGCCAAAAAGTATGACTATTTTAGCAAATTGTTTAATAACAATTATATTTTGGTTTTCTTTCCCATCTGGGATTATATGCTAATAGGAAAATACTGGATTGACCCAAATATTGGATGTCCTTCTGATGCCATTGAAGTTTTCTGCAACTTCACTGCGGGTGGTCAGACATGTTTAACGCCGCTGTCTGTGACAAAGGTATGCATTGCTTCCTGAGAGGCTGCATCTGTGCTGGAACTCTGAACAAATGAATGCTTATTTACTTAACTCATGAAAAGATGTTGGATATCAGGGGTTTTTTAAGATGCATCTTTGTGGAAGGATGCGTTATATACAGAAGTTACAGATTTTCTCGAGACAATTACTCACCTTCCATGCTGAAAGAGTTATTTTGTTTTGCGTTATACTTTTTATACGACACATACAAATAACCCTGAAATGCTTCTAAGCTACATTAGTAACTCAAGACTCAGGGCAGCTAGGTGTAGATGCTGAAGTCATTGCAATGGGAAGAAAGAAAATTATTACTACTTTTCTACATCTAGCTACTTTTAAATGCCATTAGGCAGAGACTGGTTTCCTTTATGGCATTCATTCATGCTCCTCTTTACATGTATTCCTTAAACCCTTGGGAAAAGAAATTTTATATTTGTGGCATTTTGAATATACACTGTAGTCATTGAAGAGCGTCAGAAATACCATAAAGTTCCCATATGCATTCCTACATTTGGAAGGTCTCTGAATATGATCCAGTCTTGGAGAAATTCTTGTTGATTACTGAGTAACTATATTTTCTGACTAAAATCAAAGTATACTTAGAATTCTTTTTTTTTTTTTAATGGGATGGTAGGTATTGCCAGAACCTGTGGTCTAAGACGACTAAATAGCAGAATGATGTGTCTGCAGTTAAAACACTGCTGCTGCTAATATCTTTCTTTGAAACATAAATTCATTTGTTTCAGTTTTCTTATTTAAAAATAGTGTTTTTCTGTCCAGCTGTGTTTCAACAATGTTGTAAGGATTAGCAAATGTTTATAGTTAAGCTTTGAAAATGTCCTATGAAAGCTTCTGTTGATAGCACTCACTATACTAGAACCTAACAGCTCTCCTGAAAATACAAATTGTGCTCTTTGGCAGTGATCCCAGCGTATTAACATGTATACATGCTGACATGCCTGAACACCACACATGTATGTGCATGTCATTCCGCATGTCAGCTGTAAGACTAACAATGCATTTCTCTTGGAACCTAGCTGGAGTTCGGCGTTGGAAAAGTGCAGATGAACTTCCTTCATTTACTGAGCTCAGAAGCAACCCACAGCATCACAGTTCACTGTCTGAACACACCAATGTGGGGATTAAATAAAGCAGGTGGCCAGAAAACATCTGTTAGCTTCAGAGGATGGAATGGTCAAATATTTAAAGCAAATACGCTACTTGAACCAAAGGTGCTTATGGATGAATGCATGGTAAATACTTTTTAGCACTAGCATTATTAAAACCATAATGGAGTTACTGTTTAGACATTATTAACTTCCAGGAAATAAATAACAATAATTTAGATTCACATCCCTTGAAGCTTACTTCTTACATTGTTCTGCGTATATCTCTATACATCAGCCTTTTGATGCTGAATTCAACATCTATCCAAACGTAAAAGCAATTGCAGTAATAGCGGGTATCTACACTTGCTGTTTGCCTGTAGTGTCATGTATTTCAGGACTCTGCTAAGACACTGGAGAGAGATCAGAACAGAAATAAGGAGGTCCTCGAGGAAACTTTAGGAACAGTTACTCTCAAAACGAAAACTCAGGCTTCAGTAAGAGTTCTGTTAGGTCAACCAACACAAAATCTCAGGTTCAAACAGGCTGAAAATTACTTTTTGGACAACTAAATATCTTTAAATTCATTGACTGTGAGTCAATTGTTTGGTTACTTAATAAAATAATGATGATTGGAAATGGACTGCATGGCTAACTAAAATATTAAATTCTATTTGTATTTAGGAAAAATTAGAAGAGTTTATTAATTTTCTAATGCTTATTAGATTATTCCACTCACCAAGATGTTAGCCATTTGGTAAATGTCTTGGTAGAACACTATGAAATACAGCAGCCAAGCATGTTAGACTTTCGGTATTTTATAGCTCTACTTTTATTTACAGTGACAAAAGATGTGAGACTGGTTCCATTTCAATACAGGGGTATCAAGTGAGATTTTTAATCTCAAGACAGAAGGTGTTTTATTGAGGTACTTTGAAGCAGTTATGCTTCCAACCAGCAATTAGCTGTTCTGGCCTGTGTCATGCAGATGAGGTATGGCCACTGAACTCCCTTCTCCCCACCTCCCAGTCTGTTTGGGACTGTTTCAATCCCTGCGAAAAATTAAAGCATACAGTGATGGCTATTGAGAAGGACCGTGTTTGTGTGAGGTTCTAAGAGATCTGTCACTCTTTCTGTGGGAAACTATGTATTGTACAGATCTGCTGCTGAATCTCATGCATTTCCCTCTCTACAGGGATTTCACTTTTCAGTGGTGTCCACTATACTTGATGGTTTTTAAGAACAGAGTGATTGCAAACATCAAGATGCTCCCAGCCTCAGACAATGTTATAATGTTATTTTTATGAGGGTACTAATTTTTAACTGAGATTTTTAAAGTATTAGAATAAGCAAGATGAAGTTCAAAAAGCAATACAAAATGGTAAAAATGCAGCTCTCGTTCCCCATGATTATTCTTCAAGGGCCTACAGAGTCGTTCAAGTGCATGTAGAGTTCATAACCTGAGACCTCCTGTTCAGATTCAAAGGTGAATTTAGCAAAAGATCTAAGAGTCTGTACGAGCCCAGGACTGCTTGCCAAGAGACAGGTGCTCTGCTTTGAGCCATGTCGCACTGTGTCTGCGTCTGCGCCAGCTGATCTCTGGGTTGGGCATTTTTTACACTTAGAGTTTTGCCAGCAGTACCCATGGTATTGCATGGGAAAAATGGCATTTGTTAAATTACACGGTTTCTTTAGGAACTGCTGGGAGAATAAATGTTTCTGTACACTTCTCCTCTTCCGTTCATTCTTTAAGCACAATTTCCATTCGTGTTGTGAAGCTCATCTTTCATATAGATCTAATATTCTGCTTCTGTGTGTTGCAGATTGAAGATGGCAGCTGGCATAAGACACAGTTCTTTTTTCACACTCAGGACACTCATCAGCTTCCCGTTGTTCAAGTTAACGCACTTCCTCATCTCAAACCAGGACAGCAGCACTTCATAGAAAGTGGCTCTGTGTGCTTCCTTTAAGGTTTCTGTCCCGTTTCTTTTTACGTCACCGTGGAATTGCTGCACAGATTAAATGCAAAAGTAATGATCCATTGCAGGCAAAATTACTGGGAAACTGAAGGATTGTTTTGAACAGTGTTGGTTAAAGAACCTCAGGAAGAAAAAGACTTCCTCCTAAGGAGAAATGGCATTGAAAAGGAAAGGAAAGAAAAGACCTCAATAATTTTCATAAAGTATCTTTAAAAAATTGGTTGGTGCTTTCTTGCGTAACTTCCTGGAACCAAATATCTGAACATGGAATTTTTCAGGACCTCTGGTGTTGTTAACAATCTCTTTGACAGCACTGCAAAAAAAAAAAAAACAAACATCCCAAGGAAAGCTGGAGACATACAATACTAAGGAGCAATAGGAGCTAGTGCTCCTAAATGTGCAATAGCTTCTATATAAAAAATGAATTATGCCACAGTACAAAAATACGTCGTCTTTTCTTACAGTTTGTTTTATTGTAGTCCTTTGTGGACACATACATCTTAACAGATGGCACACTACCTCTTTTGTGTTTCCTGTCCATGTTGCCTTGGTGCTCTTCGTAACACAAGGTGCTTGTGGATTTATCAGAGATTATTTGAGTCCTTTTTTATCTCTCAGACTGTATGTGCTGGTTACATCAGGATATGTTTCTGTTGTAAAGGTACTTATTTTAAATCGTTGGTCACATATTTCACTACAATGAAAACATTATTTATGTGGATTTCTTGTTTAAACTATTTTTGTGTGCTGTTGTGGAAATGGTGTATGAGACAGCACATTGTATATGATGCATATAGTCAGAACAGTTAGCTTTACAGCCAGTGTAAAAATTGTTGTAAAAGAGCTACCTACAGTAATTTTGAGTTTTAGTTTCTGTATTTCAGTTAACATTTTAAATGCAAAAGGCATCTTAACATGATATATTGTGTATATATTTTGTAACCTGTGGAAAAAAAGTCTACTACAGCATGTCTTCTGAATGGCTGCTGTTAAATTATAATCAGCATTTCATCAACTTAGAAATTCCAATTTTTCTGCGTTATTAGGACATTTCAGTTTTGGTTTGTTTGTTTGTTTTTTTTAAACTAAGCCTAAAATGTTAAATCATCTTTTTATTAAAAAAGAACAATTTTACCATTAGGAAAAGCACTCTTCATAATGATATGTCTGTTATCAATCCAAAGTCTGCTCAGCAGTTACACGACAAGGTGATACCAGACTAAACTGGGAAGAAGGGGAGCGTTCAAACAACTTGTTTGACTGTCTTAATCCACAGGAAACCGTACTTACTGAAATACAATAAAATAAGCTTCCAAGCTACCTTTGTCTTTTACGATTCTGTTTCATATTGTATAGTTCATTCTTAGTAATGATGAAAATCCTCTTGAAGGGTACAGGTTAGGTGGCAATGCTTCCTTTACCAGGGGAAAATGCACACGCTTCGTGCCATGGAATACTGCAGGAGTGACAGCATTTACTTTTAGAAGGTAACATAGATGTAACCCCATTTTACATTTTATATCGAAGAATCAGTTTTGTTCCCTGAGAGAAAATCTGATAAAATTAAAGATTAAGTAAGATTATGGAGTGACAATAAAGAAAATTTTTCACTTTTTGCATTTTCAAGATCATTACAGTCTGACAGCATCCTTTGTCATTTGTTTATGGCTTGGCTCTGGAGCTGATGTTGTGACAAATGGACTTTTTTTTTCTTTATGAAAGTCACATTTTAGAAAATCTCCTGTTTCATATGTATTTTTATTAGTCTTATTGCCCTGTTCTGGGAAATTCTTTATAGCCTTTACTTGTGGTTTATATAAGGTGCCTCAGAAACTATGTATTTTAAAAACAAATAGTTTAGGGTATGGTGCAGCTGCTCAGATGTCAGTATGTGCATTTCTGTAATGGCGGCAGATGTGCACATCCCGTGCAGACAGCGCGGTGAGCTTGTGCGGTAGGACACAAGTAGATGATGATGTATGTACCATGGTGCTTGAGCTGGCGGTTGCTGGCAAGGTTTGGCTGGAAGCAGCCTGTTTGATGGTTTACTTGTACAGCGTGCGGTGTGTGTTTTGGAGTGCCTCTCGTGCTCGGACATCTTTACTGGGGCTCCTAAGGTGTTCGCAGATCTCGTACAGCTTTGTCCCGCTACGTTAACAACCACCTGTACTCTGCAGTTAATTTTTTATGTTTTCTGAGATGGTTACGTACTTCGCTACCCTTAATTTTAGAGCAAGCTCTGAGCTAGATTACAAGAGCCTTTATCAGAACCCTTTTACCCCCTTTTCCTTTTAGTGTTATTTTTCACGGTTAGAAAGCCGGTAAGATGCAGCGCTCCGGCTCCACCCCCGGGGCCGGGCGCGGCGGGGCGAGGCCGCCGCCCCCCGAGGGCCGCCAGGCGGCGCCGGCGCCCAGGAAAGGCGGCGGGCGGGCCCGCTCCGGCCAGGCCCCGTCGGGCCCCGCGTGGGGAGGCGGCGCCGCACGGTCATGGCGGAGCAGGACGGGCCGGGGAGCCCGCCGCGGCCGGCGGGCGGGCGGAAGATGTCCCTGCGGAGGTAGGGGCGAGGGCGGGGTCGCGCCCAGGAGCGCCCTCGGGCCTCTTGCAGCTGGCCGGGCCCCGGGAGCGCCTCCCTCGGGCTCCGCCAAAAGTGGGGGCCGGCGAAGGGAGAGGCTGCGCCGGTCTCCCCTCAGGCAGCGCCGCCGGGGGCTCCGTGGGGCCTGCTGCGGGCTGGGCCAGGCCTGCGCCGGGGCCCCGGGGAGCGCAGGTGCCCGAGGTGCGGCCCATCGCCGCCGCCTTCTGCCCTGCAGCCCCCGCGCCTCCCGGTCTCTCCTGTGCACGTGTGGAGGGGAGGCGCCCTCTCCGCCGGGGCCGTTACCGCTGCGGCGCGGTTTCATTTTCGGTGAGGGGACCGGTCCCGGGCGTGGAGCGAGGCCTGACCTCGGCAGCAGCGTGGGCTGTCGCCTGTTGTAAACCAAACACCTTAAACCGCCGCCCCCCACCCCGCCCGGACCTGGGGTCCGCACGCAGGTGACGCGTGGCAAAGTTTTCTCTCTGGCGTTGCAGCTGAGCTGCCGAGGTGCACTGGTCGCTGTGGAGGCTTTAAAAAGAAAAAAGAATCCTTGTTCAGAGTAATTCCTGTGTCTGTGCAGTATATGAAACACTTTTTTTTCCCTTCTTACAGTGTATTTTCTCTTTCTTCCTTCAAAATTCTGATAATTTTTCCTGAAAATGTCGATTGAAAGCATAATGCCGGTTATTGGGCAGGCACCTTTCCAGGCCTGTGCCTGTCAGGCACAAAGATACCACTTTATTAAGAGGTACTTTTTACTTCTTTCAGATGCGAAACATGTAGTGAAGAGGAAGCTAAGTACAGGTGTCCACGATGCATGAAGTACTCGTGCAGGTATCTGTTATCTGAATGCAATTATTTTGGGTTTTTTTCCCCACTTGTGCTGAACATGGCATGTTAATGTTTGTCTTTTTGTCATTTCAGTCTGTTGTGTGTAAAGAAGCATAAGCTTGCACTGAGCTGTAATGGAGTGAGGGATAAAACAGCATTTGTCTCTGTAAATGAATTTACTGACTTGAACCTTTTGAGCGGTAAGAATATTATTATGCTTTTTAAAATTCCATGTTTATATTAGGTTAGCTCTACATTTTTCCTTGTTGTTTTTTTACCTTCAGATTATCGTTTCCTGGAAGATGTAGGAAGGACAGCTGATGCTGCTGCTCGATATCCTACTATGCATAGTCCAGCAACAAAAAAACTTGTAAGTTTTAAATTAGCAACTTGGTCTGTTAAAGATAGGGTTGACTACATTTGAATTCCAGTCCAGATTTCAGAGCTGAGACCTCTCTTAGGAAGATATGAATGATCCTGAATTCTACAGCCGGAAATCAAAAGTCTCTTCCTTTATATAATAATGGTATTGATGGCTAGGTCCAGTTGCTTAGAAGAATAGATTGCTAACAGTGTACGTTCTTTAAATTGATGTTTGATGATAGATGTGTGTTTGATGATAGATGTGTGTTAAGAAAGCCTAAATATTTTCTTCCACCTTCACAACTTCTTAAAAG
>WHYT01015499.1:16295-59887 GCA_009806455.1 Tetrax tetrax | reverse complement strand
AACACTTTTTTTTTTTTTGCTTCTTACAGTGTATTTTCTCTTTCTTCCTTCAAAATTCTGATAATTTTTCCTGAAAATGTTGATTGAAAGCATAATGCTGGTTATTGGGCAGGCACCTTTCCAGGCCTGTCAGGCACAAAGATACCACTTTATTAAGAGGTACTTTTTACTTCTTTCAGATGCGAAACATGTAGTGAAGAGGAAGCTAAGTACAGGTGTCCACGATGCATGAAGTACTCGTGCAGGTATCTGTTATCTGAATGCAATTATTTTGGGCTTTTTTCCCCACTTGTGCTGAACATGGCATGTTAATGTTTGTCTTTTTGTCATTTCAGTCTGTTGTGTGTAAAGAAGCATAAGCTTGCACTGAGCTGTAATGGAGTGAGGGATAAAACAGCATTTGTCTCTGTAAATGAATTTACTGACTTGAACCTTTTGAGCGGTAAGAATATCATTATGCTTTTTAAAATTCCATGTTTATATTAGGTTAGCTCTACATTTTTCCTTGTTGTTTTTTTACCTTCAGATTATCGTTTCCTGGAAGATGTAGGAAGGACAGCTGATGCTGCTGCTCGATATCCTACTATGCATAGTCCAGCAACAAAAAAACTTGTAAGTTTTAAATTAGCAACTTGGTCTGTTAAAGATAGGGTTGACTACATTTGAATTCCAGTCCAGATTTCAGAGCTGAGACCTCTCTTAGGAAGATATGAATGATCCTGAATTCTACAGCCGGAAATCAAAAGTCTCTTCCTTTATATAATAATGGTATTGATGGCTAGGTCCAGTTGCTTAGAAGAATAGATTGCTAACAGTGTACGTTCTTTAAATTGATGTTTGATGATAGATGTGTGTTTGATGATAGATGTGTGTTAAGAAAGCCTAAATATTTTCTTCCACCTTCACAACTTCTTAAAAGTGCAAAATTCCAGGTTAACAATAGCTTTATTAATCACCTAAATTAATTCATCGCTTCCCTGGATACCAAATGAAGGCAACTGGAGTTCTGCAAAGAATAAATCTAAGCAACAATAAAGTAAAAGCCAGCATTGTAGGGGTGAGGGGGATTTTTCTTGAAACGCCTCCAGTTCCAGTGAAGCATTAATGGATCACAGAAATGTATGGTGTTTCCTGAAAATCCTGTAATGATAAACTGTGAAGACTAAGATCAAGAAGGAAGG
This sequence comes from Tetrax tetrax, assembly GCA_009806455.1. Classification (NCBI taxonomy): domain Eukaryota; kingdom Metazoa; phylum Chordata; class Aves; order Otidiformes; family Otididae; genus Tetrax; species Tetrax tetrax. Next base: position 58,706 of record WHYT01015499.1, on the reverse strand, counting down.
GAAAAAAAAAAAAAGACCCAGAAAAATAAAATCCACTCCAAAATACTTCGACTCGTTAATATGCCACAGAACAGCATCAGGGCCATGGTGTTTTCCAGTCCTGTGAAGAGATCTTTAAATATATCACTAAACTCAGTTGGAGAGAAGTCATGTTGGTGACAAAGTAACTTCAGAAGACTCCACCTTTGGTTTAGGCTGAAGTCATACTCTGTGTGTGTGTTTACTTATCACTGTGATGTCTTGAAAACATGCGCTGAAGCTGGTGAGATGCTGTATGGGTAGCAGTTTTGGGGGTGTTGTGCTAGGAATGTTTACAGAACGATATCCTTAGTGCTCCTTTCAAACTGGAATTTGACAGAGTAGCTGAGATGGTGTTTGTGGATCCCTTCTGCTGGTGGGTTTGTAGCCCAAAAAACAGCTCTGTGAGGGAGGGATATTACACCCACAACGGCTGTCTGTGGCTTTCACGGTACGTTAAAGAAGTCATTGGCACATCGTTTTTTAACCATGGAAAAACTTCACCTGAAAATGTTCCAGAGAGATAGTTTCTAGGCTTAGTTTATTAACTTTTTCATTAATTATGGTTTTTTTTAAAGTTAAAGAAAGTATTTCATTAAATGTGACCTTGTCTACAGTTTTCCCATAATTCCTGTCATCATTACTGTTTTATTGTTTAACTTTTAGATTTTTAGTATATCATTCAGATTTTTAGAAAAAAAAATGTTTTTGTATTTTGCTAGTTATATTGCTTGAGAAACAAAGCTCGAAGGTGTAATATTGACCTGAGAACGCTGCCCGTTGGATTTACAAAAAGAAGAGAAAATTCAACCACCTTCAATTTCATGTGAGTCTTCAGTTGATTACAGTCAGCAATATTTTGTTTTCAGTGAACTCATAATGATGAGAATCTGAATTCATACTGATATGCTTGCTTTTAAAATCTGTTACGTGCATGATTTTTTTTACAAAAGCTGTCTAGGTTTAGTATTTCGTGCTGCAAGTTTTCATTTTTTAGGCTCTTTGAGCTCAGTTTAACAGCTTATGCAATTTAACAGCTCCATAAATTCATTCGTTTTGAAAAATACCAACACTGAGTAACAGGGGGAGGAATCAGTGCTGTTGTGTTTTCCTGTCTTTTAATTAACTAGTTTTGTTGCAAGAAAAAGAAAACAATTCTTTAAAGGTTTATAATAGAGAATTGATGTAGAATAATTGCAAAAATCCCTCTCTCTGAAAAGGCTGGCTTTTAAGTCTGAAGAGCTGCTTCCAGCAGCACCTCTTGCGTGCCATGTTGGGAGTTGCTCTGCTGGAGGATGTGGATGCTTGATACGGCACAGCTTGGAGAGACAAGTGCAGACAGACAGATATGAATTCAGGAAAAAGGCTAAAAGACTTGAAATGTTCTTCCCTTCGTTGACTCTGTGTGTTTTTTCTGATATCTAGGCTTTATATTTTAAAGTGTTTTCACAGTAAAAATAAAAAAAAATTACCAAGTATTTCATCATGGCATGAAGCAGGTCTAGCAGGTCGATGATCTACTGGGAGCAAATGTACATGCCATCTGAGCTTCTCTGATCAGTAATCAGTTGCTGATGACTTCTCTGCTTATTTTCTTCATGGTCTTAGTTTTGGTGGCAAGTTCTGCTTTCAGGCTGCGTTTTTCTCTTCCCAGAGATGGACAGCGCGGTGCCAGTGGCTGGGGGCTGCCTGGCCAGCAGGTGTCTCTCTCTGACAGAGGAATAACCAATCTGAAAAACTGCTCAACAGACTTGCCTGCATCATTTCTTCTGTTCTGGGGCAAAAGCATAGTTTTATTTGTTTTGCAGATATCTTAATTTTAGCAGAACATAAGGTATAAAATAGGTGTAGAAATGTAAGCTTTTAAAGTCACATATTTTACCACTTCTGCTAGAGAAGATCCAGGGTGGACCAATGGAAAGAAAGGAAATCTGGGGCATTTTCTCCTCCCTCTACCCCAGATTTATACATCACTGAGGCTCTTCCCTCAGAACAGACCAGGTGGTGGCCCCAGACCTTGCAGGTGTTACTCACTTGAGCAGAGGCTGTCTACCTCTGCACTGACTTTCTTTTCCTTCACCTTGTGCTCTGCCTTTTCCAGATATCTTGTGCTGGTCTCATGCCGTTAAAGTATCTCAGCCTTAGAGCTGAGTTTTGCATTCCTGGGGAATTTCCTTAATGTTGTGGATAAAACAACATAAAACACTCATAAGGAGTAGTCTTTTAGAGCCAGAGGAAGTGCAAAAAGCCCAGGGATGCTGGGATCAGTAGCTAAGAGAAGTGCAGAGGAGCAGAAAAGGCACAGATACAGGGAGCTTTAACGCTCTATTGGGAAGATCCTGGGCATGGTGCAATGCTGTGCTGACAGAAATTTGCCTTCATGTACTATGTTTTCCAGTTCTTTTTCTCTAGGAAGCCTTTTTGGGTGCATACTGAAGTGTAGCTTGTATTGGGAACAAATTAAGATTTGAGCAGATTACGCTTTCGCGCGTATCATGCTTTATGTTGTTTAACAGAAGAAGATGGGTCAAGGAAGGTGACATATTGACAGATAGGCATTAAAATAGTTCACAGACTGTCTGGGGGAATAATGCCTTACTGTTTTTTGTCAACCATAAAGTCCTGGGATATTTTTTTGTTATTGTTGTTTTGGAACGTCGACCTTTCTGGAACTTTCACATCCCATCAGAAAAAACATGATAATGTTCTCTGTTTTTAAGAGGATAGGAAGTAGCCATCTCTTTCCTGTAAAAGCTGTCCAAGGGTATGGAATGTGCTCAGTGAGTACTATGCAAAGGACACATTTCCTCTCTTCTGCTGCTAGCATTATTCACGCAGCAATGGGCTGTTTGAATTCTGTGATGCAGATTAAAAATTGACCTTTGTTTTTGGTTTTGTTTTTTTTTTAATTGGCATGTATCAGCCATTTAATACCTATCCCATGTGATTTCATGACACACGTAACATTTTTTTGACTAGTACAGTCAAATGGGGTAAAGCTGTCTGAATAGTTGCGTTATATGAGCTTAACACCTGAGAGTGGTCAGGGTCTGGTGTGTCTGCCCCTTCTGTAGGTCTGAACCCCTTCTTCTGCTGTTTGTCAGTTGAGATTTATAGAGGGGTTACTCCAGAGGGTGAAGGTTGGAAGCTGCTCAACAAATGTGTGTGGAAAGCTGAAAACAGTCTTCTCTGATGTCCTCTTCACGCTCTGCATGCGAGCCAAGCTGTTAGGCTGTACAAGGCAGGAATGAGAGTAATCCAAAACTAGGAAGTACAAGATGTATTCTTGTGTCATTCTCTGCCCCTGCCAGCTCTGGAGGACAGATCAGTGGTTGTTTGGATGTGTTAAGCAGACTCTTCATTTCCTGGTTTCCATTAGTTTGTTTGGCAGATTTGGTGTTGTGAAAGCGCGTGTGCCAATGCTGGGCAACACAGGGATTAAACTAACTTGTGATATTGAATATCTAGATAATGGAGGGTCGTTGGAAAGTAGAGTCTGAGTCCAGTTTGTGAACTCATGGGACATCTGACTTAGAGATGGTTTAGGATGCCTTATTCGCAAATTATTTTTAACGTGCTGCTTCACCCTACCGTTCCTGTGGTGCCCTTATTTTCCAATAGAAGTGATAGTTTCCCTTCTGGATTCCTGCTGCCGTGGAGCTGGTGTGGCCTGCTGGGATAGGGAGCCTTTGGGAAAGGGGCAGAGAATGTGACCAGGTTGGGAGGAGGGCTGGGGCAGCAACTGGGGAGCTCCAGCCAACAGGTCAAAGGGGAGGAGGGAGCTTGCAACTGCATGGCTCCTGATTCCCTGGCGGGAGATGATGGCCACGGTGACGTGCCGAAATGGGGAGAGCAGCTCCTCAGCTCTGCAGCTTGTGCTGCCCTGCTCCAACCCTCCCCGCTGCTTGCATTGTCATTGGCATCTCCACCCAGTTCCCTCCCAGCTCTGTTCACAGCACCTCCCAGACAAAATACTTCTTACCTCCCCTCCCCGCCAAGAGGGCCAGAGGACTGCAAGTCTCCTGCCTGGCGGAAGGCGTGCCTGCAGCTTGGGAGCATTTGATCAGATTATGTATGTGGGAGAAGGAGAAGTCATTTTTCATTATCTCTCTTCTTTGGTTTAATTCTGAGAACAAAATGAAGGGATTGGCATCAGTTAAGAGATCACTGGTGTTAGAGAAGCTACTTCGCAGCACACCTGAAAGCCTGAAAGTGTCAACTCTAATTCCTAGCTAGATAGGGATAATTAAAATCAACTGTTTCAGGTGATGCCGATCTTGAAATTTACCAAGGAGTTATCTGAGCTGGGTTTTGGGCTAATATTACATTGTTGGAGCTGTTAAACTTGAATTCAGTTGTTACTTAGTGCATAGTTTTGCTTGCTATCTAGGACTCACCAAAGTAAGATCCCAAGCAAAGGAATGCTGCTTTGGGGTGGTCAGAGAGCAGGATGTTCATGCATTTCAGTAAATCAGCAGCTTTTCAGAACATCCCTGTCTAAAGACAGGTACTGACTGAGTTCTGTACCTGAGTTTTTTTTTTTCCCCTTGGCAACTGAAATGTTTCGTTCTTATGCTGAATCTGATGGCATTTTTGTTTATTTGCAGAAGTTAGAGGACAGTAGTTTTATTCTTTAAAGATTATTACAGTTTGGGTTACTCAGCCTTCACAGAGTCTCTTTGAATTACACAGGCCTCTCAGTTCAAGCCCTGTGTGTTTGATTATTGCAACGCATGGTTAGTAACGTCTCCTGCCGTTGGGAGGCCCTCAGTAGGAGACATGCGTTCCAAAGGAAGCGCGCTTCAGTTTCTTCATTGATTGGCTTGCTCTTTACTGTAACTGGGAAACATATGAACTTCCAGTAGAAATATTTCAGTTTTACTGTTTGTGCCTCAATTCCAGGGATTAGCTTGATGAAGTTTCAAGAAAACGAAGACATCCTCGTTTGTGTCCTGTTGTTAGAGGTGCGACAATGTCAATTTGGCACCAGGAGTTGGCGGGGGATGAGGATATGAAATCATCACACCTCTGCATGTTCTCTTATTTTCTTTTTTTTTTTTTTAATCCGTAAGAGAATCTAGCCACTCCCAAATCTTCATTGCTTAAAAAAGTTGAGAATGGTGATGTTATCCAAAGCTGTAGCTACTGAATACCCAGTATTTCAATTAAACTTCAGTGCATTAGGTGACAGTACTGGGTATTGTCAAATTAAAGGATAACTGGTCCTTCATTAAACTTCTTTATATCTTTTTCATCTCTTTTATCAATTCAAAATAACATAGACAGGAAATACTACAGTATTTGCACTTTGTTGTAAGATATCCTGATACTATTTTTAAAACATTTTAAGAATATTAGTTGCTAAATAGAAACAAAATCATCAGTGAATCGCTCTCTTTGACAGGTGGGCAGTGAAGTACTTCTGCAGAGCCAGAACTGCAATTGGTATCTTAATGTGTGATGAATTTGGAATTTTTTGTCAGTACATATTTTATTTTACATAGATACATAAACACACACATTTTAAAACAGTCAATTTTGGCCAGGTTCTGCTACAATCTAGGTGAAACTGATTGTTCAGGGGAAATCTAGGTAAGAAAGTTAAGCTTTATGAGATATTTCATAAATGTTTTAAGAAATATGTACATATTGGACACTTCTAAAAACCACTTAACTACCACTTAACTGGTATTTCCAGATCCCAGGATCCTGTGTGAATGATTCTTTAAATTCTCAGCAGCTGTACTGACTACACCTACAGTACTTGGAGCATCTTTCTAGGGTACTACATTAACTATAAAAGTTGGTGAGAATTTTTGCCGTTGTCCTGAGAGCTAGCTGGAGGTAACAGTCACTTTGTATATACTGCTGCAGTCTTTGCAGCGTCAGAAATAAAAACCTTTCAGTTGTTCCTGTGAAAAATTTAAAAAGTCATTTACATGCAGTTCTGTGAATACTGTAGTTGATTATAGAAAATAATTTTTTTGACACTGTAGGAGGCAGTTACTTTGCTATAGAAGAACAGTAATTGCAAAATAATCTGTGCAGTTCTGAACATAATTTGCAGCTACATCTCACACAGGGGAGAGATGCTTGGCTTTTTCCTTCTAATCGGTTTCCATGCTTCTGAAGTAGGCAAAATAGTATGTGAAGCCAAGCAATGCAGGGCTGGGCTATGATGCTGCTTTTACTGACATCAAGGATGTGCTTGTGGCTCGTCCAGATCTCTTCTATCTGATAGTTCTGTAGTCAGTGTGTTGGTATTTAAAGAAACCATGGAGTGACGTTCCGTGGCAGCTGAGTGACATGGAACATTTCGTGCAGGGAGCCTTTACTCAGCTGCAGATGACTTACTCAATTAAGCATTTTCATTTAGAAAATTAACATAGTACATGCCAATTGTATTTGAAGGAAATACTACCCCAGTGAGCCATAGTGGAAAATGAAGTCAGTGAGATCTGGAGCCAGGATATCTAATTTTAATCAGAACTTGTTGTGAAGCAGCTTTGATAGCAGTTGACATCAAGTTCTCTAACTGGGCAGAGATCAGTGGTGGTGAGGGATGCTTCACTTTAGTAACAGGCATCCAGCAGGTTGTTTTTTTAAGACTTCATTGTACAGCAAATAGTATGAGGCTATTCCAATTCTCAGTGTCTTTTTTCCTTGTCTCCTACCCCATTCATAATGTATCTTCTGTCTTTCTGCCTGCTATTTAAATTCAGGCAAGAGTACTTTGAAGAGAGATGAAGTAATTAACTGCAGTTTTGGTATTAGCATGCTGAAATAAAATCAACATTCCTGTTTTTCTAAAGTGAAACTTTTTGACAAGGAGTGATCTTTTTAACTTCAGAATCCCTGATTCATAGTTCTTTCTGTGCGCTGTTCCATAGTTGTGCCTGGAAGGAGGAGGCAGTGTGAAAGTCTGAAAAGAACCCCCTTAAGCTGATTATACAGCTGCACTGATGAGCTGGGTCTGCCTCAGTGAGCCCACAGGGAACTGGTCTTGCATGTGAAATCAGAATGTGCTGTGTGATGAGCGTTTCTACAGACACACAGAGTATTCTAACAACAGGCTAGAAGTACTTCTGGAACATTTCTTTTTCAGATGCCTGTGTTAGAGACAGCCCTCTAGGCCACGTACCTGTTTCTGTGAGCTGTGTCATGGTTTGTCTGTTTCCACTTGGGAGAAGATAATCTGCAGAATTCCTGTTGCTTTGGCTGACTGAAAAAATTGTGGAAGATTATGAGTTAAATGAAAAAAAAAATGCTAGAAAGCCTCATTTTAGTTCATCTTGCAAAAAACTTCCAAAATTCCAGTCACTGATTTTGAGTTATCTCCAAACCTTTACCAGTTTGGTAATTTAAGGCAGTATCATACCAATATGCAAAATAGCATAAAATTTATGAGGCAAGATACTGTGTCAGCTTCTAGTTATATATGCTGTGTAATTAATGATGTCTTCTGTTATCCTCCAGCTCTGGTCATACAATCTTCTTACCTCTTCCAGACCTGATGTGCTCTAGCTTCACTTTCTCGTTTGAGGAAGGTGCTGTCATTCTCAGCTTTAACAAACATGAGCAGATAGAGGGGAAGAATCCTAAGGCATGCTGCAAAACTCTGCTGAGTCACATGCTGCTTTGGGGACCTTGGCCTTCATTAGTTCTTTTTATTCCAGTTATTAGTTCCTTGGAGTTAGGGTTCTTCCTTGCTCGCTTTTTGGTAAACACTAACACTTCTGTTCTTACACTGCAGGAAGTATAGTTAACTGGTAAAGCTCGATTTTCTCCTGTAGGATAACTAGATAAGGAAATTATTATTTCTTTGATAAGAGCACTTTATAAAAAGTGCGTACATTTAAAAACTGGTATCATAGTTAACTGAACTTAGCAGCTAAGTTTACTCTTTTGCTACTGGATGCACATACACCTATCTCTGCAGCCAGCTAGAATCTGCTGGATAATGTTTCATCTGCCCGATAAACAAATTAAACAACATTTTGGATCAATACTCTGTTTACTTTTAATTGTAATATCAGAATCTTCACATAATCCTGTCTATAATGATTCATAGGTCTTAAGTAGTGTTTAAAAAAAAAAAGGGTAGGGGGTATCACATAGATGTCTGGCCTCTGGTTTCTATATGGTAGTAGTTTTGTCCTTCCTCTTCCAAATCTTTGCTCTTTGTCATGAGTGTAAAATTCTGAACCAGAACAAAGGGCCATGCACTTACCGTTTGGACTGTGCTTTTTCTTAGGAGATTCTTTTAGGAAAATACTTCAGGAAAAATGCTTTGTCTTAAGTCAGTGTTGACTTTGGTAGCATTTCTGCAGAGGAGTAAAAAGGCAAAAAGAGATTTCCTTATCTAGTAAAGTGTCCTGTAAGATGTGCTGCCTTTCTTAAGATGATATTTTACGGGAACCATGCTTCAGTAGCTTCTATTCTCAGTTATTAATTATGCTAGCTGGAAAGGGAAGATGGGTCTTAAAACTAAAACAAGCTGGAGAAAGGAACATGACATCAATTTTGGTCTCTACCGAAAGTTTCCTGATCTTTCTGTAAAACATTTATTATTTCTAACTTCTGTTATCCATGTTATGCTAAAATGCAGCTTCCCGCCCTGCCTGTGACGTGTTTTCTCTTGAGGCCATCACTGCTGTGAAAAGTCGAGTTCCCTATTTTGTGTAGATCCTGGCCTCAGCTGAGACATCTGGGTATTATTGTTGCACAGGTTTGGCAGTCTGTCCTGGGTGATATGCCAAAAAGTGGTTTCCTTTTCTGAAATTAAAGGGCAGCTATACATACATAAAGTCAACTGGAAGATACTCTCTTTTAAAAGGTGAAATGCTGTTGGTCAGTTCATTGGTGATACCTTATCTGTATTTGTAAGGAACAGATTTTCATGCCATGAACTTGAAATTCAGCAGGATCTAGGAGCATTGCATCTTTCAAAGTGCATCTCAGCTTCTCTGCATACCACTTTTACTCTTTGGATATGCCATTCAAAATCTTGACTGTGTATTTTCTTCTGCACTCATGCCATAGGCTGCTGAGCTTTATCATAGAAAATCAAGTAGTAATTACCAGCTAACACTAAGAATATGCATTTCTCTTTCTTTTCAGGGAGAAAAAGTTCTACTGGCATTTGAAGCTTGTATTTCCTCACTGTCATGCTGAATACATTTTAAAAGGGTAATCTTGAAAAACAGGTTTTTGTGAAGTTTAAATTAGTCTGCTGAAATTATTTTGACTAAGTCTTACTTATTTCTGTTACACAAGGTAAACTCGAATATTATTTTTAATCTTAATTAAAGGGGCATTTAAAATGAAAAAATACTAAAGTTGTGTAGTCCTTTCCTCTTTGACAGCTAGTAGGCTTTTCAAATCAGGCAAAATGTTGTTAGTCCCTTTCTCTGTGTAAACAGAGCAGGTTGTACGTTCGTGATAGCGATATCCCATACACCTCGCATGTAGGAGCAGACATTCAGCAAGATTTGGCATCCCTCCTCGCCTGCACACTGGAGCTGACCTTCATATAGGATGAAATGGTTGCATTGTTTGCTTTGTAGGAAGCCCACAAGCACATATTGCAATGGTGAAAAAATAAGCTTTTGTTGACAAATCTTTTGTCTTAGCCTGGAGGGGAATGAGAAGTATGCCCTTGTCTACTTCTAGGGCTGTATGAACAGCATGTTTCTGCTGCAGGGTTAGAAACTGGGAGATAGGCACCTGTTAACTCCTTGTAGCTGCCAGTGAAGTCTCAGCGTTGAAATTGAAAAAAAGCTGTATTGATACACATTTATGATCCTCCCGTGATCTACTGGCTTGTGCCACTGTAGCATGCAAATAAACAGCTTCCTCCAAATGGCTCAGTTAATAGATTTTTGTGCACATGATGAACCATGTCTTACGTATTTGATTTTTATCTTTGGTTAAAGGGTGCCTGACGATAAAACACTCACTGATATCCTTAAGCCGTACATTGATCCGGTGGAGACAGATCCTGTAGTTTGTCAAAGGTGTGTATTGAATAACTTTTTTGGCTAGGTTGTCTAATGCACTAATAAAAGAAGGGAACAGTTCTGAATAAATGGCTTAAACTAGCTGCACTTCCAGCATTCAGAGCTGAGCTCCCCATCAGCAATACATCTTTAATTCCTGTGATTAAAACCATCCTAACATTCATGAACAAGCTAACCCTGTAGTATAGCCACCAAATTTAAATGAAGAAAAGAATAGAAATGGACTGATGGCATAAAGGTCAAGTAAAGCAACTGTAATTCTAAAAAATGTAATCATAGTTAACCCCTCAGTGGGAGTGACAGTGAACCTTTTCTTTAGAGTAATTAGAAAACATACTAGTAATTATAGCCCTCATTTGTAGGAAATACCTTGTATGTGGCGAATTATTGTCTTTATGAAGAAAGATATACTTCTGAATGTTGACATGCAAAAGATACCTATCTCTTAGAGATGATAGGAACTAAAATTATTGCACATCATTGTTTCTTCATCTCTGTTGTGTATTTCTTTTTTTCAGATTAAAAATCTATACAATGTCTCCTCAGTCAGATGTACAAATTTTAATGAAAATAGAAAACAGGAAACAAAATTCAGTCAGGTAAGGTAGTTCTTCAGTTTGTGTGCTTATTAATTAAAAATAGCAAAAAGAAGTAATATGTTTCTTAGTAATAATATTACAAATGAAGATTACATCATCTCATGTATTAAACTTTGGTGAGTAATTACCAGTCATCTTAAAAATGATTCAGCAGAAATGTTATTTCTTTGTCTTTTCATGTGTCAACACTGAAATTTCTGTGCAGTTACTGAGTAGTGACTTTAGCTGACTTACACTCGGACAATTTAAGAAGCCAGGGCACTCACAGCTACCTTGGTGCGATAGTGAGTGTGCCTGTAGCTGAGCTGCTTCAGCCGCAGTCCGTGCAAATGTAGCAATGTCTGCAGTGAAGACAGGTTTGTGTTAAAACACTAAATCACTGTATTGACCAGCAGAAATGTAGACATCCATTTCCTACTGCAAGTTCCTCTGTGGATATATTAACCTCCCCAGGACAGTTAAAGTGATAATTGAGGAGAGCTGTCTTTTTTAATCACTGCAGCAAAAATTATGTGTTTATCAGCATCCAATCACTGCATCTGAAATAACACATTCTTCTCAAAGTTACTTGCTCATGTTACCATATTTCTGGGTATTTTAAGTCTTCGGAATTCAGACTTGTGCAGTATTGTTTTCTTTGTTTCCAGAACAGACAATAATCTTGAACTTCAAAATTAAACTTTACAGAAATAATTTTTGTTGGTATAAATACCATTTTCAACACTCCACCCTGTTGTCATTGTTGCTGAAAAAGATATGTATCGGCTTAAAATCACAGCTTATTGTGGTTGACCAGTGATTCCTAGTTAGGCTTCTTAAAGTACATTCTTGTCTTCAAGTGTAATAAATGTAAATAATAGGCTTCCCTGAAGCATGGTATATTATTTCTAAGGGGGGGGAAGGAATATTAAAAGATTCTTAGTTGTAACTGAGCTTCCTGTTTGTGCTGTATTTTTTTCCCCGTACTGTTCAAAAATGTGTAACGTACTTCAGAATTCAAGCCCAAACGCTTTTTTTTTTGTGTGTTTGCAATCATTTGAAATATGGTTGTAACGTTTGCCATCAGAGTTGTCAGCTAGAAACCTATTGGTTTTAAGTGAAATTGAAGATTACAGAGCCATGGTTCGTGTTTGGATTTTAGTAAGGGTTTTCATACTGTCCCTCACAGCATCCTTGTGGACAAGTTGTCCAACTGTGGGGTGAAGTGGCTGGATGGTAGAGCTCAAAGAGTTGTAGGAAATACTGCTTCTGACCCATTGCGGTGTTCCTCGGGGCTCACTCCTAGGGCCAGTGCAGTTCAATGTATTTGTCAGTGATCTGGATGCAGCAGTTGAATGTACCGTTAGCAAGTTTGCTGATGATGCGAAACGTCGAGGTGCTATTGACTCTCTTGAGGGACAAGAGACCTTGCAGAGGGATCTAGACAGATCGGAGCACTGGGCTGTGATTAATGGGATGAAATTTAAGAAGTCCAAGTGCCGGATTCTGCACCTGGGAGGGAGTGATGCCAGGCACAACTCTAAATGGGGAAAGGAGTGAACGGAGAGCAGCCCTGCGGAAAGGGATCTGGGACTGCTGGTTGACAGCAGGATCAGTAGGAGTCAAAGTGTGCTCTAGCAGCCGGGAGGGCAAACCGCATCCTGGGGCACATCAAACACAGCATGACAAGCTGGTCAAAAGAAGGGATTGTCCCACTGTTGGTCTGTTGTTTAGCCTTGGTGCAGCCTCACCTGGAGCACTGTGTGCAGTGTTGGGCCCCAGCATTTGAGAAGGATAAGAAGGTCCTTGAATGCGTCCAGAGGAGGGCAGCCAAGCTGGTGACAGGGCTGGAAGGCACATCATCTCAGGAGCAGCTGCGCATTCTGGGTTTGTCTTGTTTTGAGGAAAGGAGGCTGAGGGGCGACCTCGTTGCTCTCTGCAGCTTCCTGGGGAGGGGATGTGGAGAGGAAGGTGCTGAGCTCTTCTCCATGGGATCCAGGCATATGATGCATGGTTCAAAGCTACGCCAGGTCAGGTATACATTAGGAAGCATTGCTTTACTGAGAGGGTGATCAAACACTGGAACAAGCTTTCTCAAGAGGAGGCTGATGCCCCAAGCCTCTCCATGTTTAAGAGGCATTTGGTCGATGCCCTTAACAACATGCTTTAACTTTTGGTCAGCCCTGCATTGGTCAGGCAGTTGGACTAGATGATCATTGTAGGTCCCTTCCAACTGAAGTAGTCTGTGCTATTCCTGGACCCTTGGGGGGAGAGTGTGGATGGAATTTCCAGGTGAGGCTCGTCCAGGTAATTGAGACCTAGTGGTGCTCTCAGTAGGGATTAAATAGACATTTACACAGATTTCTGAAAGACAAATGTCTGGACTTATTTCCATTTAGTTCAAGAATAGCCAAATTCTGGGTGTTCAGGGGGAGATTTTAGAAATGCTGGTTTTGTGAGCTACCCTGGAAAGTTCGTTGTAGAAGCACCTGGGAGGCTGACGTTTTCTCAGTTCTCTGTCTGCCTTTCTGCTGTATTTCCCAGTGCTCCATGAAGGGCTATTCAGTACAGGCACTTTATCCATAGAGATTTTATGTGCTGTTGCACCCAAGAAGCCCTTCTAGAGCTCAGCTCTTGGAAACGAGATCAGAAACAATTTCCCATTTATTAAAAATATTTTTAGCAGACTCTTCTGCTCATCTGTTAATAGTAGTATTTCGGACAGGTTCCCAGAGCGTGAGCAACCTCTGTCCCCTTCTCAAGTAATTAACTCAAGTTAATACAGCAAAAACTGAAAATGCATTCAGTATGTTACTGCTGTACATGTTCTTGCAGTACGTGATTGGAAAGGCAGTATTGAAGCAATGATCTTGAATACTCACTTTTATTTTAAAAATAAATAAATTTATACACACGTGGGTTTTCCCCTGGTATCTTAATGCTTGGGTTTTCACATTTCCTTTGTTAGAAAAGAAGGAAAAATTGCATTTGTAATAGCACGTAAAGTTCACCTTTTCATGTTTTGAAGCGGAGTATCTAAGTTGCGTAAAAGGCTTGGGAAAGAAACCAATTTAATATCAAAGTGGACTATCTCTTGTGCTCATCGGTTTCTTTTTTTAATTAACCATTTTTCTCTTCTGAAATCTGTATAATGCTTCCTTAGCTCATGGATTTGTTGAGAGAGAATTCTTTTTTATGAAGTTATATTAACTTAACTTCAGTATTGTTAAGTTTGAGCCTCATTTGTATTCCCAGAATCAGCTATGTTGGTTGATATCAAAGTCACTGTAATCGGTATTTATCCCACTTAATGAACATAAAGTTTAAAGTTTTGAAAGAACTGTAGAAATTTAAATAGACAAGTGTTTTGACTTGAGAAATGCAATTTCTCACTTGGGAGTTATTTGAATCTCTTCATAAAAGTTGGTGGAGCAAACCCAGCTGTGGCAGTGCAGACAGGTCAAGGAAGCAGCATATTGAAGGAAAATTCCTCTTCTGAAAAGTTTGTTTGAAATGATGGGACTCCTATGTCAGCAGAAAAGCATCTTCTGTCGACATCATCTGTGTCTCTGGCAGCGGGCACTCGGTGCAGATATCCAGTGTAGCTGCTGTGACAAAGGCTCTGTAAGATAATTTAAATTTTTACTGTCATTGCATTACAGTTAAGTAAGAGATAATTTATTTTGATTTCTTCTCCTTTTGCCCCCCCCCCGCCTTTGTCCCTTTATGGCTCTCATTCTGTAAATGAGTACCTGGAATTGCGGTGGAAGTACTTGCAAGTGAAACAGGACCAGCTTGCTGCTTAGTGGTGTTTGGTGTGGAACAAAAGCTGAGTGCAGACGGAGCTCGCTCACGTTTCTTTATCCACGTTTCTTTATCCACGTGTCTTTAACAGTGGGGAGCTATTAATGGCTGGCTTGCGTAGCCTTGAGTGCCACTGTCAGCTCAGAGTGAGTTCTCATCCTGTGCCACTTCATTCTGTGTGATTTTAGGCTGTATGTTCCTGACAGCCTGGAGGAGTAGGATTGGTGTAGTCTACTAATACACGCAAGTCTCCAAGAGTGTTGTGTTATCCAAAACTTCCCCCGTGTCCACCAGAAAAATTTCTTCTCCACAAGCGCTAGATAATACAGCGGCTGTAAATGTATGTTGTTTTTAGGCTTAGCAGAACCTTTTGAAAAAAATACTTTTCATAGTTACAATTACATATTATTGAGGAAGTCTGATGGTGTTTCAGAGAACATCTAAGCAGGATTATTATGGGTTATAAAATGTTAGCCTTCTAGTTTTAAGATAAGTATGTTACAGAAGGATTTTAGTATTTCCTGTAATTGTTTATGAAACAGGGGTTTGTGGTTTAGTTTTGGCTGTTTTCTGTGTTTCACAGCAAACAGCCCTTTTAGTTTGAAGGTCTTTTGCAGAATGCTTTGAATTTTTTGGTTGTTCTTTTCTTCTTTCTCCAGAAATATAAATTAGTCATGTAGTACAGATTTCTACTTCCTCACAGGAGTTCTGCAGAACTTCAGAAAGCAGCTGAATAATTCCACTGGTGTAGATATCATGGACAACTGCCAAACAATATGATGCTTGCTTTTTTTCTTCCTATGTGCCTTTTGTCATCAGTGGTGACAGTTCTTGGGGAACTTTGTGTTAAACTCTTATTTCTATCTTCTGTAAAACCAGCTTGTAAGAATTGCTTTCAGTATGAATTGGTAGCACTTTGTAATTACTTGAAGTAACCTAAAGCATAATCTCTCCTCATGTCCTCTCCTCCCCACCTGTCGCCTAACGCCCTATAACACCGTAACTGTTTCACCACTTGATAGTCTTCTCTTTAACTGCACTTACTTTATAAGGAATGTTATTAAGGAAGGTTTGAAAAAACGAGTGTTACACAACTCTGTTCTTCCTTTAAAGCCTTGATTTGGAAAAAACAGCATTTGATTGGGTTATAATAGTTTTCCATTCGGTGATGCTTGCTTCTATCACCTGTTATGCAATATTTAGTTGGTGGTTAGTGTCCCTTCTCTCCTCAGCTGTAACTATTCCAAGAAAGGTTTAACTGCTGCCTCTTGGATGATTTTTGCAGTCTACATTCTTTTATAAAGTAGTTTTTTCTTTCTTCAGGATAAATTAGTGTCCTGACTGTCTTCAGTCCTTTATTTGGGATGCCTTCAAAGTGACTTCATATGGTAAGAGTATTGCTTTTTCCACTAAGGAAAGGAAAGATGTAACTGCCAAATTATACAATCTGGGTTGGGAAATACACCACCTTATTTTCCTGAGAGTTGCCTTATTAGGCTTTGTGTAACTAAAAAAAACCCAAACCAACCCCCCCAAAAAGAACTCCTAAATCTGATAGACCCTTGGTATTTGTTACAAGTCAGTGGTCAGAATTGTTGGTTTTTTGGTAACTACAGATATTTAATGAAAAAGTTACTTGTTGTATAAGGTGATCCTATTTCTAGAAGAGAAATAACTGCAACAGACTTGGTTTACAGTAGGTATCTTAATCTAAGAGACAGTTAATTAAATAAATCTTAATGAGGTTAAATCGCACAAGTAGAATATCTCTTTTACTGGATGCAGTAACATCTTGCATGAATCTTGTTTAAATGGTTGTCTGTCTTTAATCACTTGCATTTAGTTTAGTGGAAAGAAAAAATAATGCTTTCTTAAACACCAGTGTGAGGTCTTCTGTATAGTAATTTTATTTTTTGCCTGTTAATGTATTCAAAATGGCATGTGAACATTGTTTCAGAATAAGTTGTTGTAGAAGATGCTGTAGGCACTGACAGAATATTTAGGTGCTTGGAAAATACAGTCTGGTTGGGCTTTGCAAAGCCCAAATGGACCATATCCTTTGAGGAGCTGGAGTACCCAGCAATACCAGGCTGTATCCGGTAGCTTTCCTGTTGTGAAACTGCCACACCATACAGGGATGCCTATGGAATCAGTTGTAGCATTGTTTTTTATGTCAGTAGTACCGGGGCAGCTCATGCTTCAATTACTCGGAAAGGGAAACATACCAAAAGCATTTTTGTACCAGTTCCAACATCAAGGGGCTTCTTACTGTCTCTTGTGACATTGACTGGTGCACATGAGAATACTGGCATGCTTGCCACTTAATTCTTGTGGACTACAGGGAAGAAAATCTGCTAAACAAGTAGCAGAGGTTCTTCTCTACTAAATGCCGTCGCTTTATGGTGGTGAACACTTACTTTGCTCTAACCGATCCAGTGCAGTTGCTTCCCAGAAGGCTGGATGATGTTAGTAATTTTGGAGAACTTCCCTGTCTCAAGATCAGCTGGCAGAAATGAGAGTTATTTCCTTGGATGGCTGAGTTCTTGACTCAAAGAGAATTTTCTTTAGTAGTCTATTGTTTTTAAATTACTAAGGGTTAGATCACATTGGTAGGCAGCAGCAGTTACAGTAATAGATTTAGGAAGATGAAGTAAGTTTTTTGCTTTAGTGTGTGCACATATGCCAGCAGACCTTTAGAAAAATCATCTTGGAATTCAGGGAGTAATGTAAATATAATTGAACCAAATCTTAGGGCACTTCCTTCTGCATTGTCATTTGTGAATAACTCCATGTAAAACCAACGGAGCTTAGTCTTTACTTTCTGCTTTTCATTCATAACTCAATGCTTTTTAAAAGTCACTGCTATTAGTGTGGTGCATGGATCAGTTCTTTTTATCATCCTGTTATGACCTCATTTCTAAAATACTACTTCACGTAGCAAAACAAACGTGCTAGAATTGGCACATTTCTAGCATTATTTCCTCCTTTGCAAATCTTGAAGCGTGTAGGGTGGTTTATTTAAGATTCTCTAGTCTTACTTAGGAAGCAATTTCTTTTCACATTTGTGTAGTACATGGTATGCATGAGACAGGAATTAAGGATACAAATCCCTGGCTGAACTGCTGGCCTTGGCATGAGTTGGAACAGTCCCTAAGCTGGCTTTAACCTGTGCCAGCAGAAGATTGACAGCAGAATTCATTACTCCTCTCTAGCTCGCAGCAGCTGGCACAAAAGCAGCGCTGCCAGCTTTACAGAAGCAGGGAGCTTAGCTTACAATAGTCATTCTTCGCTGCACAACTGTAGGCAGGCTCTGGCGACTTTGTACTGCTCAAGAGGATGTTGAATTTGGTCTGTAGGCTGTTTCTTAAACACAGCGCTTCTGTGTATTAATACTTGCTGCTGTTTTTTCCCAGACTGTTGGGTTTTGTTTTGTGGGTTTTTTTAATTAAAACTTAAACTTTTTTTACTTAATACCTTTTTACATTATCTTGTAGGTCATTTCAGGCTTTCTAGGTTTTTTTACTGCAGCTGTTTCAGTGTCATTTTTCGCATGCTCATTCTCTATCTGAACATCAGTCTCTTTGCTCTGCACTGCTTTTGTCAGCAACAGATGCCAGGATAACACAGCTCTTACTGTAAAAAATAATCACTTTTTCTTCATACCTACTTCTGTTTTTCATTGAAATCCTGTATTACACAACATAGATGGAAAGCAGAAAACTAGTCATTGCAGCATGTAAGAAAGATGTATAGTCTGAATCTGTAGCATGCACAGCTAAATGTTTATAATGTCTGACTACAATTACTTGACATTTGAGAAGATTTTGGGGTGATTCCAAAAAAAACCCGGAATTTGTCCGTCTTACTATCTTGAGCAATCATTCATTTTTTTTTCTTGAAAGGGATTCCTTTATGAACCAGTGGGCGCCTGTTTTTTAAAGTAACAATCCAGCATTTTGTAACCCATGCTGAATTCTTTTGCATGAACTGTTTTATAATGAGTGGTATTGCATTAGAGTTTCTGCAGTGTCCCAGCTAGAGAGTCACTGACTTGAGACATCTATTGCACAAAGATTTCTTTGAAATTACAGCCTCCACTCCAAAATTCTGCTATCTGTATTGCAGAAAGTTAGATCCAGACCACTTACGGAGGAGGAATATGTCCGTAAGAAAAGAGCTGGAGGGTGAGATAACAATAAAAGCATTACTGTTGGCTTCAGCCAGTGGTTTGTCCTGTCATCTGGTGGTGTTCTGTAAGCACCACAGGCAGACCTGAAGACCTTCAGACCCTTCATCCTTGCAAAGCAGATAGGCAGACTCCAAATTCTAAAACATAAAGAAAACTGTTCACGGTGCCTCTTTACTGCATTGTAACTGGGCTTGAAGCATGGGAGCAGCATACCCAGCGTATGCACAGGCAGATTTTCTCTCCTCTCTCTGAGGAAACATGCATCTAGGAAAGGCTGTTTCAAAAGCAAATCTTGCAGTTTGCTACAGCCAGACAGCTCTCCTAGGGAGCAGGGAGGAACTTGCCTGTATGTATGTGCTATGTAACATATGCGTAGTGTGGAGAATGCCTTCATGGAAGTCCGTGCACTGTGTAGCATGCATATATAAGGCAGACTTGAAAGCAAGAAGACAGGCCATGAAGTCCAAGAAAAGATTCCAGTTGAATAATCCGTTGCCCGTTTGCTGGAGGAAGGAGCTGGTAAAAGTTATTTTTCTGCAGAGCAGAAATAACTTTCAAACAATTTGTCCTATTCTGGTCTAGCGTAAATGTTGTGAGATGTATCAAGGGGTTTAATTCAACTGTATCTGTCTGGGTTGCTGTTAAAATATATTTCTGAAGGAAAAAGAGGATTTGCTGCTAGTTTCTTGGAAGAAAAAGACACAGTGAGATGCTGGCTTAAAGTTAGCCAAGTTTCTCAGTCTTGGGGACCAGGCAGCATAGGGAAGCTGTAGTAAGAGGCTTCTAGGACCAAAGATACGAACTCTTTTACAGTCGAAGTTGTAGGCTGAACTTGGAAGCTGCAGTCCTGTGAAACATGGCAGTGTAGCCATCGGCATTTTCCCAAAGGCGGAGTAGGGGAGAACCTTTTCATGTTCCAGTCAGGAAAAAGAAAACCTGTTATTTCCTCCTGATGCTGCCAAAGGGGAATCCTCTGTTCTCTCTCTTTCTTGACGGAAATGAGCTAGGGCTGATTGTTTCAACCTCGCCAGGGAGGAAATTGACCTTCCTGCTTGTTTGCCAAGAAAATAATTTGTTTTCTTTATTTCATAGCTTTTCCTTTTTGTTGTAAAGCACTAGGTAACCCCTTAATGGAAGGTTTATGGCACTGTGATTCCCATGCAAATAAGTATAAATTAGTGGATACGTTTCCAGCATTTAGTACGGAGTGTTGGAGGTATTCAGGCTTTCTCCATGTGAGCTAAATTTGGAAGTTAGAATTTGCTATCTAGGATTCAAAATTACAGAAGTATCAGTTCTTCCTGTTCCTGAAGTGGAGGTTCATTAGATTAGCTCAAGTGTAATAACAGAAGTATTGCCAATTTGCGAGGACTGATTTCTCACCAGTTTCGTATTTCTGTTTATCAGTGGACTCCTTAATTAACTTATGTTAATTTAAGTTGGCAAATGAGATTTGACATATTCGTTTTCTGAACTTGATGTATTAAGAGGTTTTTGTTGCATCCTTTGGTATTCCTTGGTACACCCCACACCTCTGAAATCATTTACGCTTATGTTTCATGAGGCTGTGGAACAGAGTACTGTAATTAAAGTAGACTTACGACATTTCTTTTTCTCCGTGATCATACCAGTATTTTATTAATGGCACGAGTTACGTATTTTGACTTCCCTGCATTTTTGGGAAACCACCCACAGCTTTCACTTGCACTAAATATGCCACTAATATATTTTCAGTTTTTGAAACTTCAGGCATTCATCTTCAACCCACTCTCTTTTCAATAACTTTTACCTTGTGAAATTTCATACTCCCTTTAGGCCTTCTGACTATCACTAACTGATTAGAATGTTTTGTTTCTTTATCTCCGTCATATAGTAGCCTTACATGACTGTAGTACACCCTTTTTTGGTATGTCTGCTCTATACCACTTTAAGATTTGTAAACCTTTAGCTTTTGAGCAGTTTGTAAAGCTGCCTGGCTTCACAAAGTAAGTAAATTCCTGTATGTGTAAAGGACTATTGCCATGATGCACTTGAATTATAGCATCTTTGCTTGCTGCTGGATTTTATGACTTATTTTCATTATGCCTTATGAGATGGGGAAAGTATTTGCTTTCTTGAAATTCAGTATCACTTTACTTCTCTGTTCTTTGAACCAAATTCTCCTGAATCCAAGAAACTGACATTTGCTAGTTTCACATTTTCCTTCTGGTTTGTCGTACTTTCTCCCGTAACTAAAAGATGCAGAATGATTTGTGCTTCAGTTAATCTTTAGCTCATTGTTGTGCATCCCGAATCCTTTTACCACATCACTCTTAATGCTCAGTCCACTAAATTGTTACAGCAGATGCCTTATGCTTTATGGGTTTTGTCATCAATTGATACATTTTTCCATGATTGTCGTTAAAGAACTTTTAGTGTGTTTTTCTCTTTGTGCAATTGCCTTGTTCTCAAGAGGTTTAAACAAGGTCAGCCTTTGTGCTTCTATGGTGACATACTTGTAGTCTTATTTTGCTTATCTCTTCTTTCTATTAACTGTTTTGTATTTTTTTCTAGAGTAAAAGTGAGCAAACCATTAAATCATTCTGGATATAGACTATTGTGCCAAGTAATTTAGGTGACAATTGATATTCCTGCTATCTTCACTTGGGTATTACTTTTTTTTCTTCCAGGATGTTTTAACTCCTTGAAATATGTTTGTAAGAAGAGGGGTTTTGTGAGGTATGTTTTGGGTGGGATTTTTTCCCATTTTCCACTTCAGTTTTCAGCAGTTCTTAGATTTCCCTAGTGGAAAAGCCTCTATGGCGTGTAACAGAGGAGAGCTTGGATTGTTACAGCTTGTCTTAATACAGTCTTTGTTTGAGGATGATCTATGGCCGAAATATGGCAAGGAAAAGGAACAGCTTCATGGTTTTCTTGTTAATTGGAAGTGCCTTTATGTGTTCTGTGCTTGGAGGTCTAGTTAGGAGATGGTGACAATGTTTGAGATGCTTTCCTGATATGCTGGCAACTTTTCTTACAGTGTTTTTTTTAATTGATTCCTAGCAGGACTGGTGGGCCAAATGGTTGATAAGAGGTGGTTTCTTGTCCTAATTTTCCTTTTTTTTTCAGAAAAACGACATCTGTGATGGAAATGTTACTTGAGATGGGGATCTGACTGGAAAAGGAGTTGGCCAGGTATCTGGTCTGTTTTGGTATAGGTTGAGCTATGCAGGTACCAGCAGTATGGGGGAGAGGTTGGTCAATATTTGTTGAGGCAAATTATGGAGGCCATAGAATGGAAGAAAAAACGTAGACCAAGAGTGGAAGAAGCTGGCAGGTTTCAAAATATTTGTGTAAACTGTAGTATAATTCTTTTTTTCATGTTAAAATATTAACTTGAGCTTGGTTTCTGTCCCCCTTCCTTAAAAGAGTGTTCACGCAGAGTAGTCTTTCATATTGTTAAGCTGTTGATAAGAATTAGTTACAAAGGAAGTGTTATGGCAAGTCATTTCCCTTTTTGTTTCTAAGGTCTTTACTTTTTTGCTTGTTGAATTTTCTAATTCCTTTTCACACATAGGGACTACAAAAAATTCACTATGTTCAAGATTCTTAGAATGTCAGAATTCAAGTGACAAAGTTAAATATAAAAATTGTGCATTATTTCAATACATTGTGTTTCCTTTCTGCCATATAACTTCCCTTTCATACCTAATTCAAGAGTGCATTTCAGTACTTCCATGTTCACCAAATCATAACCACACGAAGAGGTTATTCACCACTTAGGAATGAAAGTCCATCTGTTAGTTATTATCTTTGCTGTGCTGCAGCACTTCAGAATGACTGCTTGGGAGAGACTTTAAATGCTGTACCCAGTCTTTGCTCTCTTCTAGGCAAATGCGGATACCTAGGAAATGCTACCCTCTTTTGTTTGAGGGGGTGGGGGGAATCTTTGTTCTTCCCATAAGTTAGCAGAAGTTTGATTGTGGACTTTTAAGACTGTTCCCAAAATAAATAGCATGATTTATTGTATCTGAATTATGCCAAGTAAATACCTCGATGTTTCCACTCAGTTCTAGGAAGAAAAATCGTCTTTGTTTAAAATACGTGAAAGGGTTTTAGTTGATCTCTCACAGGAAAATTACGAACGTCATTATACAAATATGCATTTTAGTAATATTTACAATTATTTAGATGGTGAAAACTTGTTTGTTCTCTTTACAGTGCCTAGAAGACTAAACTAAAGAAATAACTTAGTTACAATTCATCTTTTATTTCAGATTGCAGATTTTTCTTTATTATTATTAAAATCAAAGTTCCTGTAGATGACATTCAGGAAAACCTGATCAGCAGGGAATTTCCTGCTGTCTGAATTCATGGAGACAAGTTACGCCACTGCGATGATAGCCACAGGCTCCATTTGAGGGGAGCTTGTTGTGACGCAGTGACCTCATACGGCATTCCTGCCTGTGGGAGACAGATTAGGAGCCTGAACTGTTGAATTCCTGGAAGGTGGTGGAATAGCTATAGATAATGAAACTATCCTTTGGAGAAACACATAGATGGTATCAGAAGTGCAGAGCCACGTTAATTTCAGCGTTTTGTGAAAGAACAAAGCCATTCATAGAGCAAATGTAACAGACTGTATGAGAACTGATGTGGGATTGCTGAATGTTGTTAAATTTTCTCAATTGTCATAGTTTTTGCTGGGTTTTAAACTGCCTGCTGGCAGGCAAATTTTATTTAATTTTTGTCCTTTAAAAAGCAGTTATTGTTATTTCATTCCAGCTAAAATCAAAAGCTGTTGTCTGGTAAGATTGTCTCTTTGTGGTCCTTACAAATGGACTCGTCTTAGTAAGAAGAAATCCAGGCCTATTTCTTGCTTCATGACATGGGCATAAAGCCTTGCTTGGGGCAAGAAAATAATCGACAAAGTGTATTATTAGATGGTGGATGTTGGATAAGGAGGCTAAGGGAATGTGTGGACGGAAGAGAGAAAATATGTGGGCAGTAAAATACCAGGGAGGAAAGAGGATTGAGAGAGAAGGGTACAAAGAGAAGTCCCACTGAATACAGGGATGGGGAAGCTGTAGTGTGGATAATTTGTGTGAACTGAGCAGTGTGAGGAAAGAGAAAGCAGGGAGAGGGTTTAAAAGAAAGATGTGAAGATGGGATGTTAAGGCAATGGTTCTGTCAAGGTGGTCAGTTCGTTTGGAGCCAGGCTTATCTTCAAATCCATCCTGTCATGAAGGGCTGAAGGAGCTTGTTTAGGATGACCACCTCAGTTAAGTTGGTTCCTGCAACTTGCACTGGAGCATGGAAGAGTCCAAGTGAAAGGACAGACTTAGACTGCTTGTCATTGATTTTACTGGGTTGTCACTTGAAATATGCAGCGAGGGAAGGACCTGAAGAAGGTTGCAGCTCATTATGGGTTCTTACTAAGCAGGCTACGCGGTCCCAGTGGTGCAGGACAAGTAGGTAAAAATGATGATAAAAGAATACCTGGTATATCTGCTTACCAGATTCTCCCTGCTCCATCTCCTACCTGTGGCGAGACTGCTTCCTTGCAAATACAGGAGTGGACCTGCATTCCAGTGTTACCCTACGTCCTCATCTCATCCTGGTGAATAATCAGTACAGGAAGTTACCAGACTTGTAAAAATGCCGTTTCATTTCACTTTGCTCCAAACAGATCTAGCCTTTTCACAAGTAAAAATTGAAGTTCTGCATATAGGCTTCTGGAAAAGCCTTACAGGGCAGTCTTATTTTGCCCATAGGTCTGTGTTATTCTCCCTCTGGTGTATGACTTTGTTCTAGTTCTGGGATAAAATTGGGAAGGTTTTTATCATTACAAAGTCTTTCGGAGAGAACCTGAAAAATCAGTCTTCCTCGGGAGCCATCTGTATGGCTCAATTTGGAATTGAGTGACAAGTATTAGTTTTCTCTTGAGATCTTTTAAGCATGCACAGTCAAGGAAGAGGCTGGCAGGTGGACGAGCAGAAAACCTCAACTTGCACTTGTGTATTAAGTATAAAAATGTGGTAGACTGAGATCTTTTGGATAGCATAGACGATAACAGCAGCGTTTAAAAAAGAAGTATTAAGCTCCTTTGTTACATTCTTCCTGAAGTTTACAAACCACATTATGCACTAAAAATTTGGATGTTTTCTCTGTCACTGTCAACCAATAAAATTCGCTTTAAAAAGATAAAGCTCTGACTCAGTGATCTAACACTTCAGTAGTTTACTATCATAAAATAGTTTTAAGTACTATGTTTTATCTTATGCCAAGCTGGACGCTGAAGATGTTTTGTCTAAAACATGAGATAATGGAAAGTGTATTGTGGCATGTGAATTACTTTAGCCTCTTGGTGGTAAATGTTTGCTTAACCAGAAAAGAATGTGATGAGGTCCTTGCCAGAGGAAAGGTATTGCCATGCTTTGCATTTAGAGTACTGTAAATAAAGCAGTAAATATGTTTCTGTTCATGTGTGTTAATCCACAAGTTATGAATGCATTCATTCAATAAGAAATGTAATATACTGTTATCCCTTTTAAAGGGTTTCAGTAAGAAGAGGTCATAATTACTTTGGGTTGAGAGAAACATGAAACCAAATATTTTCATGATGATTGAAGTTAAATATGAGAGAGAAATAGTTTTTGTTCAAACTAAGTTTCCCTTAAATGCCAAGAGCTCAGATCCTATTTTATCTTCAATATTCTTCTTCTGTGCTGACTCCTCTGATGTACTGTTCTGAATCACACATTACTGTAAATCACAGAGTATATCATTTCCTTCACCCGTCCAATGTTGGTTTTGGCAAAAGAAAACCCGACTGCATAATATGTTAATGATCAGAGAAGGTAGAGCAGCAATGGGAAGTACTCCACTTACTGCCCACAGTGTATTTTGGGTTTGAACTTCATTTGCCTTTAACTGATACAATAGCTTAGCAGTAATTTAATAATGCTGATTACAGAAAGAATTGCATAACTCAGATTGCAGTGTAGTAATATCAGAGCATCTGTTGCATGCTGCAGTTATAGCAAGTGAAAGCAATGGGGTTTTTCTTATAAAGGGCTTTGAAATATCCCATCCTTTCCCCAAAATCCCACATCCAGGTTTCCAGATAGAGAACTGAGAGACAGTATTACTCTTCTAGGAGATAGTTGTGGAGAAGATGCTCGGTTTAGTTTTTATTGCTGTGGTGTCATTTGTTATATAGCTGGCCTAACCCTGCAGGGTGAAGAGGAGCCCTATTCTGGGGTAGGATTGCGCATCCGCGTCATGTGCCTCTTGTAGCACACACGTACGTGAGGACTTCTGTAGGGAGTTTCTTGCAGATGGTGCTGTAAGCAGAGATTTCCTTAGGCATAAACAAGGGTATTGTACCATCTTCTAGAAATTATTGCCCCAGTGTTCTGGGTATCAGAGCACTTCTACAAAAACACAGCTCTCAGTGCTTGCAATATACCTTTGCTTTAGTAGTTTTTCAGATATGCTTTTTACTTCCTCTTCCCAGTACTTCACTAATAATCCATAAGCAAACGTGATGTATAAGGTACGCTACTAACCATGTAAATTAAACCTATAGTGTTAAAGCCCGTAAGTAGACCATTAAGTGTTACTTTTGATTTATAGTCTCATTTTGGTAAATACATCCATTTTGATAACCCTGTGTCCATATCTGATTTTGGTGAAGTATTCATTAAGAACTCATAAAACATTTCAGCCCTTTGAGAAATTTGACTTTGATTCTCCTCTTGTTCTTATGCTTAGATGTTAGAAGGATTAAAAAAAAAAAATTACATAATGAGACTGGATATGTAATTTGAATCATAAGCTAATTCTTCTGAACATGATGTCATCTGAAAATCCTGTGAATCGCCAGAAAGCTGCTGCAGCTTCCCCCCCCACCTCTTTCCAGAAAGCATACATTACATCCTTGGTAGTATTAACATCTAAATTAAACTTCTCTGTTATTTTTAAGGTACAATGAACTGGATGCCAGTAGAAGCCTCCTAGACAATTTGAAAGGCAAAATAATAATTGAGTATCCAACATTATTTGTAGTCTTGAAAACGTTGAAGAATGACATGGTGGTTCTTGGCCAAGGTAAGCATATATTTATTTCCTGTTATGCTATACTTAGATATTTTAGTTAAATAAACAATAATTAAGGGTACACCTATTAATAATGCCGGGAATGTGCAGTATGTTTTGTATTTCCCTCTGAATCTAAAAAGCTGCTATAAAAAAAAAACCCGTTATGAATGCTGTGTCTTAAAGCTGCTGGCTGATGGCTTACATCCATAAGCTATATTGTATGTGTTTTTCCTAACTTTGTTTACTGGTGCTTGATTCTTTCTTTAAATATTTTTAGCCACTAAGGTAAAACAACTATTCAGACTTGTGCTAAATTTTGTATGTAGCCAAGTTTGACAGAGTTGGTTATTTCTAAAAAGTCAAGCTGTGTGAGGAAAATGAGGTTTACATAAGCCTGCTAATCATACAAAGGAATAATTCTCCATTATTATTTCCTAGCTTAGCTCTTGACATTGGACAACTAATTCTGAATTACAGGATTGTTGCTAGAACTTTTAATGGAAAAGTAGCTTTTCAGGTGGGTTAAAAGCGCAATGTTACCTTTTGAAAAGTACTTGAATGAGGGAAAACTTTCATACTGGAGTTAACTTAGAGAAGACTCCAGGTCTAGCAGGAATTTGCATTTTAGTTTAGCAGTTAATTTCCATCTTTCTCCCCAGTGTACAGGCTTCGTGCCCCAGCTTCACTTTCTGCAGTTGCTGATTCAGGGAATCAGTTCCCCTGTCTCTTTAGTCCGTCAGTTTGGTTATCAAATTCCATACTTTTCAGTATTCCATACTTTTTTTTGAGGTCGTGCTGCCACAGCACCCAGCTGATTTTGTAAAATGCAGAGTAGAAGGGCCAAGGGAAGAGAAGAGCCAGTAAGAGCTGGGGAAGCACCGACAGCTCTGTCACAGGAAGTGCAAGTGCTTATCTTCAGGATGGTAACCTTCCTCTGCTGCAGGGATCGTTCACTTAGCAGTCATCCCTGAAGCTGGTATTCAGGGAACACTGGCAGCTATTTCAGGTTTTGGGAACCATTAATTTTCTTAGTCTTTTTTTTCTTTTTTTAACTGTTTCTATAGAAAAAAAAAAAATCATAAAAATCAAGTACATAGCTGTCTGTTGAGGTGTCTTGGTTTAAATATAGCAAAAGATTCTAGCTAATGTAAAAAAATAGCATGATTTTCACAACTTTTATCATAATTTATTTTTTACATCTTCTTAGTTAACATATTAACACTTAATTTCAGCCTTGAGTTTTATTTGGACTCTGTATTCTTGGAGCTTTTTGTGTTAAGAGTGGAAGCCCGCCACAGTAACTCCAGATTCTTTCAGGAAAAGCACGTTCAGAACATGAATATAAAAACAGGAGAGCTTTTTTGTTGATGTTACTCCACTTGAAGACAAAAATACCACTTTTGTTGAAGTGTGGCACAATCATTGTACTGTTATGTTGTGTGTCATCTTTACAGAATAAGGGAGAAAAAACAGTATTTGTTTTGCTTTGCCAGTTGCATTCACAGAGAATTGCTGAGAGTGGAAGTCTGAGGTTCACCTCCAGACTCTCCAGGGAGAAGTCTGTTGCAATCAGAGAGGTACCTTAGCCCACTCCCATCTCCCAGGAAGTGACCTTTCCGCTGCAGCATCTTGAGTGTTTCTTGCGGTCCAGTTTCTTCACCATGTATGGCTTTTTGTTTCAGTTGCACACTCCTCCTAAGCCATCCATCCTGCCCTTGCTTATCCTGCCTCTACCAGTGCTGCCTTTCCTTTCCGCTTTCTCCATGTGCACCCGGAGGGACGGTTGTCTGGGATTGCCTGTCCGGCTGACCGCCCTTTGGCATTCCAGGCAAACAGCTGCCACAGTGATGAGTGGGCGTCTGGCAGGGTGTCTGCCGGAGCGCGGGGATTACAACTGCCATGGCTCTTGAGACTCTGTTTGCAGAGGACCCAGGCTAGAACAAGAAACCAAGTCTTGTGGGAATTTAATTGCTAAAATTTTAGCAATTTAGTTTATTTACTGAGCAATCTCAGATCTAGACCCTTCCCCAGGAAGAGCAGAGGCAAATTTTTATAGCCACAGCAACGGGCACGTGCTGCGGGAGGTTCACTGTCCCGCCCGCAATTCAAGTTGCTGCCTCCAAAGATTGGAGGAGAGCTACAGCTGGACACCTTCGAGGAGAAACTCCTAGAATTTCATGAGGGCATAGTCTGTTTCTTCAGTTCTTGTTCTCTGAAATGGCTGAAGTGTTTTGGCTGAAACTTTCAAAAAAATAAGGAAAGTAAAGATTGCAGGAGGAGACTGGCACTGAAAAATTTAAACTCAGAGTTTAAGTTTTATATTATAAGTAAACTGCAGACAGATTTATGGTGGGAAGGACTGGGCAATCTTAATTTATAGGCAATGCTATCAGCACCATAAAAATATGTTATTTTTGAGTGAAGACAATCTCTAATTCCTGTTGATTAAAATTTACTGTCACAGACTAAACTAAAGCTAAAATTTGTCTGTTGAGCTTTACTGTGAGTCAGAAGATTGCCACATTCTGTTATATGATGTTTTGATGCTTGACTTGCTTATAGCAAAAACTACAGGTGCTCTGATTGCAGCATACAAGGTCAGTCATGGCTGAAGATAGTAGGGGATTACAGAAGCTTTCACAGGACTTAGGGGCAAAAACAATCCTTACTTTGTGCATTACTCAGTACATATCTGGCATATAAATGTTAATTGATTATACACTAGATTTAATGTAGACAAAATGTGACCTCTGATGTTTCTGGGTGAAATGCTTCTATTTGCTTGAACAAATTCCATTGAAACTGTACAGGTGCACACTGTGTCCTATGTATTATCTGTGTTTGCCAGCTGTAGAACTTGTCTTGACAAGAAAGTAACTGCACATCAGCTGTCTGCTGGTAACATTTCCTTAATGAAGCATCTGACACTAAATGCTCGAAAACTTCTTTAAATTCATAGTTGGATCAAATACTGAAAATAACAATGACAGCAGAGTGTGAATCATGGCCCTACTTTGCTGTAGTTTATTTTTGTGCTGCTTCAGAGCCGCCGGCCAGTGGCATTTGGTGACCTCACCTCAAGGTGAACTGGGGTCAGTGCTTGTTAAAGAAGGCATCTCGGGGTTTGAGGCTGAAGAGCAGTTTGGGAAATGAGTGCTTCACGGTATGATCTCAGCAGAGCACAACGGCCATTTCCTAAAGCACAAGTTAACTGTGTAGCTTTAACCTTATCAGCCTCCGTTCGTGGATTCACACAGCTTAACACCATCTTTGGGATGCTGGAACATGTGGAAGGACACATAGGTGCATCACCTTAATTTTCCATTTCTGTTTATAATTTCTCAGTAGTTCCCCCTCTTAACTGAAATGCTGATAGAAGTGTAATGATTTATAATTGATTACAGAGAAGAGGAGGCTCCGGGGAGACCTGATAGCGGTCTTCCAGTACCTCAAGGGGGCCTACAGGAAAGATGGGGAGAGGCTGTTCAGTAGGGCCTGTTGTGATAGGACAAGGGGTAATGGGTTTAAATTAGAAGGAGGTAGGTTTAGATTAGATATTAGAAAAAATTTTTTTACAATGAGAGTTGTAGAGCACTGGAACAGGTTGCCCAGAGAGGTGGTGGATGCCCCATCCCTGGAAACATTCAAGGCCAGGCTGGATGAGGCTCTGAGCAACCTGATCTAGTCAGGGAGGTCCCTGCTTCTTGCAGGGGGGTTGGACTAGATGACCTTTGAAGGTCCCTTCCAACTCTAACCATTCTATGATTCTATGTAGGTAGCAACCCAGAAAACAGTATTTTAAACAAATAAGCCGAGACAACCATTTGAAATTCTCAGTAGATGGAGGAAGGGGTTTGTGTGGGATAAATGCTCTGCTTACCTACTTGACTGAAACACCAAGATTTAAAAACTAAAAGAAATTCTCAACATTGTCTTGCTTTCTCCTTCAACAACAAGGGCCTACCCAGCGCTTTATCCCATGTTACGAGACTGGTTATGTCTTATGAAATAGCTGTCCTCAAGGAAAGTGTGATTAAAAGAGAGAGGATACGAAATTGCTTCTATTTGATGGGCAAGCAACATTGCTGAAACTAATTGCTTGTTTGGTTTTTGTTTGTGTCCTACACCCTCAGATGCCAGTGAACCTGCAGAGAACTCGGACGGTGAAAGTTCATCCCTTTCATCAGTAGAAGAAGGGGAAATTCGGGACGGTTCATGACGATTCTTTGAGAGAAGAGGGTGGAATGAGCTTTTTAAAAAAAAAAAAAAAAAAAAATTTTTTTTTATATACAACTGAGTTCTCAGAGGTTTGGTTTAGCTTCCTTCAATAAAGGCAGCACTTCCAAACTGCCTACCTGTTTTTGGATTTAGTAATGCATATTTAGAGATATAAATATGGGGAATTGCTGGTTCCAGAAAAAACTGGTAACTGCACCCTTTTGTCCATGTATCTTTAATAAATCAGAATAACCCAAATTTAAAGTTTCCAAGTTGGTTTCAACAATATGTTTTTATTCCTTTTACCCTAACAGCCTAGTGTCTGATTTCTGAGTTTAAATATCAGATCACATTATATGTGTGTATTTATATGTGAGTTTTAGTCTTAATGCTTAAACTTACTGAAAAAAGACCCACTGATCTTTCATTACATTTCTTTGTGATGCTGAGTTGCTGCAGATGATTGTACTTTACTTTTGACTTTAATCTTCTGTGGTGACATTTTGGGTGCCTGGTGCAATACATTTTTTTTTCTTACTTGGATGCATGTTGTTTAATGTGTTCAGGACAGATCAAACCATATTTTCGAGGTGGCCTGTTGCTGTATGTTTAATCTTCTACCCTGATCTTATAAATTAGCATAGGTTTTAAAATCAGTAGAAACGGATACATAGAGTGTCACTAGTGCTAGTATATTGGACTTCTAAACAACGCTTATGTTATGCATCTCATATTACTATTTTACCTACTGAAGCCAGGTATTGTATATATTTACTGGAATATGAGCTAAATTTACCTACTTAAAAACAAATAAACCTTTAAAAAAGTCCTGCACTGTATCATCTGCTGATACGATCACTTTGTAAACAGCTCTGGGAGATTGCTGCTGCCATTGTTGTTACCCCAGGCTGTTTATCTCCTGCTTGCGACTCGCACCTTTGTGACAAAAGTTGGTGGCGTGGGATGCCCAGTAAACTGCTGTTAAAGTGTTTTTCAGTCAAAGTGTTCTTCCTGCCAGTGCTGACATTGTAGGTAGAAAGACAGCAGAAAGCAGTGAAGGAACTTGTTGAGGTAACAGGAGGCTGTGGCACTAACACGGGAGAGGGCTCAGGCTCCCAGACTCTCAGTCCATGCTTCAGGGCACCAGGCTGTCAGTTCCTTACCAGTCATGCTGCGAGGAGAGGATTTTTGAGATGCTCAGAGTTTTAGAAGTTTGGGTTTTTTTCACACCTTTGGAAACAGCCGGTCATTAAAAAATTGTTCACCATGACGTCTAGCTACTGAAGTTTGAAAGAGCGTCAGACTTTTGTAGTCACATAGTACTTGTTCTCACAGTGGTATCACATGTCCTCTCCCTTGTGTGTTTTGCAATCCCTGGTAAAACAGGGAAGTTTTTCTTCTTGTCTGGCAGTAGCCACCTGTGCTCTATTTTCTTTTTTAGTCATTGTTGGTCCTCTGCCCACCTCTTGTTTCAATGTTTGGTTTTTTAGCCCTTTTTAAAGGACCAGGATTCTTCGCTATAGGTACTGCTTTCATATTTTTTTCGGTTCAGTGAAAGTGAATAAGCTTTTCCTAATCAGTGATTACTGCACGCTGACTTGGTAGCCACAAATTACTTCAAACCAGTCTTGCACTCATTCATAATAGCACCGATAAAAGAGCAGAACAGCAAAACTGCCACAGTTCATTTGCCAGAAAATGTTTCATCTGGAGTGAAAGCATGGCATTTCTGTTAAGATTCATAGCACACAGTGGAAGTGAGTGCTGCAAATATTTGTGTTGATCTGTGTGTGTGTGTGATTCGTCTTTGGCTGAGGAAGGCAGATTTGCAATTTGCATTACCTTCTTACACTCTTGGTGGTTTTCATTAATTGTATGAAAGGGTTTGCCTGAGGGCTTTTTTCTTATATAAATCTACTTTAAGCTTCCTTGTGAGTCAAATGCAACCATAATTTGTTTTTAATTGAAGATGTTGCTAAATCTATCCTTCAGATTTAAATCTTTCCCTACCTTAAAGAAGGTTTTAAAAAATTATTAAGGAGTGTTCCTGTGGTGGTTGCTAGAACTGCAATTTCCCAAACAAAGCTGGGAATCATATTCCAGAGTTCAGTCAAATTGAGAGTAAAGGGCCGTGGTAGTATTTGACATTCGTTCCTAGGTTACTATTTACCTATTTTTATTTAGTCTTTATAATTGTTACACTAGTTTGAACAGTGGTGATTCATGAAATGCAAATATTCAGTTTTGCTAAGCTCTTTCAATTTTTATTCATAAAAATGGGTCAACGTGATGTTCTCTTGCTAAAAGCGCAGCCTTACTGATGACAGGTGATCAGTCCAAGTCCTGCAACAGTGCCAGTTCTTCGTAATAGTAAGGTTACTGATTTAATCAAAGCCTATGCACTCTTTGGCTAGGCAGATAGTTTTTAACGCTTTCATAGGCAGTCGGGGGGGTTTTAATTCCTTTCTGAGTGCCTTAACCCAGAATGAGCATCTTGTAATTAACTGAAGAGAGGAAAATGCATCTTTAAAAGCTGTATTTTTAAATGTATGGTCAAGCACTTGAAATTTAAGACTTGGAGCTGAGGCTGCCTGAAGGACTTCAGTTCTGTCCATTTTGAAAACATACTATTGTAATCGCACAAGAATCCCTACAGGACTCTGCCTTGATTCAGCGCAGAGGATGTCTGTGAATGAGAACTGGCTGATGTTGCTTTAGCCTTCATCATTCAACACCAGCTTGCACTGAGTGCTTCATTTTATGCCTACTACGCTTACTCATTTATTTTCCTCTATAAACTACTTGTCACAGAAGGAACAAGCTGTTTGTGTGTGGTGTTGTTATGGTATTTCTTTTAATGTTTAGACTTTTCAGGTTTCAAACCCTGAACCCTCACAGCATGCTTGAGCTGAAGGACCATCAGCTTACAAAGCAAATAGTAAAGGCCCTTGTCCTGAATGAACACACTACTTAAAAAAAGTTAAAAGCTTAATGAAGTCATCCCTTTCACAAGCCGTAGAGGACAAAAATAGAGCATAGCTAAGTGCATGGCAATAGCTGAGAGGTGGGACTGAGTCAGCGGTGTAAGAGAACTTGGTTCTTTTCCTTTTTTGTCTAACTTCCTGGGGGTATGAGGCATAAGTTACTGAGTTGTCATGGGTAAACAAGGTTACACCTCCTGCCAGTGTAGCAGCTAGGTTTTGAATGAACACATCTGAATTCTAGGTTTTACTATGTTTATCTCCGTATTAGGACTTGTTGATCTGTAGAGGAAAAGAGGGCCATGCTGCAAAACGCGTAATTGGCACTGGGTCTTAGAGGCATGCCGCACCAATTTCTGCTACTCCAGTCAAACAGTGCAGTTTTACTTTGCATCAGGAGTAAAACCGTTTCCTGTGCAGAACATGCACTCTAGTCCACAAAAGGACATCAGTTTCCAAGTTCATGGGAGTGCCAATAGTGAGTGCCACCTACGTGCTGTGTCCGAGCATAGCTGTGATTCAGAGCCTGCCCTGCCAGATACGGCTGTTCTCTGTTGACATCTGTAGGAAGGGAGAACGTGTGACACCTTGCAAGGCCAGGCTCTCAAAGAGTAAATATACAGCTGTGATGATGTAACTTCAGGCCGTATTTGGTCACAAACATTTCATTCTGCTTTC
The DNA here is from genome assembly GCA_009806455.1 of Tetrax tetrax. Lineage (NCBI taxonomy): Eukaryota > Metazoa > Chordata > Aves > Otidiformes > Otididae > Tetrax > Tetrax tetrax. The sequence goes on along the minus strand of WHYT01015499.1, from coordinate 24,139 downwards.
TCAAGTCCCACGCTCTTTTCCTGAAAACATTTATTCTTCCCCCTCCAAAGGAAAAAATATCTTGAATTTGTGTTTATGTTGTTGCTATGACATTCAGTTAAACTGTATGCAGATGCAGGTTCTGTTAATAAGAGGGAAAAAAAATGAACTGTGTACTTCAGTGAACAAAGACTACCCTGTATTTGTGTTAAAATGTTGCTATGGCAGTGCATATGGTTTTATTTGGTGGAAATTTGTGGTGAAATGGAAGGAAGTCACATGTATGCAAGACAAACAAGAAATGGCAGCAAAAACAACTCACAGTAAATACTGAAACTGAAAGGGAAGTTGCAGATGACATGTAAAACCAGGAAAAAAACAAGGATAGGTGTTTTGCTGCCTGTCTGTCTGTGATCTAGTAACAGAAATGTGTTCCCGCTGCGTCCTGCCAGGTCTCGGTGACCCGTCGGGCAGTGACTTAGCTCTAGTGATGCTTTTGTTGCAAGAGCTTCTTTCCCTTGTTGGCTCTGTGCATTGTAACTTTTTTTTTTGTTTTGGAAGCAGATTTCCACTGGCTTGGCCTGATTTCAGAACTGCTAACTTTTCCTGCTGAAACGCATTTCCAGGCTATCTTATTGTAATAGGCTTTTTGGCAGGAAAAATCAATAGAGTGATAAAATATGGAAAGCCACTAGAGCCTTGCCTACCTCTGGGGCAAGGGGAAGTCTTTGTGGACTTACTGGCTCCTACTAGTGATAGAAACAGTGGTTTGGTTTTGGTTTGTTTTTTTTTTTTTAACTGGCACAGTAGTCTTCGTATTTAACTAATCTTTTTGCATCAGTTGCATCAGTGCAATCAGCTGTCTGTGGGGTGTGTGACAAATCAGAGCAGGTTAAAAACAATCTGCCAAAGAAGCAGGGATAGAAATGAGAGGGGAGAGGGAGTCTTGGTTTGGACAGTAAATTACCACACTGGGAGCTGGCTGGTTCCTGTATGATCCCAGCTGGTGAAGAAAGCAAAAGTGTTTTTAAAATCATCACATTGCCACTTTCTTCCTATCATCCCAGTTCTGCCTCAAGGAGGAAGATGAGATTGTAAAAGCTGCCTATTGCCTTTCCACTCCTTGCTTCCAGGTTTTCTGCTGAATCATATTGTAGCCCCAGAACTTGTCCATTTTGCCAGGAGTGCCAGCGGGGAGTAGAGGTATGTCCAAGTGAGGTAAAAATTAAGTTAGTGGATTCGGGAGAAAGCAGACAGGGCTGGCGTTAAAAGCTTGCTTGAGAAGTCCCCATCCCTTTCATATCTGAACTCTCAGTGGTATCTCTTCGTTGACCTTTTTTCCCAACCTCAGCTTTCAGCTGTGCCTGGGCATCCCTATTGGTTTTAATGGGATTATTCCTCTGCAGCGCAAGTATCCTCTTCTGTACAGTAAAATGTATTTTCCTGTTTTAAGTTCTCTTTAGTAGACTTGCTGGTTTTACAGCCATGACATCTTGATGTCTGATTTTGTCGTATTCATGAGCTAATTAGGATCTAGAACCTGGTGAGTTTGAGGTGTTCAAGGAAATCTGCAGCTTCTGAGAAACTGGTGTCTTTGACTCAGTCTGCTGGGTGGTGGTCAGTGTTTTCAAGATACAGCTGGACCACACTGCTGCCTGTTCAACTGATAGCTGCAACAGAGTCCCTTCATTCTTACTGAAACTGCATTTATCATGAGGTTAAGTTGTTCGTGTGGCCTAGCTGTATTCCCATCTGGGCAAATCTGTGTGCCCTACCTTTAAATTTCTTCTGTCTAGGAAACAAAAACCTTAAAAAATCTTGTGTAATCTTTTCGTCCTGGACGGTTGCTACATTCCATCCCATAAGTGTACTTCAAGACAGATGAAGTTGCTTATGTTGAATGGTGCCTTGGGGTCTTTCAGGATCTTCTCCAGTATAAATTGTGTATGTAGAAGTCATAGCTCTGTAGTTTTTCTGGGGGGAAAAAAAAATCACAGCATACTGGATACCATCTGTTTAGTTTCTTGGTGTTTGGCCTTTACGGGGTAATAGACACAGATGCTTATTGTATCATTTTGTTGCTTGAAGTCGTCTTTTACAGGATTTATATTTTCTAGACACCAAGTCTCACTGCAGTTCAATCCAGTTCAGTTGTTCATGAGTTGAAATGCATTTACAGGTATGTGCAAAGCTAGCTGTACGTTACTGCTTCCACCCCAGCACCTCCTCGTTTCTGTGTGCCATTTTATACGTGGCTGTGTAAAACTACACAGCCTTGCCGTGCTGTGTGCTGAGCGCTCTGGGCACTGCACGGAAATAGTTCCACTGATTAAACAGGAGTGAATTACAATGTGCACATGCATCAAAGTGCTTTTCTGCAGGATTAGCTCAGAAGGGCCAGCATCTGGCACGAGCAGGCCTCTGGTGTGACACATTTAATGGCTGCTGTGTAGGGAGGTAGGTGGGTTTGACTTCCAACCCTGGATGACTGCCCGCTGCAAACTTTCTTGTTTCAGTCCTCCAGAGCCGTGCAGCTATAGCTCAGAAAGTCTCCTGCGTACCCAAATCTGTGGCAGAGCTCCTTGTCTGGAGCATGGGGGGATTCACACCGCTTCAGTGGACTGCGAGCGTGGGAAATCCTCCCACAGCAATCCCACCCATCCACAGTGTCTCCGCTTGTTCCCGCGCAGCCCGTGTGCCGCCTCGGCTTCCCACCCGTAGCAGGGAGATGGGCCTGATTCCCAGGTGGCACTGGAGGGTCAGGCAGCCCAGTGGGGTCTGCTTTGCTGTGGGCTCTGCAGTAATTTGGGGGGTACAGAGATCCTCACGGCTCAGCTCAGTGAGGGTTAATTAACAGCTTGGCCGTCCCGCGGTCAGTAAGGTGTTAGCTTTTCCTTCACCTGCTGCTCGTTGAGGAGAGCATCTAGCAGCATCCCAGGAGAGATGATTTAATGTAATCATGGCAGCCTGTGTTCTGCATACTCCTGCTCTCATTTTGTTTCCTGTGATGCAGCACTCAAGGAAGCAGAAACTTTGTCTTTGCTGTGTTACCTTCATTAGCAGAGAATGTTTTCTATGAAATCCTGATATTACAGTGGCTACCACCAACAAACCCTTGTAAATAAGTGTGTCGAATACAAGAGCTTCCTTCGGCCCTAAAACTGTAGTTTGACAAATGCTCCTTTTGGCGGCAGCAGCAGATTCAGCAGACTGCCCCGTGCCACCACGCTCCATCCTCGGGTGACCCCAGCACTTGCACCAGTACAGCTGGCTGGGGGGCTTGCCTAGCAAATCAGAGCAGCTTGAAAATGAACTGCCAGAATTGCACGACCAGAGTGGGGGGAGAGGTGGGGTGGCTGGAGCAGCAGCAGAAATTACAGCTGGGCTCATTAACCTTGCTAACTGCACTTAGAGGAACCTGTGCTTTTATCATTTGTATTTTCACGCCTAGTATTTAGGGTATTTTCTGCTGGAACGACAGAGGGTATGAAGCTTTCAAAGCAAGTGCAAAGATGATACACAAAAAGTGACACTGGTTCCTTGTGCAGTATTGCAAATGGTGGGGTTCAGTGGTTTTGCCATGTAATTGTGAAATGCAGAAAGGGAGGAGATGGTGATCCGCTGCTGAGAGATCCCAGCTCTGGAAGACTTGCAGTTCACTTCAGTGGGGTTCATTCCCTCTCTTTATAGCGGGATCACTTCATTCAGTATATTTTACTCTTGTGTTTGCATGATCTGCTCCTGCAGCCCTTATTCTCCCAACAGCACATTTTTCTGGTGGGCAGATTACGGAACCACCTCTCTGCTTGATGGAACGTAGAAAGCCGCAGTGCAGGCTGTGAAGTCCGGGGCCTGGCTAGAGCCACGCTTTGGGCAGGAGCTGGAAGGACCACTGCTGTCTGTATACGGGGTGCGTGTTACAGACACGCAGTCTACACGTCTAGTATAGTCACACGTCTATGTAATTTTTCGGGGAACTGTTACTTAGGTGGGTTTGAAGATGGGTGTCATTCCAATGTAAGTGACGGTGGGGATGATGAGGAATGCGCGCGCAGCTGCTGTGTCTCTGTGAGCAGCGTCTGCCTCTGCCTCCCTCCACGCGGTAACCCAACATGAAAACCTGATGATTCCTCGGTGAGCGGCTGATGTAGGGAAGTGTTCAGTGCTACACGTGAGTGGAAGCCAAACAGAAGTGATTCACCGCATTTTACACCTTTACTGTCAACAAATATTGTACAGACAAGTTCAGGTACAGCTGAGACTGGTGGCCAGGTGGTGAATTCCACAACAGCTCAGGCTTTGAATGCCTTCAGGGAGAGAACTTGACTGAGCAGAAGAAAGATGGCTGTAATTTCTCAGGCAAAGCATTAGCTGCCAGAGATGAGCTTCTGAGATATTTGGCCATTTAATTTATTGAAATATTTATGTCTAAGCTAATAAAAAGTTGACTCTTAACCACTTCTGCATCTGACTGTATGGCACTGGATAACACCTCTTCACAGTTTTAAAAACTCAAAAATCAGTCTCTGTTTTTTATGCAAGGTAGCTTTCTTACTAAAGGCTATGGAAGGATATTTTTCCAGTCACAAGGAAGAGGAAAAAAAAAAACAAAAACCAAAACACCAAAACCCTGTTGCAGGTTTCCTTTCAGTCTTATTTGTAGCGCAGCTTTATGCTAACCGGAATAGTACAAATGTATGATGCTGCTTTCTCAGATCCTATTCTGGTTCATTTTAAATGTCATTTTCCTCCTGCCTGCCAGCTAGCTGTCTTGCAGCTCCCTTAGTTAGCCAAATGTCATCTGTGTCTCACAGTGTAAAGTGTAATTACGTATTTTAAAAGTGGGAAGGGGAGGTGAGGAATAGAAGAGTATCTGCTTTGCCTTTTACTCTATTGGAGAAGTACTTGAAATTCCTCACATTCTTCTCCTGTTAACAGTGTGTTTACTTTTCATCACTGGGTTATTAGGATTAACAAAAGTCATTGCTTCAAGCTCATTTAATTTGAATTTAGTGAAAGCAAACTACCTCCTGCAGACTGTAGGCAACATTCTTCTGCCACAGAAATGTATTAATTTGCAAAAAGCAGCCACCAAAAAAATGTGAGACCTGACAACCACTTCCACTCCGATGTTCAACATCACCGTGCATGCACTGCATTCTAATGAAGTACCTTATGTTGGAGATTCCAGGACAGTTTGAATAATCTGACAGTCTAATTAACATTTCAGTCTCTCCAGCAAACATTTGCTTTCAGTGCCAAGAAGCTTTTTCTGTATATCCTTTCTATAGCGTGGGGTTGCAGACTGCATACACCACTTCAAAAACATCATTTACCCGAAGAATTAGACGCAGCTTTCTACTTCATTGCTGCATCTGTAGTAGAGCTTGTTTTAATTTTCAGAGAATCTAAGCTCTTCAGAATTCAAAATTTTCACAGAAAGCTCTTGCATTGGCTGTATTTAAGTCTGCTGCCTCTGAGAATGCTCTGCTGAGAGTAGTTAGGTAAATATTTCTTTATTAAATGATTAATTCCATAAATAAATTCTTTTAATTCATTGAATATAAAATTAAAATCATTTACAACTTATTCCAGTATTACAGGGGCTGGAAGGGGGTAAAAATAAAAAAAAAAAACAAACCTCAAAGAAAAACAAAAAAAAAAGCTACAGTTTGATAAATAAAATACTCAGCTTTAAAACAACTGATTTCTGTTTGCCGTTAAAACTACAGTTGGTACATAATAGCTGCCAGTGTGAACACCCCACAAGTGCCCACCTCAGGAAGGAATGTAACTTCCAACTCGGTTGGGAAAGGGTAGGAGACAGAGGGAGGGGGAGAAGCATAGTGTTAAATTGAACAGGATAGAAAAGAAGTTTTCATAACCAGAACAAAACACTTATCTGATCACTTACAAACAGAAAACAGTATAGAATTAGATAAGGTGCTCCAAAAAGAAGCAGTAAAGTTGCTCCAGTACTATGAAGCTTTAAGTATGCTTAAATCTCTGTTGCATTAAGTGTCCAGTTGCACAGTGCACTCTCATAACATCTCAATGTTGCCCTCAAATGGGCAAGGCACCATTTCCATCAAAGGTCCTTTCTCCGTGGCTGGTTACTTCAAAATTCAGTTTAGCATCCCACCCCCAATACAACTTAGTCCCTAAATTTGTGAATGTCATTGACTAGTCTGTAGTAGGGATAAGCTTCATTTGCATGCGGACAGTTGTAGTTGCATCGGCAGGACTGGATCATCATGACGCTCTTGGTGAAGGTTTCCCCATCATCGCAGCGGAACCTGATCTTGACAGTCCTGGTCTGCTGGGGCGTACAGCACCTGCCATCCACACAGGAGCCACAGTACTTGGGGCGGTACTTCTTCACGCTGGAGCATCCGGCATACGTAAACTTCACTGGGGATGGGGACTTCCTAGTCTTGGTACACTTTTTTCCCTTCTGTAAAGGAGAGGCAATAACATCATTAGCAGGAGACTCTTCCCCAGTCTTTACCCTCCACCCAAAGCAGTTTGGAAAGAAGAGGAGCACGGTAAGAGTCTGTATTTACCTTTAGGGAGGCATAGCTAGGCTGGCCACATGGCCTCACTTCACATATCCTGGTCTCTTTGATGAGCTTGCAGTCGGGATTGTCGTTGGTAACCCTTGTGGAGATGCCCGTTCCACACGTCTTTGAGCACTGGGACCAGGAGGTTGTCTGCACAATGCATTTGGGGTTCTCAAACGCTCGACTTTGTGGCTCGGATCCAAAAACTGGAAGAGAAAAGGAGGGCTTAGCCTAAATTCATCCTATCACCGGGTTTCTTTCTTTCTGTGGGGGTCTAAGGAGTCATATAGCCTCCCTCTCACCTCCTCCCCTCACCCATCACCTCTGTCACACCCCTTAGCCCATACTTACCCGGTAGCATTTTCAGGCCTCCTTTCACGATGGCAATTAGCTCATTATTCCTGGTGAGCTCGCCTTCAGAATCATCCAGACCAAACTCTTTGCTGAAGAAGCCTTCCAGCTCATCCAGCGCATCCTTGCTTTCATCACACACCCACTCTTCGCAGCACTGCCCGGGGACTTTGACCAGCCTGGGGCTGGGGCAGCCCAGGTTAGGAAGAGAGAGCTCCTGCGGGCAGAGCGGGATGCAGCCCACAGCTCCATCTATGCACGTACACTGGTGTTTACAGTTCGGCTGGAAGCTCTCGCCGTTCTGGTAGATTTTGGAGTTATATTCGCACGGCCTCCCCTCGGACTGCGCTGCAGAGACAGAGAGGGAAAGGAGGGAGTCAGCGGTGGGGATCGCTCGTTTAAGCGCAGGTACTTGCGGGTCTGTTAAATGCAATTTACAGCGGAGCTCCCTACAATCCCCCGGGGACGCGGGGCCAGAACAATAAGTTAGTCAGGAATCACTTTTCCTTATGTGCGTTTAGCGGAGCCCAGACATACTGAATCGCATTCCAGACTGCTGAAGTCATGTGCCTTTCTGCCAAGCTACCAACAACAAAGCATAACCATACATGGACTCGAAATTACCAAACTTCGGCACCGCGGGGACCAGGGGTCTTGGGGGTTTATTTTTTTGTTTCCTCCCGGGGTAGGGGGTGCAGTCGCTTACCTCTGCAGATGCCCTTCAGCGCGGCGGGGCTGGCGCCGAAGTTGCACTCCAGCCCCTTGGTGTGGTCGCAGGGCTGCGTCCGGCTGCAGTCCTCGTTCAGCTGCTTGGCGCAGACCTTGCAGCAGCCGCAGCCGTCGGGCACCAGCCCCACGCCCGGGGCGCACTGCGGCACGGCCGCCGGGCACTGGCAGACGGCGGGGCAGGGCGAGCCCAGAGCCTGCGGAGCGGAGACCGGTGATCGGTGAGCG